>JAVFKF010000008.1:25537500-26047500 GCA_036926295.1 Pachydiplax longipennis | reverse complement strand
GTGAAATAATTTAATTATGATGGAACATAAATCATTTTTTTGTTAGAAATAGAATAATGAATACTGAATGAAATAATTATTGTAGCACCCAGTTATTACCTAATCTACATTGTATTAATAACTGTAAGAATTTCATTGGGCACCTAGGTCCTTTTTGCATTGCATATTTTGTGCACAAGGCTGATACCAAAAATCATTGGGAAGCAGTGCTAATGTCAGTCTTAGGCATGCCAGTGTCAGACCTATAGAGGTGGTGAATACCCTGAACATACTGGCTGTAATAACAAGGTGGATTATAATCCCTAACAGTCTCTTAGAAAGGAGAGAATAGATTGTAAAGTATGTCTTTTGCATGTCATAGGCAGTTAATTTATTTTCATCCCCTTTTGTTAGGTACATTGCAATATAAATATTCATATCCTTTAAATTACAAATTTACTCAAAGGAAATTAATAATGATCACATTATCACATACAGTCCTCTGCATTGAAATAAAGAAAAATGTATCACGTTAAAAAAAGACACTAATATGAATAAAAATGAAATAGCACCTGCTATAATATAAAAATAAACAACCTTTTACATAAAGTGATAATGAAGATTCTTCTATTACCTATTTATAAGGCAGGTCTATACAAAAGGTTATTCTGGGAATTAATTGCTAGCTTTGGTAGCTACTTGAACATATAAGTCGTAGAGAAAGTACATACATTAGGTTGTTGTTCTGATCATGGCATGATAAGACAAATATCTTTGTTTGTATGGTCATTGAAATGATTACCAATAAAATTAGGTTACATCATTTGGGGTTTGATATGACAGACCTTTTTAAAACAATTCCGGCAAAAATTTCCACTCTCATTTGGAAAATAATAAATTTAGGCAACCCCACCCTTCATTTTACTCTACTGGACATCCTCTCATATTTATTATGATCAAGGGTAAAAGTGTAATATACATGTATACTTTCAGCATGATGAAGAAGACAAAAATAAATCACTCGAGTCTGTCAATGGCTGAAAAACTGCCCTTTTTGAGGCTTGGTGAATCCTTCAGAAAACATTGAATGTCAGATTAAAAAATAAATATATGCATATGTGGTAGGGTGGGAGAATACAGACATGGAGTTGTTCAGAATGACTATGTTATACGTTGGTGGATCCTTATAGATTTTAAATCTGTACATGGGCACAAATTTTAAGGTTTGTCGGGCAAAGTTCTTTGATATGCCTTTCACATAGAGTAAATGTTTATTTATACAGATGCAAGGTCATTGTAAAGTCACATCACTGTTTGTTTGAGTTCCTGATTGATGGTCCTGGTCCTGTAGCAGCATTTCCTTGTTCTATTGGTGCTGATTGCTTAGCTTATCCTCCTCTGTATGGTTCCTGTTGCTTTATGTCCTGAAAAAGAAGAGATTAATTAGTTTTGGCATCTGTGTCTTTTCTTCCTCCTATGGAGGGAGAGATGTGGGTGTGCACAGGTTTAGCAGTCACCAGATGAATATCTGGTGACTGCTAAACGATTATCCATTTCCTGGGAATCACCCTTAGATGGTCACCCCTTTTGGCACTTGGAGAACCTTTGTCTCTTAGTTCATTGGCTGCCGAGTTCCTTTTTTCTTTCTTCTAGGTAGTTATTGTAAAAGGTGAGATGCGTTGCCACTGTGACTTGCACATGGGTAGGGAGTTTGGGATAATGAAGAGGTGAGTGGGTTCAAGAAGTGAGTGGGTTCAAGAAGTGAGTGGGTTCAAGAAGTGAGTGGGTTCAAGAAGTGAGTGGGTTCAAGAAGTGAGTGGGTTCAAGAAGTTGCTGAGGATGTGGGGGAGATTTTTATTGAAGCCCTTGAAAGTTTTAGCCCTGAGCCTGGCCATTCGGTACAGAATTGTTTTGATCCTCACAAGCAAGCAGATGTCTTACCTAGGGAAGGTGTGGTTCACGTCCATGAAGGTGCGTAGGATCAGTCTCTTCATGGATGCTATCATTTTCAATGTTCCTTCTTTGAAGGTGATGGCTGCATAGGCATACTCCACTACTGAACGGATGAAGGCTTTGTAGATAGTGAGATCTCCCCTGATACTCATGCCTCTCAATCTTATGATGCGTTTCAAAATCGATCAAACACCAAAATAAAATTGATGCAAATTTAATACAATAAGATAACTTGCAATCTTCAAATTAAAGAAGAAAATTAGTAAATTTATTTAAACTAAAAATCAACAATGGTAAAAATTATAAATGGGCAGTAAATGGTTATTAAATTTATTATTGACAAGCAATTACCAATAATAGTGATCAAAAGTCAGTGCAAAATTTAATTAGTAATATTAACTATAATTATGAATAAAATATCAAATATACAAAGTAAGGACTGTTAGACCAGAGGAAGTAGGAGTCCTCCCAAAAATAAAATTAAAATTGCTTACAAAGGTGAAATGTAAATCAGTTACAATTAGAAAAAATATGTAATGTCAACAATAATTCATAACAGTGGTGCAGTAAAATACACAATAAAATATGCTCTAACTATGCAGTAACTCAGCAAACGAAAAGTACAAGAGAAAAATTACTCAATATATGAAATACTAGTGGCTGAAAAATAGCCCTTATGAGGGCTTGGGTTTAAAATACTCGAATTCCAATGGATTAGGTCTGGTTGACACCAAGGTGGTTGCAACTGCCTAAACTTACCTCAAAGGAAGAAAGTTCACAAAGTCTTCCTCAAGTACATGTAAGAGTTGCCACTTTCCAACAAGGGGAGTAGGTTTATCTCCAATTTTAACCAGGGTCCAAATGTCATATTTAATAAAAAGATTCCTAAACAATTTTAAAAGATGTGAAGGATCATACACTGTAAATATTTTTCCCTTAAAAAAGAAGTAAGAAAAAGAGGAGAACAGAATTCAAACAATGTCCTTTCCAGTGAAAATGTGGGTATTGCATTGTCCACGAGAATGGATGGCCGGTCACGAGGAGATGTCCTGCCATTTGAGACGCTTCTGGGGGGTTGTTTCTAAAGGATGCCTGATGTTCCTTTCTTCTTGTGGTTTACTCGCAGCCCATTTGACCTGTGTAAACCCCTTTGCAATTAAGGCAGGTTAATTGGTACACACCACTCCTCTTGGAAGGATCTCTCTTATCTTTTCCATTTCTCAGCAGGTGTTCTATTTTCATGGAAGGTCTTAAGGCTACTTTCAGTCTCTCTTTAGGGAAGTGCTGCCCTACCTATAACATTCTCTTTCCAAAGAAATGAAGAGAGCAGTGATGCGGGGATACCTTGCTATCCTTACTCCAAGTAGTAGTAGGTTGAGGCGCATCAACCTTGATGGTTATTTGCACCTTTGTTCAATGACAGCTCAACTAGTCAATAACCTGACTGATTATAAGCATAAATAATTTAGTAGAAAAATAAAAAGTACTCATAGACAAATAAGTGGATAAAATAAATAAATAGATGAAAAACCAAATGTTAAAAACAGTTGCATGACAGATAAAAATCCTGTCAAAAACTGAAAAGTGCTAAATTAAAATGTTTAAAATGACTTGTCAAAGAATCTCTGACAAAATTACTTCCCAGGAATGGTATTTGTCATGTCTGGTTATACAAACCAGCTTCTTTAAAAAAAGTTTAAAACTCTATCTACACATTGTGTCATTTCCTAAAATATCTTTAAGCTCATCCCTGATGTTTAACTGGTTCATCAGGCCCTGATATTGCTCGCAGTTCATGAGGATATGTTTTATGGTAAGCAGTGAGTTGCATCTTGCACACAAGGGGGCTTCCTCACCTCGTCTCAAGAGGTACGAGTGTGTTAGAGTGCAGTGTCCTATTCTCAAACGTGCAACTACTACTTCCCCATGTCTAATTCTGCAGCAAGAAGTTTGCCATGAGGAAACATCGTCTTTAATTTACTGAAGTTTGTTACAGTTTAATTGCTGCCATTTACAGTGCCATTTCTCATATATACTCCCCCCGAGTATTGTTTTCAAATCATGGGCAGTGACATATGGTGAGTCAACAATACATTTGTTTTAAGGAGAGCCTTTTAATGGCTGTCACAGCTTCCTCATTGCCCCTTATTCCAACATGCCCTGGAACCCAGCAAAAGATGATTTTCATCCCTTGCAAGCATAAGGAGATCAAAGATGAGTGGACCTTTTGGACAAGTGAGTGCAAGGGGGAGAAGGTTGCGATGGCTTGTAAAGAGCTTAGGAATCTCTACATAAAAGAGATGGATTCTTTTGAGACTATTTGCTCCAGTGCTGTGTAGACTGCATAAAGTTCAGCAGTGTATATACTACATCCTTTTAGTAATTTCATCCCTACACTCCAGATATTGGGGAGACAACCGCACATGCAACATCCATGTTAGATTTTGATCCATCTGTGAATACTGGAATGTAATCACGATGATCATGTAAAATCTTTGCAAAACTTTGTTGGTATAATTGTGCAGATGTAGTGGCTTTCGGAAATTTTGATAATGTGGTCAGGATATCAGGGAAAGGGGTATGCCAAGGTGGATCTCTCCGCGGTTTATATAGATACATAGGTGGAAGGTCAACTGTAATGTCATCTAAAACTTGCTTGAGTCCGATTGGCAGGGGTTTAGTTACCCGTTGTCTGTTGTTAAAAATAGTTAATAAATGAGGGTTAAAAATAATTCCATAACAGGAGTGAAATGAGAATCTTGCTGATGTAATTGCACATGAGTGTCTCTCTCCTTACTTCGAGTGGTGGTTCTCCTGTATCTGAGTAGAGACTGAGGATTGGGCGTGTCCGAAAGCCTCCTGTTGCTAATCTTAGGGCATCAACGAGTACAGAGGACAGCGGCTTCAAATATGTGTTTTGTGCTGATGTATGTATAAAACAGCCATAATCCAGCTTTGACCTCACCAGGGCTCGATACATTCTGAGCATACAGTTCGGTCTGCTCCCCATGAATGATTGGTGAGGTGTTGCATAATATGCAGTTGTCTAACACACCTGACCCTCAGATTGTTAATGCGGGTTCTCCAGTTAAGCCTTTCATCTAGGTCCATACCTAGGAAACGCACAGTCTCTGTGAATGGAAGGGGTTGGTCATTGAACATAACAGATGGTGGAGGGAATAACCCTCTCAGTCTATGAAAATGCAAGCATTTTGTCTTCTCTCTGGAAAACTTGAGGCCGTTAGAGGAAGACCAAACCTGAAGCTGGTGTAGTGTCAGTCACAGCTGCCTTTCTGCACTCTGCAGTTTTGAAGATCGGTAGAATATGGTAAGGTTGTCGACATATAGTGATGCCATTACAGGCCTTCTAATGCACTCGGCAATGTCATTAATTGATATTGCAAACACCCAAGACTGTCCCCTGAGGCACTCAGGTTTTCCTGGGTTACTGGTGCCCACTCAGGAAGGTAGATGTTGCAAAACGTTACCCTCTTTGGGATACATCACCTCACTGCAACAGCCTTTAGGGGTGTATTGAGTCTCACCTGGGAGGTGAATAGAGTTTCATGGGCAGCAACAGCTATCCCACCTCTATCTCTGTTGCCACTCAAGTCATCAAACCTAAAAACATTAAAACCATTGATACTGCCTTGATCACTGGCCTTAAAATGTATCTGCTAGAGACGATGAGGTCAGGGTTAAAATTTTATTGGGAATAGTCTGAAGATTAAAAATAATGGGGATCCCCTTACATTTACATATGACTGCAACCATCTGCTTCAATGATAATTTCTACTTCAGTCTTCTATCAGTATTCCATTTATGAGAGATTCATAGATCATGATATATCTAGAGGAGAAGCAAAGATTAAAATTTGAGAGTGAAAATAAAATAAATATTTTATTTTCATTCTTTAGATTAGAAAGTTTTTGAAGAATGACGAGTGCTACAGTATTCCGGAAGTGAGAGGAACCAAGTCACTCAGGTAAGTAATACTAATAATACTAACCATTTTGTCAATGTAATACTGAATAAACACGTGTTTAATATATTAATCCCCTGTGTCCTATGACTTCTGACATGTGGAACAAACATCCAAGATAATTGGGAAATTAAAATTTTCCGATTATCTTGAGGGTGCAACGGTGATACAGCAGTGGGTTATGTGCAGCTGAAGAGAGAGGGCAACGTATGTTTTCTTCAGGAACGAATCTGTCCAGAGCAAAACGTACGCCGTAGAAATAAAGATGGATGAAGAGGAAAAATATTATCTCAGTTTTGTGCAAAGATTGTGTTGCCAGTCAAGGTGTGTACCGAACAATTATTTTTTTATTTTTGGTTTGTGGGGCCTGTTTACTGTCAGTTGGCCCTGTTCACACCATAACTGTCAACAGAGGAACAACGAAATTCACTAGCACTTATTTATGAGTGTTGCCATCTTCACGTTGAGGTTGGAAACTTTTCAGACCACCCTCATATGAGCTAGGTACAATTATGTAGGTACTTCAACGATTAAACCAAAACTTGGGTTAGTAGAATTAGGACAATGCGGATCAGGGTATTATGTTGGGCCCTTCTTGACCATTGGAATCACACTTGAATATTTGACATCTTGTACATAATGCCTGATTGAAGGCAGCTATCAATTATAATACTGAGAGACTCTTATTGTTGCATTAAACCCAATGAGAATGTTACCTGTAAGCAACTGTTTGAGTTCTTAAGATACTATATTACTGTAAAATTTTCTTATTTTTCACTAAGTATAGAAATGAATTTTATATTACAATATACAATATATGTATATTGTTCTTGGAGATCATGTTCTAATAAACTTTATAAAAATTTTATAGGTGGATGTAAGCATGCTTTGGCTTTTCTAATGTAGCTACGCTGGCATTCAGAGGATCCTGCACCAACAGAGATACAGTGCCACTGGAAGAAGCATAGGCTGTCTGCAGTTGGTAATAATCTGAATTTTTTAAAGGCAGCTGAGTTTCCCATATCTGGGTACTCAAAGCAAAGTCCAAAGCAGTGTGTAAAAAATGTTTTGGGTGATATGCGTAAGGTTGCTGAGAAAAATGGCATTGACTGCCAATTCTCTAGAAGCAATGGGAAAGATCAAGTGAGATCTCTCACCAAAATGGCATGCAAAAAGTGAATAGAAGAAATGATGAGGGTGACTAAAATAGAATAGAGATGTAATGAGGCATGAGAGCCCTGTCCCTGTGTCCCCCCCTCACCATGTGGAGAAACCCACATTGTGGGGAGGGAACTGGAAGTAGGCAGAGTCAACCAGTAGTCTGACAACAACACTGGCAAAGCGGAAGGGCTCAACCAGACAAACCCAGAGGAAGAAGAGCAACAGCCCCGAGACAAGTCCAAGGTTCGTTTCTGTTCCCATTGTTGGATCCGCCAACAGTCTGAGGGCCTCCTTAGTGCCGAAAGAAAATGGGTCTGCCCTTTTTATTCTGGACCTAAGCCCTGGACAGAATTTTAAAACATTCTAAAGATTAATTTATACAATGCCGCCAAATGTTTATTAATGATCCCATCGGGAATGAGTGCCATTAAGTTAGGTATTAAAAGTGACTTCCTTCAGATTCAAATACGACATAATTGTATTCATTTCTTTGGTATTTATCATAGGAATATACCATATTGTTTCAAAAGGTTACCCATGGGGCTGGCCATCAGTCCTTAAATTAGGCAAAGATGAGCAAAGAAGCCGTGAAATACAAAGCAGAACAATGCTTTCAATGAATTTTTATACCCTATTCTGGCGACTGACTTGTTTTGTTCAGTGATCGCTTGAATCTAAACTGATGTGCAACAGATGATAGTAGGAGGGATGGGAAGGAAAACTAATTAGCATTAATTAGTGGGAGGTCATTAACCTGGGAATGAAAGTTAACATGCTCTAAAAGGAACTTCCCCCACCCATCGTTGCATTCAACCACTGCTATGTCACAGGGGATAGCTCCCCATTCGAAATCAGTCATTTATAATGATTTTGCGAATTTTGATATTCCAAGAAATTTTCATACAAAGACACAAAAGTCATAAATTTGTACATCTTTGGAATGCCATCATTAGCATTTGGAGAAAACTTCATGATGGCTTCTACTTGCCACCTGTTGTTTCGAGAACTATTAAGACAACAATTTTAGAGGAACATATCATACGTGGGAAAGAGAAATTTATGCAAGTATGTCATACATTTCAAAACTCATAAAGGTACATATCCCTGGTTGAAAATGCAAGGTGTCAGAGTCAGAAGCCCCTGTCAAAGAGTTCGAAGAAGAAGAAAATGGAAAATCCCTTGCAGTTGGGAATGGTCTGAAGATTAAAAATAATGGGGATCCCCTTACACTTATACATGGTTGCAACCATCAGCTTCAATGATAATTTCTACTTCAATTTTCTATCAGATGAGCATTCAATTTACAAGAGATTCATAGATCAGATGATTCGAATTTACCTGGAAGAAAAGCAAAGATTGAGATTTGAGAGTGATCTAGAGGATGAAATATTGAATAAAAATAATAGAGGATGCCCACAGGATACACTTTAATCTTGTGAAACAGTTGATGGAAAATGATAAAGTCTGAATCCCAGCAGTTAGACCCACAGCTGACCGTCTAGGCATCCCCAATTCGCATTGGGCCCTGAATTTGCATCCCAGAGCAGACTGTCATCACAAAGCCCCCAAACCTATATACTGAGAGATTCATAGATCAGAAGATTCAAATATACTTGGAGGAAAAGCAAAGATTGAGATTTGAGAGTGATCTAAAGAATGAAATATTGAATAAAAGAGTAAAGGAGGCCTTCAGGATACATTTTAATTTTGTGAAACAGTTGATGGAAAATGATAATATTTGTGTAGCATTAGAGGAGAAGGACCTCAAATTCTGCTCTGCATTAGGCATTGCCTTCATTCATAAACAATGACAAACTTCTTGCATCAAAGGTTTGATGAGTTATTTATGGCTGAATGCATGAAGATGAATCCAGAAAAAGGTTGATTAATGATACCTTTTCAATATGAAATATCGTGTAATAAGGCTATTCTTTAATTGTGCCTTGGGCAAGAAAGGAAGAGAGAAATTCTTATTACTATGTTAAAGAAAGCATATTGAAAACCTGGTAATGCAATTTTATGATTCATATTTAGAATTTTAAAAAATTGTTAAATATAGGTTTTCAAAGAAACTCAACCCTCATCTTAAATTGTTTGAGATTCACATATGATCCCGATGAGGTAGGTTTTTCAAGGATCAATTTCAATTTAAAGGAATCGAAAAAGGGGCTTTTTTTTGGAAAAATACAAGAGGAATTGAAAAGATAAAATGCTTTTAAAAATTGTTAGATATTGAGGAATTTAAGGGAAATAATTTGTTTCTCTACATAACGTGTAATACAAGAGAAGATATATTTGAAAGTTTTAAAAAAATTATTTCGAAATGAATTGGGAAATATAGAATTTTATCAATGAAAAAGTTAAAAGTTATGATTATAAGAAGCAATGCGAGATATAAATATTTTATGTGGATCCAAATAGAGTCTGTCATAGTAGTATTGGGTTAAGGCGCCTCAACAGTTAGGTTATGTGCGCCAATGCTTGACAAAACTTACAATATATATATATATATATATATATAAAGATAATTCCTTTGCTTAATCACATACAAAGAAGATCTTTCTTGGATTAAACCGACAATCACATTTAAACAAATCAAGATTCCGAAACAAGAATCAAGCAGATATAATAAAAAGAATATGTGTGTAGTTTGGGAGGTTTAGTAACGCTAAGGATTTGTAAAAAATTGTTAAATATAGGTTTTCAACAAAATTCAACCCTCATGTTAGATTTTTGGAATTCACTGATGATCCCAATGAAGTGAGGGAAATAATTCAAGAATCATTTTCAATTTTGAGGAATTGTCAATGGAGAATAATTTCCAATATGGAGGAGAAGGATGACCAAGAGAGGGAATGTAGAAAGATGGAAAGGCTAACATGGTAGTGTTACCAACGAGGAGAAGGGCTTTAACTCCAGTGGTGGAGATGGAGGAGACCTTCACAACATAGGGGTCCGTTTTGCAGGAATATTCTGAACTTCACCAGGTAGACCCACAGCTGACAAATGGATTTGAAAATTAATTACCACAAATTACAAATCAGTGTCATCCTGATGAATAAATAGAATATTTTTGCTTAATCACATTCAAAGAATATCTTTCCTGGATCAAACTGCCATATATAATTAAATGAAGATTCTTAAACAAGAATCTGGCAGTTATACTGAAGAAATAACTGTCTGATTCAATGTCTTAGTGGCATGCCAGAAGATGAGGTATTCAAGAATCCTTTAATTTTCTCGTAGGAAGGCAATTCCTGAGACAAGTGGATAATTGAGGACTCCTTTGAGATGGATGCTGAGCAGCACAAGTATCTCCACAAGGCAATCCAGAAGGGAGATTTGCAGATGGTGAGAATTCTAATAACAGATCATGCTGCAGGGAAGGACTTTTCATATGATGATATGTCATCACCATGTCACCAATACTCCAAGCTATAAGAAACTGCAAAGTATTATGTGGTGAAATTGATGTGTACAATGTCAACCTTGATACAGTAAAAAGAAAACCACAAGTCCATTGATTTTTATTATATTCTGTTACTACATGATTTTCATTTCTTGATTATATTTCTTTGGTTTTATCGTACTGTTTTCATTTTACCAATCATATTTATTGTATATGTTTTTATTCATTCATTTTATTTTCCTGTAAGTATTTTAGTTATTGTATTCTCTTGACAATATTTTATGGATTGTATTCTCTTTTTATATCTCATACTGTATTTAAAAAAATTTATTTGTGATTTTATTTTTAGTTGTTGCACTTCCCTAAGAACCTACGAGCCATAGGGAAGGTACCAAAAATAGTGAAGGGTAAATAAACATTGCTCCCAACTCCCCTAGCTGATAGAAACATCTAGAATTCTACCACATTTGTTTGTTATCTCGGAGTCTATGAATGAAGCACTTGCAGGAAAAGAAGTGGTTGTCTGTGGAGAAGATCGGAGAGTCCTCTTGCCTAACATTATATCATACGGTTTGTATTTTACTGATTATATTTGTTTATTTATTGATTTTATTTTCTTGTATTATTCTATTATTTTAGGTATTGCATTCTCATGACAATAGTTTCTGGATTGTATATTTATTTATATTTCATACTGTATTTTTTATATTTCAATTGTGATTGTATTTTGTTAATAGTTTTGCCAGTTTGTATTTTATTTATAGTATTTCCTTGACTACATCTTAGTAATTCTATTTTCTTGATTTTGTTTTATTGATATAAGATGAAATACCTTCGTAGTTTTGAGACGTCAGGCGAAATTCATGTTAAAGCGCGACTACAGAAACTATATTGAGTCAGTTTCATCTCAATCGACGTCAAATCCAAAGAATTTCTGGACATTGTTAAATTCTCATTGAAAGGGGGGTAAGATTCCAGAGAAACTCCATATCCACCAAATAACAGCTTCGGGACCCAATAGACCCTTCCTCTTTAGCGATTTTTTCAAGTCTATTTTCACTATGATTTTAAGGCTCGACAAGTTGAGAGTGTATGTCCCTTATCGCTTTCAACTATTACCACAACTTCAGAGGAATGCTTTCAACTTCTCAGTAATCTGTCCCCAAACAGAGCCATTGACCCTGATCTTGTCGGATCAGTGTTCTTAAAAAATTCTGCTCTATCCCTCTCACAGCCCTTAGCTGCTCTCCTAAATAGTTGTTTTCCTTCCGGTTATTTCCCATCAACTTGGAAGGCGGCTAATGTCATTCCTCTTTTCAAATCCGGTGACAGAAGTTCTGTGAAGTCGTATAGACCTATATCTGTTCTCCCTATTCTATCAAAGATCTGTAAGAGGATAATTTTAAAAAGACTCGGACTTCACTTTCCCTTACCTATCTCAAGTGCAGCATGGTTTTCTTCCTGGACACTCGTGCCTCACCAATCTTTCCTCCCTTCAATACCATGCAGTCGAATCTATCCAGACCAATTTGCAGTTAGATGTCTGTTATATTGACTTCGCCAAAGCATTCGATTCTCTCAACCACTCTCTCCTACTCTTTAAGCTGCAAAATAGATTTGGCGTTCACGTCAATTTTCTCTCCCTCCTCAACAGTTTTCTTATCAATAGAAGCCAGAGAGTTGTGTTGAATAATTACTCCTCCTCATGGACTCCTGTACTCTTTGGTGTTGCACAAGGGAGTATTCTGGGTCCATATCCGTTTTTGCTTTTTGTTGACGATCTCCCCAGAGCTATTGGAGATGGAAACAATATTTTACTCTTCGCTGACAACTACAAAATTTTTAAAAGGATGAATACCATCAGCGACTGCTCAGATTTTCAGGGATCCATCAATGCAGTCTCAGCATGGTCATCCCAGTGGAAATTAAAACTGAACCCTGAAAAGTGCTCCAATATGTCGATTACATTAAAAAAAGAATAAAATTCTCAAAGACTATCAGATCAACGATAGATGTATCCCCAGAGTGACCTCCTGTAAAGATCTTAGGGTCATAATGGATGAAAAACTTAACTTTGCTGAGCATGTAAACCATATTAAAAAAAGAGCAATGTTTTGACTAGGGATGCTTTATAGGTTCAAGGAAATCAGGGATCCAGTCTCTCTTCGCACTTATTTTTCAAGTTGTGTTCTTCCTCTTCTTACTTACTGCTCTCCTATATGGACTATGTCTTCAGAATGAAACCTTTCTTCTCTCAATAGTATCTTATCTTTCTTTTTAAAAATAGTCTGCTTTCGAGTACCGCCTTATAAAAATATGCCCTGAGACCTCTTTCTTAATCATCTGAATCTTTCCTCAATCAAAGCCCTTCACACTTCCTTCGACATCTTCTTATACAACATAATTACCAACAAGGTTGATTCACCATTCTTACTCTCTCTTTTCTCTCTCCATGTTCCCTCTAGAAAAAACTCGCCTTTCCGATAACTTCTCTCTGATTACTCCTCGTCTTTCTATAGAAAACGATCGCTATTCTTCCGCATCCAGTGCATTTTCAACTCTCTTTCTTCCAACACTCATTTTGATCCTTTCTTCTCATCTGCAAAATCTATTCTAAATATGGTTGCGAAAGAGTAACATGGAAAATTTCATCTTATGTTTGTTTTGTTATCGATTATGATTTATTTATTCTTGTTGTTTTTCACAGAGTTTATCCATTTCATTTATTGAAATTATTTTATTATTTTGTTTTTAATTTTCGTTTATTGTCAGCTGTAAGTGGCCTAGTGCTGTATGTTGATGCTACTAATAAATAAATAAAAATAAATAAATAAATTGATTGTATAACACAGGCAGACCACACTCACTTCATAATTTTGGCTTCACCAAAATCAGCTTCTACCACTGAGTCGTTTCCCTGAGAAGGGTTAGAAAACCAATTTTCAGTTTTACTCTTGCACAAAATTCAGAAAAGTGTATGGTAGAAGCAGAGTACTATTTTGATATAGCAGGAGGGCCATTGGAATGTATCTGGGTTGAAGAACAGCAGGAAGCATTTCAACTCTTAAAGGATCACCTTAGTGTTCTATACAAGTTTGCATTTTCCAGATTTCAGAAGATCATCTGTATTAACGATTGATACTTCCTCTAGCTCTATTGCAGGGATTCTACTGCAAAATTTTGAGTGGGAAGATCAGCCTATATATTAACAGGTAAAGAGCCTATATTATATATGGATAGCGCTTTTACTTCTCAAGATGCTTCTTCCTTGATGAAAGAGTGTAATATCTTTTATCAAACTGTTTCTCCTTCTATTTTACAACCTGTTATGGCTTGGTATGATTTGGTATGAGCAGAAAACCTGGCCCAAATTTAAGTCTCTACATTAATAATCTACATCTCTACATTTAAAACATTATATAACTAACGCTGATGTTCATAATCATAATACTCGCTACTGCCAAAATCTACATGTACCATATGTACGCACTACCTCTTCCTCTCTTGGACCAAGTCATTTGGGCCTTATATTGTATAATAAAATTCCTGATGACATAAAGAATATCATGTCCTTATCTTGCTTTAAACTCAAACTTAAATCTTTTTTACTCGAGAAAATGTTCTACAGCATTGATGAATACCTTTCTTGTCATTAATATATTTTTATGTAATTCATTTATTTTTTGTATTAATTTTCACTGAATTGTAATGACGAAATCTACATCTTGTATTGGATCTTTGATGAATAAAATTATTATTATTATTATTACATGAATTAGCAAAAAACCACAACCCCTTCTACTTTTACGATGCAGACAGAGTTTTATATAAAGTCCATGCCGAAAACTCCAGATCCTTGATTTTTAATATAGGCCCTGAAGTCAATGAGGTTACAAAAATCAAAACTTTCGAAACAACATGACAGGTTTTGAAAAAAATTTAACGACTAAGTACCTGTGTAATACGAACCTTTCTCTTCCCCTCCCTCTCTTTTCCAAGACGATTCTTTATAGAGAGATTGTATTATCTCCTTAACTTAATCTTTACACAAGTATTACTAAGGCCAGTTTTTAATCCAAACTCTGTTTGAATATGCTAAACATAAAATGCATGTTCATTGGAACAAGTCAATATATTTGTGGAGATATCTACCGTACACAGATTTTGACAACTTGAAGACGGAGTTTTGGTGTATTCAAGATGTTGAGTGCCATCGATGGATCATACCAACTCAACCTTCATTAATTGCTAAGGCAAACAAAAATTCCTTTACAAATATTGATGCAAACACTTATCGCACCATCATGTGCATGTGTTCATAGGACAATTTTACCTTTCCATTCCTTATGCTAAAGCTGTATTGGTGTGTGCATATTGTAAAGTATTAAAATCCAATTTGGAAGATATATAATTTTTGTTAATGGTGTTACTCAGTAAATACAGAAGATATTGAGTACTTGCAAGATAATTGGTATAAGAAAACAACTCATACACAGATTGATAACTATAAACATATGATCAGTGAAATGAAGAAGAAAGAAAATTGGTGTTCTCGATGTGTCACCAGCTCTTTATTTGATATACATCAATCGAAATTCTGTCCGAAAAAGAAATATCATGACCAGCGTCATCATGTATTTGCTAAAATATGTAAATTAGATAAAGATGGTTATCGAATAAGGAAAACGACTCATTTATTCTAAAAGTTTACTTCTTTTTACTCATGACAAAAATTCACCGAATCCCAATCTGCTGCAGAGAGAGATGGGAGGGGGAGGTGAGGGTTTTTGGCTATTCTGAAAAAACCTCATGATGTGCTGATACTGACATTTTAATTTTAGTGTGCTGAAATGGACAATTTATCTGACAATCTCCGACTCCAAACAGCTAGGCTTCCCCAATTTGCATTAGGGCCTTACATGCATCCCAGAGCAGACTGTCATCACAAACCCCCAAACTGTCCAGCTACTGGGAGAGGAACCGAAAATAGTGAAGTGTAAATAAACATCGATCTAGGAAGTTTGTTGGATATGGACCCCAGATCTGTCCGACCTGTCCAAACAATTATTCAAGTTCATGGTGAAGACACGTCTTGGGGCACACAACATTCGCATGACCTCTTGAAGCCAGTCGCTTGAGAGGAGTGAGGCTGCCACCTGCATTAGCAGCATGCCCAGAACAGAAGAGCAAACACAAGCAGGGCCATCAACATCCAGGCAGCCGGAACCATCTCCGCTAATGTTTCCCTCACAAGAGGAAGAGGGGATGCCAGCTTTGGCAAGGCACATGATTGAGAATCTTCGCAAAGCCAAGCCAACCAGAGATTAGAACAACTTGAACATTCTTAACTTACCACCACCGGCCGCCAACACTTTCACCAGCCTGAGAAGACTGGTCCCACAGGAACAGCTATCAATGGATACAGAGGTCCTCCAATTGGCAATTCTTATGAAACATAAGTGCAAGATAGACAAGTTATGACAGCCTATGATGCCAGGATGCCTATGAAATCCTGAATCTGTTAGACTTCATTTCATTCTGGGACAATATGGTGGAACCGGCCAAGCTGATTCTCTATCATCGACTTCACATGTTGGGAAATGCAACACACCACGGATGGGGGATAGCTGGAACGAAGTAGGTTGCAGAACGAAATACACAGGACCTGCTCAACATGCTGCCAGAGATGTTGGCAAAGCTGCCAGTAGTAGTGCTACCACCCAGTGTGCCCACAAGCCCTTATCCCACAAGATCACAGGTCCCGTGAGACTGAGCATATTTTATGAGGATTATCTTTGACTATGCTAAAGAGTACGAGGTAGGAAGCATATCCCATGCTTACATGCATGTATCCACTGTATCTACTGGAGTCCCAAATTGCTGGTTAAACCCTATCTATCATGAGGTTGAATCATAACAAAATTTTGTTTTGGTTACAAGTGGGATGGCAGCCTATATTTGTGTGGGGTTGGGTAATGACAAAAACCTGAAATCAGCTGACATTGGTGACTTTCAAGCAATAACCAAATATGATGCAGCTGTGGATTGGATGTCCTTTAAATGTGAGTCTAGCATGCATCATCAGAAGTGTGGTGGAATGAACTCTTTCAAAGAAAGTAGACTTAAAACGTGTCATGTCCTGCCTGCTAGGGTTTTTGGCTTCAACTTCATCATGTTCAATGGCAGACTAAGGGTTGACTTGGAAAACTCCATAATAATTTATACAGTCACCTGCCAAATTATCTTCCTACGAAATGATGAGCAAGCACAATGCACCCTGAAGCAAGCAGGTGTGTGGGAAATCCTTTGTTACCCTGCGGGAAAGGTTTTTTTTTTTAAATGCCCGAAAAACTCGCGCCGAGGGGCGAGCGGCCGAACCTTAAACAGCCGGGGGTGCCCAGGGAACAGCCTGGGGTAACGGGACCCTCTCCGCCCACGCTTCTAGGGGCTCACCCTGATTGGCCCCCGATCCTTGGGGCCCGAGTATAAAGGTCGGGCCCTGAACAGGCAAAGGCAGTTGGGGTCGGGAAACGGCACACGACGATTGAGTGGAAAAACTCCTCGTGTGGCGTGGTCCCGAGAAAACCCCCCCACGCTGTCGGCGATCGAGCGCAAGCTCCCCGACACGCCCCGGCTGTTCGAGTGCAAGACTCCACCGGGAAGGAACGTTTTGGTAGGGCGGTGCGGTGCCGATTGAGTGAACCTAAACTCCGTGCCGCACCGACCCTACGGAACAAGTGAGGAGGGAGGTGATGCCACGGGTCAGGAGGCGAGAGGACCGAAGGCTCTGCCGACTAAAAGCCCAGCTCGAGCGGATCTTCGCGGAGGCCTCCCCGCAGCCCCCGCCACAGCTGAGTCCTCTAAAAACCCCGCCGCCACGAGGACCGGACTCGACACCCGCCTGGCGACTGACAGGAGTGATGACACCCCTGCCTGCCTACGAGGGAACCCAGGAGGTCCCCCTGAACTGGCGTGACCCATGGGTCATTCGGGTCCTGTTTGGCCCCGTATAAATAATTTTGTAACTGGAAAAAATGAATAAATAGTTTTCTTTAAAACACAAAAGAAAAAAAAACCAACAAAATGTTCATTGCAACAACGGCCCTCCGCGGCATGCGAACGCGCTCCCAGGGAGAGGCTAGTCTGCCGCGCCACCATTGCCGCCTTAGGCTAGCCGGAGAGGTGTCAAGTGGCGCCCAACGTGGGGCTACTGAGAGAGACTCGGAGGATGTACAGACGCTCTTTCGAGAAAACCAAGGGGTCTTCCAGCCCAACCTGTCGCCCGGACGTATACAATCAGTAACCTTCGGCATCCGTTTGAAGACCAAATTACTTCCAAAGCCAGCGAACTATAGGTACTCCGAAGGAAAGCGGCGGATAATTCGGGACCAAGTGCAAGAGATGCTAGAGAATGGAGTCATAGAGCCCAGCGTCTCACCCTACGCCTCACCCGTAGTTTTGGTGAGCAAGAAAGACGGCACCCCGAGGTTCTGTGTTGATTATAGGAGACTCAATGGGGTAACAGAAGATGTGGTACAACCAATGCCCAACATCCACGACGCTTTACGAGACATCGGGCGGGCCACTATCTTCTCGACACTGGACTTGAAATCCGGGTATTGGCAGATCCCGATGGCCTTAGAATCCCGCCCACTCACCGCTTTCACGACACCGGAGGGGGCGACCTACCAATTTCGAGTTATGCCATTCGGGCTGAAGAACGCCCCCAGCACCTTTCAGCGGCTGATGTCTCAAGAGGTACTCCGGGGCTACGTCGGCGAATTTTGCATTGCCTACCTGGATGACATCATTGTATACTCCAAGACGTGGAGCGAGCACCTCGTTCATCTTCGGAGCGTCCTCGAGAGGCTTCGTACTCACCGACTGACCTGTGCCGTAGAGAAGTGCAACATCGGGAGGACCCGGCTGGAGTACCTGGTGCACCTCATCACCCAGGATGGCAACGAGCCCCGACCAGAGAGTGTGCAGGCAGTCCTGGATGCACCTGCACCCTGCACACGGAAGCAGGCGCTACAGCTAATAGGCCTCTGCAACTGGCTGCGGGACTATGTACCGCGGTTGGCAGAGATCCTGGCCCCTATTACCGCCCGCCTCGGCACGACCACCCGCTGGAAATGGGAGAAGGAGGAGCAACTCGCGTTTGAAAGGATGAAGCAAGCCTTTCGGGAAAAAAAACCCCTGGCGCGCCCGGACACTGCACGACCTTTTGTCCTTCAGACGGACGCCTCCAGCATCGGTTTAGGGGCTGTGTTATATCAAGAAGGGGCGGAGAAGGGGCGAGATATAGTAGCCTACGCCAGTGCGAAGCTGAGCCCGACGGAGATGAAATATCATGCCAATGAGCAGGAATGTCTTGCGGTCATCTGGGGAATTAGGCGGTACCATCAGTACCTCAGCGATCGTCCTTTTATCCTGAGGACCGACAGCAAGGCTCTGACCTGGCTAAAGGAGATGAAGGACAGCCGGGCCAAATTAACTTGATGGGCCCTCCTACTGCAAGAGTACAATTTCCGGGTGGAACACTGTCCCGGGAAAGAAAATGAGCTCCCGGACGCCCTGTCTCGAGCTCCCCAGGACACGCGGGCGAATCTCCAACCGGATCTCGAGAGGCTACTTCCCCCGCAGGTCACCCAGGTTACCGACCCGAACGAATTGTTCGGCAGGGTCCAGGAGGCACAAGCAACAGACCCGGACACTACCGATCTCCGAAGAAGGGTAGAGGGTCTAGGCACGCAGGAACCAGGCGTGAAAAGGCTACGAGAACGGTACAAGGTGGAAGGAGAAATAGTGTATTTTCGCAGGTCGAAAGGGAAACCCTGGAGACTGTTCGTCCCTTCCCCTCTACGGCAGGAAATCATACGGCGGTACCACGACGACCCTACGGAAGTTCATCCCGGCGCCGAAGCTACTCTGGAAGCCCTGAATCAAGGGTACGATTGGGGAACCGCGCCCCGGGAGGTCAGACACTATGTGCGAAGCTGTTCCCACTGCAACCTGCGGAAGAAGGGAATTCCACAAGAGAAGGGACCCCTCCGTCCGCACAAAACGGAGCGGCCCTGGGAAGTCATCGCGGTGGACCTCATGGGTCCTTACCCTCGCTCCCCGAGGGGGAAGTCAAACCTCCTGGTGGTGACGGACATGTTCTCCCGCTGGACGGAAGCCTTCCCGATGGGAAACGCAGAAATGCCCAGCATCGTCCGGACTCGGGAAGCAGAGGTGTTCGCACGTTGGGGATACCCCTCCCGAATACTGTCCGACAATGGGAAACAGTTTTCCAGCAACCTCTGGAGAGAAGCCTGCACGAGATGGGGAGCCAAGCCCTGGACCACCCCAACCTACCATCCCCGAGCAAATCCCACGGAACGGAGAAACCAGGAGATTAAGAAGGGACTGCGGCTCAGCCTGGAGGGTCGACACCAGGACTGGGATAGGCACGTCCCCGCGATACTGTTCTCCATGCGGCGTAGAAGAAATGCCGCCACCCGTTACTCCCCCTCAGAGGTACTTCTGGGGAGAAACATAAAGGGCCCCGGGGAGTGGGAGTTCGAGAAGCTACCCCAGGAGGATGTACCACCACCCGAAGCCCCAGTGGTAAGGGAAGAAAATGTGAGGGCG
Organism: Pachydiplax longipennis; assembly: GCA_036926295.1. Classification (NCBI taxonomy): domain Eukaryota; kingdom Metazoa; phylum Arthropoda; class Insecta; order Odonata; family Libellulidae; genus Pachydiplax; species Pachydiplax longipennis. The sequence goes on along the minus strand of JAVFKF010000008.1, from coordinate 26,027,380 downwards.
AACCAGTGAAGGTACCACCAGCGGTACCTGGGAAGGAGCGAAACTGAGCGGCCACCCCAGTTTAAGGTGGGCGACCAGGTATTGGTGCGAAACCATCCCTTGTCAAACGCCGCCCAAAGATTCCACGCAGGATTTGCGCCAAGGTGGACCGGGCCCCACATGGTGGATGAGCTGGCAGGGCCTACGGCGGCGTGGATACCCCAGGAGAATGGGGTGAGACAGAAGGTGCACGTCGACGACCTCCGGCCAGCGCCACACAGGACCGACCCGCGACCCCCACCGACTCAAGGAGTGTCCGGGGAGAAAGGAGTCGTGGACCAAAGGCAGGGAGCCTACCCGACCCGAGCTTGGGTCCGGCGTCGGCAAGAGGAAGAAGGGAGCTCCGCATCACAGGACCATCGGGAGTGTTAACACGTGGTGAGAAGGGAGGAAGTGTTGTGTATTTTTTTGTGTAACTTCCCCAGGAAGGGAACCAAAACTATGGACAACCCGAGTGCAGTGAAGGGTATCATATTTTTTTTTTTTGCAATTGTGTTTTGGGTGGATATTTTTGCGTTTTCTTTTGCTGTTCTTGTGTACTTTGAATAATGTGGACCTTATCTCGACGCTAATTTTCAGCCATCGACGGGGGTGGTGGAATGCTACCCTGCGGGAAAGGTTTTTTTCTTTAAATGCCCGAAAAACTCACACCGAGGGGCGAGCGGCCGAACCTTAAACAGCCGGGGGCGCCCAGGGAACAGCCTGGGGTAACGGGTCCATCTCCGCCCACGCTTCTAGGGGCGCACCCTGATTGGCCCCCGATCCTTGGGGCCCGAGTATAAAGGTCGGGCCCTGAACAGGCAAAGGCAGTTGGGGTCGGGAAACAGCACACGACGATTGAGTAGAAAAACTCCTAGTGTGGCGCGGTCCCGAGAAAACCCCCCACGCTGTCGGCGATCGAGCGCAAGCTTTCCGACACGCCCCGGCTGTTCGAGTGCAAGACTCCGCCGGGAAGGAACGTTTTGGTAGGGCGGTGCAGTGCCGATTGAGTGAACCTAAACTCCGTGCCGCACCGACCCTACAGAACAAGTGAGGAGGGAGGTGATGCCACGGGTCAGGAGGCGAGAGGACCGAAGGCTCCGCCGACTCAAAGCCCAGCTCGAGCGGATCTTTGCGGAGGCCTCCCCACAGCCCCCGCCACAGCTGAGTCCTCTAAAAACCCCGCCGCCACGAGGACCGGACTCGACACCGGCCTGGCAACTGACAGGAGTGATGACGCCCCTGCCTGCCAACGAGGGAACCCAGGATGTCCCCCTGAACTGGCGTGACCCACGGGTCATTCGGGTCCTGTTTGGCCCCGTATAAATAATTTTGTAACCGGAAAAAATGAATAAATAGTTTTCTTTAAAACACAAAAGAAAAAAAAAACCAACAAAATATTCATTGCAACAACGGCCCTCCGCCGCATGCGAACGCACTCCCAGGGAGAGGCTAGTCTGCTGCGCCACCATAGCCGCCTTAGGCTAGCCGGAGAGGTGTCACCTTTACTCTCAGCAAAACTTAATCCTAACGATTACCTTATATAGCCCCACTAGGGACAAGTGCTACACTCTTAACACCCCTTGCGTACACCACAAAACTTGTATCCCGTGCAATAACAGACCTAGATGGTTTACCCTAATTGACAACACATACCTAAATTTAGGATTTAACTATAGCCCCAATATACTAACTGATCATTCCTTAGTGGCATCAACATTTGACTACTCCTTAAAGATAGATATACATCTAAACTCTACAATTGATGCACCATGGTACTACTGTTTCCTGCATTATGGTTTGGAAAAGTGGTTACTCCCTTTTGGATCTAACTGGGTACTATTCATAATTTTTATTGGTTGTGTAGTCTGTAAATAGTTATGTTCTATAAACCCTAGTTTTAAGGCCCCCTCTACAAAACCCTCCTATCTAAACCAACGACCAAGTAAGAACTCCATGGCTGGATAGTTATTCAATATGGTTCCTTTAAGATTAATGATTTATGATATGTGCCAGTCATTGTGTGTCTGTTAGAACCTGAAGATGGTAGTACACCAAAACCAGTAGTTCTTGAATAAAAACATTTTTGTGAAAAGTAAAAATCTGTATTCAGTTATGTATTTCTACCACATCTCAGCCGAAGCTATAGATTACGAGTTTAGCTTTCCCGCAGCTCTATATTGCTTTTATATCTACAGTGGTTTCATACCATTAATAAGCATTTACTTAATTTTTTTCTTTTATCATTTCTTGCTAACTTTAAATTATGTCAGTTATTCCAAAGAAAGTTGAACTTCCCAAAAGTTCAAAAGATCCAAAAGATTTAATGACACTAAAACTGTTATTGACAAACAAATCGACAAGACGAGAGATCTTGATTCAGAGACATCAAAGCCTCGTTTAAAAGATGAGAGCCCCGGAGATTCAAAGAAACCTCCCCAAGCTAAAGAGTCAGCCAGCGCTAAACCCACTACCCCTGCTTTGTTTGCTATTCTTACCCCTTATATCAGGAATCCCCTAGTTGGAAAATCTGAACCGGAGACCAGCACCTTTGTCTCATCTGCATTTCATATGTATGAAATTGTCCACCTAATGGACGACCTAATGAGACGAAGCTTCTACTTCAAGAGGCAAGAAGATTCATGGCATCCCTTCATCTCAAGGATTTACTTTGGCATCTTGTTTTATATCCAAACATTGCGAGCGGACCTTAAAGCAGGAACAATAAATAGAAAAAAAGGAAAGAACATAATAATGTTAATGTTAATGAGTACAGACTCATCATGGTTTCATAACGTTATTGAAGTAATGAATAATTACTGCTCCTTCTTTAAAGAATCTTCTAACCTCTTCTTTTTAATTCTTCTTTCCTTTTTTTCTATTTATTCCGGTATCCTAACTACTAGACAATGAGTTCGGCTTCGGCCTTAAGAATTATTGAACTTTCTTTAATTCTCCTCCGAGTGCATCTTAAAGATGAGCCACTTAAAATCAACCAAGAATGATACTGTTCCACCACCAGTACCAGTTCCTAGCGTGAATAAAGTAGGGGTAATTCCACCAGCTATTCCTGTTCCAGTTCCAAAACCAACTTATCATAACATATGGAAGCTAGCACTTAGACGTCACTCAACTCAAGGTCGCTCGACTCTAGATAGATGATGAAATCGAATAGGCTTGATTTCTTGAATTCTCTTTTCATTGCATACCGTTGTCTGTGCGGTACGTAGCTGGCTTCATAAGTAAGAGAACCTGGGTTCGAACCCCATTTGTGGCCACAAAATTTTCTGTATCGAATTGAACCAGCCAATAAAAAAGCAGACTGAATGTATGGAATGATGGCTCCTACCCCTATTCAGTTAGGGGCTAGCGATCAAACTCGTTTGATACACAACAGATTTGTATGTACTACTCACTAACTGGAATTTATGGTACCAATACAGTACTATCATCGACAAGACATCCAACCCGTCTTCTTCCAGCCTAACTTAATAACTCAAAATTAATTGACAGACCAAGCTGCTTTCACAGCATTGGCTTTATTAGTTTTTGATTATTTTTAGTTTGTTTGTTAAAAATTTTAACCTTTAATTGGGTACAAACTGGCACTATTTTATGGACAACTATTGATCCTAGACCTCAAAGCACGTAGACAAAAGTCCCACTTTTGTACACACTATGAAGACAAGACAATAAATTCATCATTCCTGGCCTTACTAATGAATTGCAGAGTACCAGCAGATGTAGCCGTATGCCTTGAACAACTTGCGCCTACTAAGGATCCACTTCGTCCGGATCTTGAATACATCCCTTCTCTAGCTTGCTTCTCTATGTAACATGACTTCGGTAGAACAATTCCAGCCTTTGTCTATCTTATGATTCATGAATTAATTGCAAGACACAATGATGAAGAAACAGCGTACAACCTAATGCAACTCATTTACTCAATTCTCTTCGCACAATTCGATAACGCAAATTTTCAAGTTACAAATCTGTTTGGCGGCCCCTTTCAAGATGGTAATTTTATAGATGAACACCAAAATTGGTTCAGAAAATGTTTAGAAACTAGCCTCATTCCTTCAATAGGCCATACTCTAAAGACAAATCCAATACTTATTGATCTTGGATTACTTCCACTTGTTACTGATAATGTAGATGATATCAATCCCTATGACTACTGTCTTTTTGGACATCCAGATAACCTTCCCCATGTTCAAAATTACCTTGAGCGTCTTAGCATATATTACGAATCACTTGATCCATCACTCCCAACTCTTGGCTCAATTCAAAGTAAAATATCAGGCATTCAAATTCTGACACACACACTCAAAACTGCCTCACTTCCAACATGGCATAACATTGAACATGACTCAGAAAGAAACCTTAAACATAGGAAAATTGTTGATAAACAATACACATCGAAGATCAAATTCCTTCCAACTTCTCCAACTTTTAGCGGAAAATTAAAATGTCCTAACAAAGATACTTTTGATCCACAATACAGCTTAGTTTTAGAAAAGAAATTCAATATAACCCACCGACCCTTCAAATTTATAAGATTTGATCCGGCAAACCACATCAATCATGATGTTTACTGGTTCCAACCATATTCAAGAGGAACAAGTAATATAGGACACTCAGTTACCTTAGGTCTTAAAATTGAATCAGAAGAATTTGAAACCTTAATCCTTCCCATACCTAATCCATCATCAACTTTAATCAATGAAAACTCTCACTACTTAAGTGGAGCAGTCTTCGTTGAAAATGTTCGACCATGGGCACCACTTGATGGTGCAGACCTGGCAATTTACGCCAGAGATAGAACACAACATGACTCCAACCAAATCGTAGCTCTTGTTAGACGAGACAGTTCAATGAACTGCCTTGGTATCTACTGTTCTCAAGACGTCAACGTTAACTACAACGGCAATTTTAGTTATGAACGTGAAGAAGGGCATAATGATTTAGCAACCGCAGCAACTTATTGCGCATGGCGGTCAGATAATCAATGTCCATTCCCAAAGGACTCTCTTTACCTTTGGAGTAGCTACAGAACAAACATTGGATCAAACTCGTTTGATACACAACAGATTTTTATGTACTACTCACTAACTGGAATTTATGGTACCAATACGGTACTATCATCGACAAGACATCCAACCAGTCTTCTTCCAGAATAACTTAATAACTCAAAATTAATTGACAGACCAAGCTGCTTTCACAGCATTGGCTTTATTAGTTTTTGATTATTTTTAGTTTATTTGTTTGTTAAAAATTTTAACCTTTAAAATTTAACTAGTCTAAAATTTTTGACTATAGTTTCCAACACAAAACTAAAATAAATATAAAAAAATTTAAATAAAACCATAAATAGAAAAAAAGGAAAGAACATAATAATGTTAATGAGTACAGACTCATCATGGTTTCATAACGTTATTGAAGTAATGAATAATTACTGCTCCGTCAAGACCAAAGCGAATAGTGTAATTGCACTTGACCGCCGATGGACCGACGTCACTGTGATTCCAGAGACGGCTAACGCGGAGTCGACCGCAACAATCGGAGCTTCATACGTCTTTGGATTTCAATTAGAGAAAACTGAGAGCGACAGGACTACCAACACTCAGAAGAGTGCGAATTGGAGTTGGAGTTGAAACAGCCTTCCCACAATTGGCCAAGATGGTGACTGATTGACTTTGGTAACAGGAGAATGGCTTGATACTAAACATTTTTCCTCATTACTAGAGGTACAAACATCTTTGGATTCACTCTCTTTAGAGAGACTAGAGCCATCTTTGGTTTGCAGGCTAGACATTGCCTGGAGCAAGCGTTGATTCAACTTTCCCATAAGATACTTCAGTTGCTCCTGAAACTTCTTTTGTAAATTCTCTTCTCTTTCGCGATTCTCTTCAAGAAAGTTACGCATTGCTTTATCTTGCTCTTCAACCACACGGAATAAAATATTTAATGCAATATCCTTTGCAGGGTTCTGACCTATTGGAGTTCCTGACAAAGAATCAATGACATGGCACCGCCTCCCTGCTCCAGTTAAGGAAATCCAAGTTGTAGCTGAGGACATGACTGAAGCAAAGTATACTGAGTATATCCGCTACCTTGTCCCCGGCCCCATTTACAAGGCAAAGCTATCAAATGTTCCTAATGACATAGACCGCTTCCTGTACCTTGTTGGTGACCAACCCCATGATCCAGCCAATCCACCTACAGTTTATGAAGCGTTTGACCGCAATCTCCACGTCCAACCAGACGTGCTTTGGTTCCAATCCTACCAAAAGAATCCGAGTACACTCAACTATTCCTTGACCCATGGTCTACTCATTGAATCAGGCGATATTGACAGAACAATAATCCCAACGCCAAACATTTGAATGAGCCTAACTGGAAACAATTCTCTCTATCACCAGGGAATGCTTCCAATCCAGAACATCAACTGTTACATTCCGACAGCCATAGATTCTGGATGATTCCGATTCTGTGGACGCAAAATCCACTCCAATGAAGCATAGCCCACCAGTGGTGGAGATGGAGGAGACCTTCACAACATGGGGGTCCGTTTTGCAGGAATATTCTGAACTCCACCAGTTAGACCCACAGCTGACAAATGGATTTGAAAATTAATTACTACAAACGCCAGGGAGCGAGGAAGATTCGCTCCTCAACCAAGATGAGGAGGAGGCCGCGGCCACTGCTTACTTTCTCGAGACGGCTTCCCCTCATTGCAGCACTGAACTGATGGTGCAAGAACTGGAGTAGTTTTTAATGTGGGCACAATCAGGAGAGCCCAACGATATCGTCAGTCTTCCAGATTCTACATCAACTAATGCTAGGTCCAAAGACCTGAATCCCGAAGTTGACACCAGCCAGGAACAGGAGGTGGACCTTGTTCCTGATGGTACCGACAGTCTCTTCACCCTACAGGTAAGTGAGCCTGAACAGTTAAAACATTAACCAACAGTGCAAGGACCAGTGCTTCATATCCATTCAACAGTGCCTCAGTCTTTGAGTTAGCCTTTCGAGGGGCTTATCTACCTTAGCCCCCAAGTGCACCAAATGTTTTTCATACCTCTTGTTACTCCCCAGAGCTTCAGCAGGCATTGCAAAAATTGCTAACTCAAGGTGTCATCATTAGGAAAAGACCCAAGTTTGCCTTTCGGTGTCGAACAACCCCCATAATTTCAGGGGGACACTGATCCATCATGGATCTCTCCCCCTGGACTGAAGAGTATAATATTCCATTCTTTTCACCACTCCCTGTCGTGGAAGCCTTACGACTAATCCAAAAGTATGCCTGGCTATCCAAATTAATTTTGATGCCTTCCATCAAATACGAATCCAGCAACAGTTCCACGAACTCTACAGCATCCACATCAAGGATGATTACTTCTGCATAACCAGACTGCCCATGGGTCATACCTTGGCGCCATCCATCATACAGAAATATTCATGCGCAGTAGCCAAAGAAGTACTTTCACACTTTGCCATGAGAATGATCACTTACTTAGACGACTGGCTCCTCGTTGAAACCCCAACAGAGGCCATCGCCCAGTTTTTGGAAACAGACCTCGGCATTACTTTGAACCGCCCAAAAGAGCATTCTAACGCCCACAAAGCACTTGGAATATCTTGGTGCAGTCATAGACACAAGGGACAGATTGGTGCAACTTACACCAGGAGCTTTAGTATGCTTGCACCATCTCTTCTCCATCATCCCCAAGCACCGTAAGAAGGATCTTCCCAAAGCCGCTTGATACATCAGCTGGATATGCTATTTACTGAATTTACCCCTGTTACTTGTATCTGATGTTTTTAAAAGATGGCTCCAGCAGCTTTGAGAAGAGGACAGGTTCAAGGAAAAGAGATCCCTCCAGCCACCAAGTACAGCGATCTAAGTCTACTCTGATGTGACGCCCAGGCAGATGGATTTTGTCTGCCAAGGGCTCGATATGGAAGAAATCATCCCCTTTCCGGAAAAGTTCCCCATCTACAAAGCAGAAGGACAGGCGGCGCTCTCCATGGCGGTAGCAGTTATTACTAGAGTACTGGTTCCTATACATTTGACTGTATATTCTGACAATATGGCTATTGTTCACACTTTGAAAAGGGGCAAAGGCTCCTTATTTATGTATAATTACTACGGAAATCTATATTTGCTTATAAAGAATTTGACACACTTTGTGTCCTGGGAGTACATCCCTACAGAGCACAAACCGACTGATTGCCCTTCCAGGACTATCCTTGCATACAGATCAGCCGCCATAAGGCTGGTTTGGTATATAAGGGGGAGGATAGTTCAGGATAACTAAGCAAGCTTTCGAGTTCTCTGATCAGCTGGGTGGTGTTTTCCCAAGGGATGTGCTCCCAGATCATCTCTCAAAAGAAAGACTCATAAGATTTTACTCTTCCAATATCATGATGTTCCATCCAAGGCTAGGAAAACGGTTAATGGAAAATGATAATATTTGTGTAGCATTAGAGGAGAAGGATCTCAAATTCTGCACTGCATTAGGAACATAGAAATTTGATAAACTTCATGCACCAAACGTTTGCTGAGTTGTTTATAGCTAAATGCATGAGAATGAATCCAGAAAAAGTTATTAATTAGAATCCTTTTTAATATGAAATATTTTAAGGCTATTCTTATATTATGCCTTAGGCAAGAAAGGATTTGATTGCATTTCAAGAGAATTTTTCAATGATGATCATTTCATTATTACTATTTTGGAGAAAAATATAAAGAATGTGTGTTTAGTTTAGGAAGTTTAGTAACGCTAAGGATTTGTAAAAAATTGTTAAATATAGGTTTTCAACAAAATTCAACCCTCATGTTAGATTTTTGGAATTCACTGATGATCCCAATGAAGCGAGGGAAATAATTCAAGAATCATTTTCAATTTTGAGGAATTGTCAATGGAGAATAATTTCCAATATGGAGGAGAAAGATGACCAAGAGAGGGAATGTAGAAAGATGGAAAGGCTAACATGGTAGTGTTACCAATGAGGAGAAGGGCTTTAACTCCAGTGGTGGAGATGGAGGAGACCTTCACAACATGGGGGTCCGTTTTGTAGGAATATTCTGAACTCCACCAGGTAGACCCACAGCTGACAAATGGATTGGAAAATTAATTACTACAAATGACACATCGCTGTGTCATCCTGACGAATACATAGATTATCTTTGCTTAATCACATTCAAAGAATATCTTTCCTGGATCAAACTGCCATATATAATTAAATGAAGATTCTTAAACAAGAATCTGGCAGTTATACTGAAGAAATAACTGTCTGATTCAATGTCTTAGTGGCATGCCAGAAGATAAGGTATTCAAGAATCCTTTAATTTTCTCGTAGGAAGGCAATTCCTGAGACAAGTGGATAATTGAGGACTCCTTTGAGATGGATGCTGAGCAGCACAAGTATCTCCACAAGGCAATCCAGAAGGGAGATTTGCAGATGGTGAGAATTCTAATAACAGATCATGCTGCAGGGAAGGACTTTTCATATGATGATATGTCATCACCATGTCACCAATACTCCAAGCTATAAGAAACTGCAAAGTATTATGAGGTGAAATTGATGTGTACAATGTCAACCTTGATACAGTTGTTTCCCTGCGGGAGTGAAGGATTTTTTTAAATGCCCGAAAAACTCGGCCGGGGGGCGCCCAGGGAACAGCCTGGGGTAACGGGACCCTTCTCTGCCCACGCTTCTAGGGGCACACCCTGATTGGCCCCCGATCCTTGGGGCCCGAGTAAAAAGGTCGGGCCCTGAACAGGCAAAGACAGTTGGGGTCGGGAAACGGCACACGACGATTGAGTGGCAAAACTCCTCATGTGTCGCGGTCCCGAGAAAAACCCCCATGCCGTCGGCGATCGAGCGCAAAGCTCCCCGACACGCCCTGGCTGTTCGAGTGCAAAACTCCGCCGGGAAGGAACGTTTTTGGTAGAGCGGTGCGGTGCCGATTGAGTGAACCTAAACTCTGTGCGGCACCGATCCTACGGAAAAAGTGAGGAGGGAGGTGATGCCACAGGTCAGAAGGCAAGAGGACCGAAGGCTCCGCCGACTCAAAGCCCAGCTCGAGCGGATCTTTGCGGAGGCCTCCCCACAGCCCCCGCCACAGCTGAGTCCTCTAAAAACCCCGCCGCCACGAGGACCGGACTCGACACCGGCCTGGCAACTGACAGGAGTGATGACGCCCCTGCCTGCCAACGAGGGAACCCAGGATGTCCCCCTGAACTGGCGTGACCCACGGGTCATTCGGGTCCTGTTTGGCCCCGTATAAATAATTTTGTAACCGGAAAAAATGAATAAATAGTTTTCTTTAAAACACAAAAGAAAAAAAAAACCAACAAAATATTCATTGCAACAACGGCCCTCCGCCGCATGCGAACGCACTCCCAGGGAGAGGCTAGTCTGCTGCGCCACCATAGCCGCCTTAGGCTAGCCGGAGAGGTGTCACCTTTACTCTCAGCAAAACTTAATCCTAACGATTACCTTATATAGCCCCACTAGGGACAAGTGCTACACTCTTAACACCCCTTGCGTACACCACAAAACTTGTATCCCGTGCAATAACAGACCTAGATGGTTTACCCTAATTGACAACACATACCTAAATTTAGGATTTAACTATAGCCCCAATATACTAACTGATCATTCCTTAGTGGCATCAACATTTGACTACTCCTTAAAGATAGATATACATCTAAACTCTACAATTGATGCACCATGGTACTACTGTTTCCTGCATTATGGTTTGGAAAAGTGGTTACTCCCTTTTGGATCTAACTGGGTACTATTCATAATTTTTATTGGTTGTGTAGTCTGTAAATAGTTATGTTCTATAAACCCTAGTTTTAAGGCCCCCTCTACAAAACCCTCCTATCTAAACCAACGACCAAGTAAGAACTCCATGGCTGGATAGTTATTCAATATGGTTCCTTTAAGATTAATGATTTATGATATGTGCCAGTCATTGTGTGTCTGTTAGAACCTGAAGATGGTAGTACACCAAAACCAGTAGTTCTTGAATAAAAACATTTTTGTGAAAAGTAAAAATCTGTATTCAGTTATGTATTTCTACCACATCTCAGCCGAAGCTATAGATTACGAGTTTAGCTTTCCCGCAGCTCTATATTGCTTTTATATCTACAGTGGTTTCATACCATTAATAAGCATTTACTTAATTTTTTTCTTTTATCATTTCTTGCTAACTTTAAATTATGTCAGTTATTCCAAAGAAAGTTGAACTTCCCAAAAGTTCAAAAGATCCAAAAGATTTAATGACACTAAAACTGTTATTGACAAACAAATCGACAAGACGAGAGATCTTGATTCAGAGACATCAAAGCCTCGTTTAAAAGATGAGAGCCCCGGAGATTCAAAGAAACCTCCCCAAGCTAAAGAGTCAGCCAGCGCTAAACCCACTACCCCTGCTTTGTTTGCTATTCTTACCCCTTATATCAGGAATCCCCTAGTTGGAAAATCTGAACCGGAGACCAGCACCTTTGTCTCATCTGCATTTCATATGTATGAAATTGTCCACCTAATGGACGACCTAATGAGACGAAGCTTCTACTTCAAGAGGCAAGAAGATTCATGGCATCCCTTCATCTCAAGGATTTACTTTGGCATCTTGTTTTATATCCAAACATTGCGAGCGGACCTTAAAGCAGGAACAATAATTAGAAAAAAAGGAAAGAACATAATAATGTTAATGTTAATGAGTACAGACTCATCATGGTTTCATAACGTTATTGAAGTAATGAATAATTACTGCTCCTTCTTTAAAGAATCTTCTAACCTCTTCTTTTTAATTCTTCTTTCCTTTTTTTCTATTTATTCCGGTATCCTAACTACTAGACAATGAGTTCGGCTTCGGCCTTAAGAATTATTGAACTTTCTTTAATTCTCCTCCGAGTGCATCTTAAAGATGAGCCACTTAAAATCAACCAAGAATGATACTGTTCCACCACCAGTACCAGTTCCTAGCGTGAATAAAGTAGGGGTAATTCCACCAGCTATTCCTGTTCCAGTTCCAAAACCAACTTATCATAACATATGGAAGCTAGCACTTAGACGTCACTCAACTCAAGGTCGCTCGACTCTAGATAGATGATGAAATCGAATAGGCTTGATTTCTTGAATTCTCTTTTCATTGCATACCGTTGTCTGTGCGGTACGTAGCTGGCTTCATAAGTAAGAGAACCTGGGTTCGAACCCCATTTGTGGCCACAAAATTTTCTGTATCGAATTGAACCAGCCAATAAAAAAGCAGACTGAATGTATGGAATGATGGCTCCTACCCCTATTCAGTTAGGGGCTAGCGATCAAACTCGTTTGATACACAACAGATTTGTATGTACTACTCACTAACTGGAATTTATGGTACCAATACAGTACTATCATCGACAAGACATCCAACCCGTCTTCTTCCAGCCTAACTTAATAACTCAAAATTAATTGACAGACCAAGCTGCTTTCACAGCATTGGCTTTATTAGTTTTTGATTATTTTTAGTTTGTTTGTTAAAAATTTTAACCTTTAATTGGGTACAAACTGGCACTATTTTATGGACAACTATTGATCCTAGACCTCAAAGCACGTAGACAAAAGTCCCACTTTTGTACACACTATGAAGACAAGACAATAAATTCATCATTCCTGGCCTTACTAATGAATTGCAGAGTACCAGCAGATGTAGCCGTATGCCTTGAACAACTTGCGCCTACTAAGGATCCACTTCGTCCGGATCTTGAATACATCCCTTCTCTAGCTTGCTTCTCTATGTAACATGACTTCGGTAGAACAATTCCAGCCTTTGTCTATCTTATGATTCATGAATTAATTGCAAGACACAATGATGAAGAAACAGCGTACAACCTAATGCAACTCATTTACTCAATTCTCTTCGCACAATTCGATAACGCAAATTTTCAAGTTACAAATCTGTTTGGCGGCCCCTTTCAAGATGGTAATTTTATAGATGAACACCAAAATTGGTTCAGAAAATGTTTAGAAACTAGCCTCATTCCTTCAATAGGCCATACTCTAAAGACAAATCCAATACTTATTGATCTTGGATTACTTCCACTTGTTACTGATAATGTAGATGATATCAATCCCTATGACTACTGTCTTTTTGGACATCCAGATAACCTTCCCCATGTTCAAAATTACCTTGAGCGTCTTAGCATATATTACGAATCACTTGATCCATCACTCCCAACTCTTGGCTCAATTCAAAGTAAAATATCAGGCATTCAAATTCTGACACACACACTCAAAACTGCCTCACTTCCAACATGGCATAACATTGAACATGACTCAGAAAGAAACCTTAAACATAGGAAAATTGTTGATAAACAATACACATCGAAGATCAAATTCCTTCCAACTTCTCCAACTTTTAGCGGAAAATTAAAATGTCCTAACAAAGATACTTTTGATCCACAATACAGCTTAGTTTTAGAAAAGAAATTCAATATAACCCACCGACCCTTCAAATTTATAAGATTTGATCCGGCAAACCACATCAATCATGATGTTTACTGGTTCCAACCATATTCAAGAGGAACAAGTAATATAGGACACTCAGTTACCTTAGGTCTTAAAATTGAATCAGAAGAATTTGAAACCTTAATCCTTCCCATACCTAATCCATCATCAACTTTAATCAATGAAAACTCTCACTACTTAAGTGGAGCAGTCTTCGTTGAAAATGTTCGACCATGGGCACCACTTGATGGTGCAGACCTGGCAATTTACGCCAGAGATAGAACACAACATGACTCCAACCAAATCGTAGCTCTTGTTAGACGAGACAGTTCAATGAACTGCCTTGGTATCTACTGTTCTCAAGACGTCAACGTTAACTACAACGGCAATTTTAGTTATGAACGTGAAGAAGGGCATAATGATTTAGCAACCGCAGCAACTTATTGCGCATGGCGGTCAGATAATCAATGTCCATTCCCAAAGGACTCTCTTTACCTTTGGAGTAGCTACAGAACAAACATTGGATCAAACTCGTTTGATACACAACAGATTTTTATGTACTACTCACTAACTGGAATTTATGGTACCAATACGGTACTATCATCGACAAGACATCCAACCAGTCTTCTTCCAGAATAACTTAATAACTCAAAATTAATTGACAGACCAAGCTGCTTTCACAGCATTGGCTTTATTAGTTTTTGATTATTTTTAGTTTATTTGTTTGTTAAAAATTTTAACCTTTAAAATTTAACTAGTCTAAAATTTTTGACTATAGTTTCCAACACAAAACTAAAATAAATATAAAAAAATTTAAATAAAACCATAAATAGAAAAAAAGGAAAGAACATAATAATGTTAATGAGTACAGACTCATCATGGTTTCATAACGTTATTGAAGTAATGAATAATTACTGCTCCGTCAAGACCAAAGCGAATAGTGTAATTGCACTTGACCGCCGATGGACCGACGTCACTGTGATTCCAGAGACGGCTAACGCGGAGTCGACCGCAACAATCGGAGCTTCATACGTCTTTGGATTTCAATTAGAGAAAACTGAGAGCGACAGGACTACCAACACTCAGAAGAGTGCGAATTGGAGTTGGAGTTGAAACAGCCTTCCCACAATTGGCCAAGATGGTGACTGATTGACTTTGGTAACAGGAGAATGGCTTGATACTAAACATTTTTCCTCATTACTAGAGGTACAAACATCTTTGGATTCACTCTCTTTAGAGAGACTAGAGCCATCTTTGGTTTGCAGGCTAGACATTGCCTGGAGCAAGCGTTGATTCAACTTTCCCATAAGATACTTCAGTTGCTCCTGAAACTTCTTTTGTAAATTCTCTTCTCTTTCGCGATTCTCTTCAAGAAAGTTACGCATTGCTTTATCTTGCTCTTCAACCACACGGAATAAAATATTTAATGCAATATCCTTTGCAGGGTTCTGACCTATTGGAGTTCCTGACAAAGAATCAATGACATGGCACCGCCTCCCTGCTCCAGTTAAGGAAATCCAAGTTGTAGCTGAGGACATGACTGAAGCAAAGTATACTGAGTATATCCGCTACCTTGTCCCCGGCCCCATTTACAAGGCAAAGCTATCAAATGTTCCTAATGACATAGACCGCTTCCTGTACCTTGTTGGTGACCAACCCCATGATCCAGCCAATCCACCTACAGTTTATGAAGCGTTTGACCGCAATCTCCACGTCCAACCAGACGTGCTTTGGTTCCAATCCTACCAAAAGAATCCGAGTACACTCAACTATTCCTTGACCCATGGTCTACTCATTGAATCAGGCGATATTGACAGAACAATAATCCCAACGCCAAACATTTGAATGAGCCTAACTGGAAACAATTCTCTCTATCACCAGGGAATGCTTCCAATCCAGAACATCAACTGTTACATTCCGACAGCCATAGATTCTGGATGATTCCGATTCTGTGGACGCAAAATCCACTCCAATGAAGCATAGCCCACCAGTGGTGGAGATGGAGGAGACCTTCACAACATGGGGGTCCGTTTTGCAGGAATATTCTGAACTCCACCAGTTAGACCCACAGCTGACAAATGGATTTGAAAATTAATTACTACAAACGCCAGGGAGCGAGGAAGATTCGCTCCTCAACCAAGATGAGGAGGAGGCCGCGGCCACTGCTTACTTTCTCGAGACGGCTTCCCCTCATTGCAGCACTGAACTGATGGTGCAAGAACTGGAGTAGTTTTTAATGTGGGCACAATCAGGAGAGCCCAACGATATCGTCAGTCTTCCAGATTCTACATCAACTAATGCTAGGTCCAAAGACCTGAATCCCGAAGTTGACACCAGCCAGGAACAGGAGGTGGACCTTGTTCCTGATGGTACCGACAGTCTCTTCACCCTACAGGTAAGTGAGCCTGAACAGTTAAAACATTAACCAACAGTGCAAGGACCAGTGCTTCATATCCATTCAACAGTGCCTCAGTCTTTGAGTTAGCCTTTCGAGGGGCTTATCTACCTTAGCCCCCAAGTGCACCAAATGTTTTTCATACCTCTTGTTACTCCCCAGAGCTTCAGCAGGCATTGCAAAAATTGCTAACTCAAGGTGTCATCATTAGGAAAAGACCCAAGTTTGCCTTTCGGTGTCGAACAACCCCCATAATTTCAGGGGGACACTGATCCATCATGGATCTCTCCCCCTGGACTGAAGAGTATAATATTCCATTCTTTTCACCACTCCCTGTCGTGGAAGCCTTACGACTAATCCAAAAGTATGCCTGGCTATCCAAATTAATTTTGATGCCTTCCATCAAATACGAATCCAGCAACAGTTCCACGAACTCTACAGCATCCACATCAAGGATGATTACTTCTGCATAACCAGACTGCCCATGGGTCATACCTTGGCGCCATCCATCATACAGAAATATTCATGCGCAGTAGCCAAAGAAGTACTTTCACACTTTGCCATGAGAATGATCACTTACTTAGACGACTGGCTCCTCGTTGAAACCCCAACAGAGGCCATCGCCCAGTTTTTGGAAACAGACCTCGGCATTACTTTGAACCGCCCAAAAGAGCATTCTAACGCCCACAAAGCACTTGGAATATCTTGGTGCAGTCATAGACACAAGGGACAGATTGGTGCAACTTACACCAGGAGCTTTAGTATGCTTGCACCATCTCTTCTCCATCATCCCCAAGCACCGTAAGAAGGATCTTCCCAAAGCCGCTTGATACATCAGCTGGATATGCTATTTACTGAATTTACCCCTGTTACTTGTATCTGATGTTTTTAAAAGATGGCTCCAGCAGCTTTGAGAAGAGGACAGGTTCAAGGAAAAGAGATCCCTCCAGCCACCAAGTACAGCGATCTAAGTCTACTCTGATGTGACGCCCAGGCAGATGGATTTTGTCTGCCAAGGGCTCGATATGGAAGAAATCATCCCCTTTCCGGAAAAGTTCCCCATCTACAAAGCAGAAGGACAGGCGGCGCTCTCCATGGCGGTAGCAGTTATTACTAGAGTACTGGTTCCTATACATTTGACTGTATATTCTGACAATATGGCTATTGTTCACACTTTGAAAAGGGGCAAAGGCTCCTTATTTATGTATAATTACTACGGAAATCTATATTTGCTTATAAAGAATTTGACACACTTTGTGTCCTGGGAGTACATCCCTACAGAGCACAAACCGACTGATTGCCCTTCCAGGACTATCCTTGCATACAGATCAGCCGCCATAAGGCTGGTTTGGTATATAAGGGGGAGGATAGTTCAGGATAACTAAGCAAGCTTTCGAGTTCTCTGATCAGCTGGGTGGTGTTTTCCCAAGGGATGTGCTCCCAGATCATCTCTCAAAAGAAAGACTCATAAGATTTTACTCTTCCAATATCATGATGTTCCATCCAAGGCTAGGAAAACGGTTAATGGAAAATGATAATATTTGTGTAGCATTAGAGGAGAAGGATCTCAAATTCTGCACTGCATTAGGAACATAGAAATTTGATAAACTTCATGCACCAAACGTTTGCTGAGTTGTTTATAGCTAAATGCATGAGAATGAATCCAGAAAAAGTTATTAATTAGAATCCTTTTTAATATGAAATATTTTAAGGCTATTCTTATATTATGCCTTAGGCAAGAAAGGATTTGATTGCATTTCAAGAGAATTTTTCAATGATGATCATTTCATTATTACTATTTTGGAGAAAAATATAAAGAATGTGTGTTTAGTTTAGGAAGTTTAGTAACGCTAAGGATTTGTAAAAAATTGTTAAATATAGGTTTTCAACAAAATTCAACCCTCATGTTAGATTTTTGGAATTCACTGATGATCCCAATGAAGCGAGGGAAATAATTCAAGAATCATTTTCAATTTTGAGGAATTGTCAATGGAGAATAATTTCCAATATGGAGGAGAAAGATGACCAAGAGAGGGAATGTAGAAAGATGGAAAGGCTAACATGGTAGTGTTACCAATGAGGAGAAGGGCTTTAACTCCAGTGGTGGAGATGGAGGAGACCTTCACAACATGGGGGTCCGTTTTGTAGGAATATTCTGAACTCCACCAGGTAGACCCACAGCTGACAAATGGATTGGAAAATTAATTACTACAAATGACACATCGCTGTGTCATCCTGACGAATACATAGATTATCTTTGCTTAATCACATTCAAAGAATATCTTTCCTGGATCAAACTGCCATATATAATTAAATGAAGATTCTTAAACAAGAATCTGGCAGTTATACTGAAGAAATAACTGTCTGATTCAATGTCTTAGTGGCATGCCAGAAGATAAGGTATTCAAGAATCCTTTAATTTTCTCGTAGGAAGGCAATTCCTGAGACAAGTGGATAATTGAGGACTCCTTTGAGATGGATGCTGAGCAGCACAAGTATCTCCACAAGGCAATCCAGAAGGGAGATTTGCAGATGGTGAGAATTCTAATAACAGATCATGCTGCAGGGAAGGACTTTTCATATGATGATATGTCATCACCATGTCACCAATACTCCAAGCTATAAGAAACTGCAAAGTATTATGAGGTGAAATTGATGTGTACAATGTCAACCTTGATACAGTTGTTTCCCTGCGGGAGTGAAGGATTTTTTTAAATGCCCGAAAAACTCGGCCGGGGGGCGCCCAGGGAACAGCCTGGGGTAACGGGACCCTTCTCTGCCCACGCTTCTAGGGGCACACCCTGATTGGCCCCCGATCCTTGGGGCCCGAGTAAAAAGGTCGGGCCCTGAACAGGCAAAGACAGTTGGGGTCGGGAAACGGCACACGACGATTGAGTGGCAAAACTCCTCATGTGTCGCGGTCCCGAGAAAAACCCCCATGCCGTCGGCGATCGAGCGCAAAGCTCCCCGACACGCCCTGGCTGTTCGAGTGCAAAACTCCGCCGGGAAGGAACGTTTTTGGTAGAGCGGTGCGGTGCCGATTGAGTGAACCTAAACTCTGTGCGGCACCGATCCTACGGAAAAAGTGAGGAGGGAGGTGATGCCACAGGTCAGAAGGCAAGAGGACCGAAGGCTCCGCCGACTCAACGCCCAGCTCGAGCGGGTCTTCGCAGAGGCCTCCCCGCAGCCACCGCCACAGCTGAGTCTGCTGAAAACCCCACCGCCACGAGGACCGGACTCGACACCCTCCTGGCGACTGACAAAAGTAATGACGCCCCCGCCTGCCAACGAGGGAACCCAGGAGGTCCCCCTGAACCGGCGTGATCCACGAGTCATTCGGGTCCTGTTTGGCCCAGTGTAAATAACTTTTGTAACCTTTAGAAAATGAATAAATAGTTTTCTTTCCAAGAGAAAAAGATAAACAAAACAAAAAAATATTCATTGCAACAACGGCCCCGTCGTTCCCTCCGCGGCATGCGAACGCGCTCCCAGGGGGAAGCTAGTCCGCCGCGCCACCATTGCCGCCTTAGGCTAGCCGGAGAGGTGACACAGTAAAAAAAACCACAAGTCCATTGATTTTTATTATATTCCAGAGCAGACTGTCATCACAAAGCCTCCAAACTGTCCAGCCACCCAACTAACCCCCAGTTATTTATTTCCCCAGAATGTCACTATGACATTAATTTTGAGTAAGAATTTTCATATGATAAGAACCTTAATTTAAATTTGCCTTCACCCCTCAGGAGTCAAAAATCTAAATTAGAACTAAGCATCCATAGTGAAGTATGAAATAGACTTCTGCAAAGTTGTATAAATCCATGGCCACAGACAAGCACTGTGATTAATAAGAGGGACAAAAAGTCTGCAATAGGAGCAATGTCACTGAAGAAGATAGAGAAATGTTGGTCAAAAACAGAGAAGAAGAAAGCAATATCAAATGGGATTTCCTAGATATAGAATCAAGAAAAGCAGCAACTTATATGAGTAATTCAGTCCATAAATCTTTCAATAGAGAGGAAGGTACAAGTGAGGCTAAACCAACTGCAGCCATTACGTTGGGTACAGAGGACCCTAGCAGTACCAACTCTCTGATTTACAATGCGTCCACAAGGCTCACTAAGCAGAGGATCCGTATTTGGAAAAAAAAAGATTTTACAACCAACATTGGGACAGTGCAGCTGATATAAACATCCAGAATTTCATCACATTCCTTTGTTATCTCAGAGCCAAAGAATGAAGAGCTTGCAGGAAAAGAAGTGGTTGTCTGTGGAGAAGATCTGAGAATCCTCTTGCATCCCATTACAACAGAAGTCTCTAAGGAGGGAATCATCCCCATTCTTAAAGGGAATTTGATAGCTAGCCAACAAGTGGTGTCCAATGGAAAACAGATTGAAATTGAAGTTCTTGAAACCTGAGTGACCGCAGAGACTAATTCTGTTGAAGTTGAACATTCAGAACTATAGCCTGAATCTGCAGATGCTAATGATTTGATTTTGCTCTTCCAATATTATGATATTCCATCCAAGGCTAGCAAAACAGTTGATGGAAAATGATACTATTTGTGTAGCATTAGAGGAGAAGGATCTAAAACTTTGCTCTGCATTAGGAATTGCCTTTGTTTATGGCAATGTGATAAACTTCATACACCAAATGTTTGCGGAGTTGTTTCTAGCTGAATGCATCAAAAAGAATCCAGAGAAATGGTTATCAATTGCAATCCTTTTTGATATGCAATATTATGTGGTATGGCTATTCTTATATTGTACCTTAGGCAAGAAAGGATTTGATTACATTCCAAGAGAATTTTCAATGATGATAATATTCTTATTACTACAAGAAGTGATAAAAAAATACGGTGAATGAATTTGGTTAGTATGAACTCCTCAAACTCCATTCATTTGATGCAGTATGTCCACAGCCTGATGTGTTGAGACAAACCAAGGCAAGTTTGAACATGTTCCAATTTGAAAGTTTAAAATTTGGTAATTCAATTTCATATAATTCATATTTAGAAGATATTTTTACTTCAAAAATAGTAAAAATTACCCTGAAAACTTTTGAAAAGGTTGCTACTGAAGACTTTTTTAATAAATTTAACAAAGGTTATAAATATGTACATCTTCAGAATGCCATCATTAGCATTTGGAGAAAACTTCATGACGGCCTCTACTTGCCACCTGTTGTTTCGAGAACTATTAAGACAACAATTTTAAAGGAATATATCATACGTGGGAAAGAGAAACTTCTGGAAGTATGTCATACATTTCAAAACTCATAAGGGTACATATCCCTGGTTGAAAATGCAAGGTGTCAGATAGTCAGAAGCCCCTGTCAAAGAGTTCGAAGAAGAAGAAAATGGAAAATCCCTTGCAGTTGGGAATGGTCTGAATATTAAAAATAATGGGGATCCCCTTACACTTATACATGGTTGCAACCATCAGCTACAATGATAATTTCTACTTCAATTTTGTATCAGATGAGCATTCAATTTACAAGAGATTCATAGATCAGATGATTCGAATTTACCTGGAAGAAAAGCAAAGATTGAGATTTGAGAGTAATCTAGAGGATGAAATATTGAATAAAAGAATAAAGGATAACTACAGGATACACTTTAATCTTTTGAAACAGTTGATGGAAAATGATAAAGTCTGAATCCCAGCAGTTAGACCCACAGCTGACCGTCTAGGCATCCCCAATTCGCATTGGGCCCTGAATTTGCATCCCAGAGCAGACTGTCATCACAAAGCCCCCAAACCTATATACTGAGAGATTCATAGATCAGAAGATTCAAATATACTTGGAGGAAAAGCAAAGATTGAGATTTGAGAGTGATCTAAAGAATGAAATATTGAATAAAAGAGTAAAGGAGGCCTTCAGGATACATTTTAATTTTGTGAAACAGTTGATGGAAAATGATAATATTTGTGTAGCATTAGAGGAGAAGGACCTCAAATTCTGCTCTGCGTTAGGCATTGCCTTCATTCATAAACAATGACAAACTTCTTGCATCAAAGGTTTGATGAGTTATTTATGGCTGAATGCATGAAGATGAATCCAGAGAAAGGTTGATTAATGATACCTTTTCAATATGAAATATCGTGTAATAAGGCTATTCTTTAATTGTGCCTTGGGCAAGTAAGGAAGAGAGAAATTCTTATTACTATGTTAAAAAAAGCATGTTGAAAACCTGGTAATGCAAATTTATATGATTCATATTTAGAATTTTAAAAAATTGTTAAATATAGGTTTTCAAAAAAACTCAACCCTCATCTTAAATTGTTTGAGATTCACATATGATCCCGATGAGGTAGGTTTTTCAAGGATCAATTTCAATTTAAAGGAATCGAAAAAGGGGCTTTTTTTGGAAAAATACAAGAGGAATTGAAAAGATAGAATGCTTTTAAAAATTGTTAGATATTAAGGAATTTAAGGGAAATAATTTGTTTCTCTATGTAACGTGTAATACAAGAGAAGATATATTTGAAAGTTTTTAAAAAATTATTTCGAAATGAATTGGGAAATAAATAATTTTATCAATGAAAAAGTTAAAAGTTATGATTATAAGAAGCAATGTGAGATATAAATATTTTATGTGGATCCAAATAGAGTCTGTCATAGTAGTATTGGGTTAAGGCGCCTCAACAGTTAGGTTATTTGCGCCAATGCTTGACAAAACTTACAAAATATATATATATATATATAAAGAAAATTCCTTTGCTTAATCACATACAAAGATCTTTCTTGGATTAAATCGACAATCACATTTAAACAAATCAAGATTCCGAAACAAGAATCAAGCAGATATAATAAAAAGAATATGTGTGTAGTTTGGGAGGTTTAGTAACGTTAAGGATTTGTAAAAAATTGTTAAATATAGGTTTTCAACAAAATTCAACCCTCATGTTAGATTTTTGGAATTCACTGATGATCCCAATGAAGTGAGGGAAATAATTCAAGAATCATTTTCAATTTTGAGGAATTGTCAATGGAGAATAATTTCCAATATGGAGGAGAAAGATGACCAAGAGAGGGAATGTAGAAAGATGGAAAGGCTAACATGGTAGTGTTACCAATGAGGAGAAGGGCTTTAACTCCAGTGGTGGAGATGGAGGAAACCTTCACAACATGGGGGTCCGTTTTGTAGGAATATTCTGAACTCCACCCACAGGGTAGACCCACAGCTGACAAATGGATTGGAAAATTAATTACTACAAATGACACATCGCTGTGTCATCCTGACGAATACATAGATTATCTTTGCTTAATCACATTCAAAGAATATCTTTCCTGGATCAAACTGCCATATATAATTAAATGAAGATTCTTAAACAAGAATCTGGCAGTTATACTGAAGAAATAACTGTCTGATTCAATGTCTTAGTGGCATGCCAGAAGATGAGGTATTCAAGAATCCTTTAATTTTCTCGTAGGAAGGCAATTCCTGAGACAAGTGGATAATTGAGGACTCCTTTGAGATGGATGCTGAGTAGCACAAGTATCTCCGCAAGGCAATCCAGAAGGGAGATTTGAAGATGGTGAGAATTCTAATAACAGATCATGCTGCAGGGAATACTTTTCATATGATGATATGTCATCACCATGTCACCAATACTCCAATCTATAAGAAACTGCAAAGTATTATGTGGTGAAATTGATGTGTACAATGTCAACCTTGATACAGTAAAAAGAAAACCACAAGTCCATTGATTTTTATTATATTCTGTTACTACATGATTTTCATTTCTTGATTGTATTTCTTTGGTTTTATCATACCGTTTTCATTTCACTGATTATATTTGTTTATTTTTTCATTCATTGATTTTATTTTCTTGTAAGTATTTAAGTAATCCTATTCTCTTCGTAAGATTTTCTGCATTTTATTTTCTCTTTATATTTCATACTGTATTTTTTTTATATTTTATTGGTGATTGGATATTTTTTGTTGTAGCTTATCCCTAAGAATCTACAAGCCATAGGGAGAGGAACCACAAAAAGTGAAGGGTAAATTATCATGAAAATCATAAAATTATCATGAAATGTCAGTGAAGCCATTGTTCACCTATAAAAAAGAAAATAATCAAATTGATGGGTTCATTGTACATGGCAGTAATGTTGCTCATCTCTAGTTGCCTAAGAGTATCTTGTTTTTATGGTTTACAGAATTCAAGGGAATGTGAAACAGACTGTGACCTACTATTATAGCATAGAAGCCCTCCAGCAGAGATCTTAGCAGATTTAAATAAGGAAGTAATGTGATCAATAAGGGAAATAGGTCTTATAGTTGTGGCTAACGTGTGTGATAAGGGCTATAGTAATGTTAAATCTTTACAGCTTCTTTGATCTAGTTTCCTACATCCTTAGTTTTTACTTGTGAGAGAAACACTCTTAATGATATTTGATCCTCCCCAACAAGTTTATCAATTATTGATTACTAGACTGGGCAGATGAATCCATATCTACATGATGAACATATTTTTAATGAAAGAATTAAACCCCCATGGTGAAATAGATATCACCAAAATGTACAGCAATATATTAACTGAGCAATGTTTACTTTCATAGTCAAGTTAAGATGTTTATTTTGCACCTTCTGAGTATGTCATTTCTCCTGTGAAATAAATGCGATTTCATGCATAAATGGAAATTATAAAAATACATCACTGAATACAAAACAGATGCCCGTTCCTGTATTCAGACCAATGGTTAAATATGCATGGTTCACTGCAAAACTTACAAGAGAAAGAGAAGCATTCCTAAATGTTAACAACTTAGAGGCATGCAGACCATCGACCTATTGTCTTCAAAGACCATGTCTTTTGCTTTATGGATTCCACCACATTCTCAAAGAAGTATTCCTGAATGTTAAATAAACAATATTTCCTGACAAAATAGTGAAAAAAATCAGTGAATGTGGAGAAATATCATTTGCTAGGTGTTCCTCAGGCAGGAAATATTGTTTTCAATGTCATGTAGATTTATGCCATTGCCTGGGGTCAGCACAGAATACACCATCCACAGTGGCAGCAAGGAGAAGATATCGATGTGGATTTTAAGCTGAGAACAAGAGACATGAATGGTTGGGAGCTTGAGTTTCCACCCTCTGGGTTATAACTGTGGTTATTGGCCCTTTAGAAGTGAGGTGTAGTGTATAGTTGTAGTGAAGGTAAGTAGGTCAGCTTATCAAATATTCCATTTAATTTTTCATCTCATATAGGAAAGATTGTTTTACAGATGATCACAGAGAATCCAGAGCATCCTGGGAAGTTAGAGATGGAGCTTGGTTGAGAGGAAATATGGAAATATTAGAATTGATGGCCTCTAGTTTGCAAAGAGAAGGGCAGGCTAATTGTATCATTCTTTTGAAGAGAGATCATTAAGAAGTATTTGAAGAAAGTTTCACTATTTTAAACCTAACTTTACAGGGCCTCAGCCACTTCTTGCTTGTGAATCTTAGTGCCATAAAGTAAGGAAATTACTAAGTTGTTAGCGTTAGTATGGCATTGAGTGTGGGACCTTATTGCCCAGAGAGAATTTCTCTCTGCAATTACCACCTGACATTTGTTGGTCAGAATTTGCCAATTTTCACTGAGTGAATGGTTCCTAGGACAGACCTGTCTATTCTTTTATTGCTACTGTATGTACGTATTGGTTAATTTTTGTAAATAACCTCTCCCAAAATATTGCCAATCATTTCCCTAAAAACAAACTAAAAACTTCCTTGAACTTACAAAAGATTTTCCTGCAATGGGAAAGATAAGCATAACCATTTATCAAAGGCTGGGATTTACAGACTTAAATGTAATCAATACAACGTTGTTTACATTAGGCAAAGTGGTAGCAGTTAACCTATCAGGGCCAAAGAGCATGAAGGATGCTTCTCAAATAATTCCTCAAAGTCTCATTTTGCAAACACCTCCTGGAGTCCAACCACTCTGCCAATTTCACCCCAGATATACTTCATATCTGCAACAAAAGCCACTATCTCAATTTCTTGGAGCCACTGGAATTTCTCTCTCATACCAATTCTTCAAAATTCTTGGTACTTAACAAACATCTTTTCCCTCTCTACTCCCTACTAATCTGTGCTGTACTCTCCCCTGCTGAAAAAGGGGTACTGATTGCACCCACCTTCCTGATTTCCATATTTTCCCCCTTTTTCTTCCTCAACCCTCTCCTTAAATTTCTGTTTCCTCTGTGTCTTATTTCCCTTTTTCGATGCTAGTGGCCTTATGTGTATATATTTGCCAACTTTTTGATTGGCCAGTTTTAATTGGTTTGATGAAGATTTCATTGGAGAGATTATTTTTAATGATGAGGTGACTTTTCACTAAAGTGGTAAAGTTAACAAACACAATAGCAGGATTTGGGTCAGTCCCACAAATCCCACTAAAATAACTGGAATACATACATGATAGTCCAAAATTGAATGTATTTTGTGCATTGGACAAGTGCAAAGTTTATAGCCCTTTCTTTTTCTAAGAAAGCACTATCTATACTTAAATATGCTGGAGAACCTTTTAATCCCCCGGACTGACACTGAAGACAAAGAATGTATGGTTTACTTTATTCAAGATGTCCAACTGCAACACTACCTCATCATCATATGGGACTTCCTAGTGGTTATGTGTAGCGGCAGATAATTTATCCATTATCCAGTTCCACCACTAGGCACACAGAACGTTGTCCTTTTGCCTTCAAGGACTTGGCCTCCTGTGAGTATGTTTTTTGCCACATTGATTCTACTGCATTCGATAGGAAGTATTCCTGAATATTAAATAAACAATATTTCCTGACAATACAATGAAAACAATTTATGAATATGAAGAAATCTTTTGCTAGGTGTTCCGGGTGCAGAAAATATTGTTTTCAATGTTACATAGATTTCTACCATCCAAAGGAATGCAAAAATTAATGTAACTGAATAAGCAAAGGATAGTTTAATTTGTGAATTAAATAATAAATATTTTAAAAGACATGGCCTCCTGTGAGTACGTCTTCTGTCACATTGACGCTATCAAGAGGCCAATGGACCAGCCTTACACTGGCCCACATTGTGTCATCAACAGATTTGATGCTTGCACATTTGTGGTAGACATCAATATGGTTGTCAATACCCTGTCTAAGGACAAGCTGAAGCCAGCCTACCTTGGGCATGTAGATGTGCTAATCTCGCTGGCAGTGTCACCTCAGCCACTGTCCCCACCTGTGCCTCCAACCAGGTAGCAGGATCCACAAGCTCAACAGGGCCACCAAACCCTCCAAGAAGAAATAACATATTCACTCTCTTCATCTAACATGAAGCTCATTGGGTAGGGAGTAGCTGTGGCATAAGAGGCACTAAAATCAACTAGACAACTACCAGCTGGACAAGAGATTGCTGCAGCGAGTGTTTCAAATGTACAGTTATTAGAGTTGTATATTTTAACCTTGTGTTATTTTCTTATGAAAAACATTTATCTTGATTGATTAGGATTGAAAGTTACAGTACAGTTATGCTTTCACTGCTCATGAGAATTTTTCTAAATATTTTCAATAAATATGAAAACTAGAGATATGACTTGCAACTCTAACACACAAAAGAGAAATAGCTAATAGTTACAAATTACTTACTTTAGATTTATATATTTCAGGTAAACAAACTGACTGCAATACTGAGGAGATTGACTTCAACTATCTGATGGAGTGCATTGCTGAGATTGAAGAGGTTATAGAAGAGTGTATGGGGATAAGAGGAGTGAAGAGATAGAGATGAATAAAGTATAAAGATGATAAAGTCATGCAGTATCTGTTCCTCGAGTTCTAGGGTAACATGCAAACACCTTATTTTATTATATTAGATCATGTGCCTTTAAAAGGGCTAGTATAAGGCAAGATGGGTATTCTATTATGTGTGTTTCCTCTGTAAACTCATCTCCCAATAATATCTTTCACAGCTGTCAGAAGTGGGTTGACTTCTGCCAGAATCCTGAGAAACAACAAAAGTTTTTGAGTGGCTCATTACCCTCATTGAATTATTTAAGGATTTGTCAGCTGCACTTCAAAAGGGAATCTTTCACTCATGATTTGAGGAAAAAGTTGGTTCGAAGAAGCAGTTTCAACCCTGCTGCATGCAGGTGTTATTGAAGGTCACAATGCAGGGACTTCAACTCCACTCATCCATCACTCCTTTCTTACGGCCATATCTCAACTTACTCTCATTTCTCTTATAGATCCTGACATTCATTCTCCTTCCCAGTCTCCCCCCAGAACTTCATGGTCTTTACTGCCAGAGTTCATTCAGGCTGCACAACCCTCAGCCTCCACACCTCTCTCCCCTCTACCACTAGCCTCACCACTTGTAGAGGAGTGCATAGAACAGATCTCTCTGTCATATGTAAATATGACAAGGCCTAAGGATCTTACACCAAAGAAGAAGCTGTTTTGGTATGCCAAAAGAAAGGAAAGGGAAAATAAGAAACTAAAGTCATCGGTGAGGATACTGACGATGCTGCTGAGAGAGGCATCTGCATCAACAGGCTCCCTTTCCCAAGTGAGGGAAATATTGAATTCCTCACTGTCCCATAATGCTGCTGTTCTTCTGGGATCTCAGCTAAAGAGTGCTGGAAAGAAGCCAAATGGGAGAAGGTGGACCCTTTAGGAAAACTTGCTTGGTCTTG
This sequence comes from Pachydiplax longipennis, assembly GCA_036926295.1. Taxonomy (NCBI): domain Eukaryota; kingdom Metazoa; phylum Arthropoda; class Insecta; order Odonata; family Libellulidae; genus Pachydiplax; species Pachydiplax longipennis. Next base: position 25,998,796 of record JAVFKF010000008.1, on the reverse strand, counting down.
CCCTCTATAAGAAGAGCCCAAAGTCATACCATCTACTCCGATACATCCTTATACCAATATACCCTTCCATCTCACTCATCTATCAATCGACTTCTTCATTCCATTCCATTTTCACCTGGGATTAACACGCAGATATTTGCCTCTCTTTAGGTCAAATGGAGGATTGTGATCACATCTGTGTTCTAATGTTTGACGAAATGTCAATCATGGAACATTTGGATTATAATGCTTCAGTTGATTTAATTATTGGGTTTGATGACCATGGATGCAATAGGAGTAAGAATCCAGTCAAGTTTGCTCTGGTATTCATGGTTTGTGGTGAGCTGAAAAAATGGAAGCAACCCATAGCTTTCTTTTTCAGTGAATCTCAGACAAAATCTGAGGTGATTGTCTCTCTCATGGAAGAGGTATTGCTGCAATGCCATGAAGTTAGTCTTGGTGTCATTGCCACTGTTTGTGATATAGGCACAAACAATGTAAAAGCAATGCAGTCCATGGGTTCATCCATACATTAAATTCAGAAATCATACTATTTTTACCATCTTCGATGCTCCTCACCCATTGAAAGCAACATGGAATTTGTTTCTGGCCCACTTCATAATTCCAGTAAAGATGGGTAATCAGGTAATACTGGGCATGCCATCCTGGAGTCATATCCAGGATACATATAAACATGCAGCAGAAGCCATCCTGTACAGGCCTATTCATCGAACAACAGAAGAGCACAATAACCCCCAAGGTTGGTAAACTACCACAGCAATTATTCAATTTATTGGGAAATCCCATTTAGTAACTCTATTACCTTTTCAAGACGAAAGAAGATGAAAGTGAACTTTGCAGCCCAAGTTTTCAGTCGCTCTTTGGCAGTTTATCTTGAAGAAGGATGTTGTTCAGGTGAGTGTTGTAAGGTTATCATAGTTTAGATATTTACAAGGGAATACAATTCTGTTCTGATTACCAATTTCTATCAAAAATAATTCAGGGTGGTTACCTGGGAGTGCATTACTCACAGCATCATCCATTGGATTTATAGATGAATTATTTGATTCAATGAATGCTGATGGAAAAGCAGCTGCATTAAAGCAACTGAAGAAGCTAGTCTCCATGGAAAGCCCTCACTTCCAGTTTTGGGAAAAGGCTGCCCCAATGATTACAGAGTGGAAGATGGAGAAGGAGAGAAGGGAGGACATGATAAGCTTGTGCCCTGTGCCACCAACCCAGAAGGGTTGGCTTACGAACTTAAAAGCTTTTCCTTTGCTATGTATGGAGATTTTCAATACTGTTGATGCTAAGGCCGAGATCTCCACCAGGGCATTCAATCAGGATCCACTGGAGAACCTGTTTGGATGCATAAGGGGAAGCTGTGGAGGGGACCCACCCCATAGCAATTCAATTTATAGGAAGCCTGAAATCTGGGGTCATCAGTGGGTTAGCCTTCTCTGCATCCACGAGCCACAGGAACTGTGAAGATGATGAAATGGCTCTACTGGACTCCCTCAGGGCTCTCATAGGGACAAATGAGGAAGTGCTGTTAGGGAGGGAGGAAGAGTGGAACTTCAGTGGCTTCCTCATAACTGATTCTTCAGAGGCAGAGATGAACCCAGTACTAGCTGCTTTCTGCTCACAAGTTTTCAGAAAGAAATTTGTAAGCAATGCAAGTCAGCCATAATGAGTGAGACTTGTGGATCCAGTAAGGAGTTGGTTGCCATTGTTCTTTTTGAATCTCAGTTAGCTGAAGCATTAATAAATGAAGAGCTACAGAGGAGCAAGTTGTGCCATCACATAGTGAGAGCAGTAGAGCCGCAGCTTTCATTTCAGTGGCTGGAAAGGAAATGTCCTCCTCACTGGAATTACATTAAAAATGTCATTCTTGAGGTGTCGGTGAGGAAGACAATTTTCCGTTGGTGACATGAAATAAATAGGAAGTGATGGAGAGTAATATGCTGGGAATGTCAGAATAAGTTTTTGAGGATACAGTGGCATAGAGTTAAGGAGTCAGAAAGTCAAAGAAAGCGTGGAAGACACTTCAATGATGATGAGAGCATAATTCAAGTGGTGAAAACATGGCTTCGCACACAGGACCAGAGTTGGTACCGGCAGGGAATACAGGCACTTGTTTCATGCTGGCGTAAGACTGTACGAGTTGATGGAGACTATGTTGAAAAATAGTATATGTAGAAGAAATATATAGCTATATTGTCACCAAAATTTAACACTTTTAAATAGTTTCTGAGAAAAAAATATGGGGCATCACTTATTGAACGACCCTCGTAAGTATGATGATTTCGTGAGAAGTGCTATATGTCATCAGGTCCATTTTTTCTTTCTTAAAAATATCCCTCCGACTCTTAATTTAGTTTTATAAGCAGTGAATAATGAAGACACTGCCAAATTTCAAGCAATCGACGTCTTGGAACTTGCTAAAGGAAATTGGCTTTTGTTTCGAGAAAAGGGGAAATAAGGCTCTACTGATGGAAAGGAGTGACATATGATGATAACCATGCATCATCTTTACCTAAGAAAAATTATGAAATTTTGGGAGGAAGGTCATGTTATTATCTATTTGGATGAAACATGGGTAAATGTTGGACATACCATATAAAAATCTTGGAAAGACATTGAATCTTTTAAGGATGCGATGCTAGAGGGACTCTTCAGGCTTAAAGGCACCTACTGGGAAGGGACCCCATTTTGTAATTTTAAGTGCAGGAGGTGATCGAGGATTTGTGAATAATGTGAGACTTGTTTACCTCGAAAAGAAAAAGACAGGAGATAACCATGACAAGATGGATATTAGGAGATTTGAAGAATTGTTTTGTAGCTGTTACCCAGCATTAAAGAGGGATCTATGGTAATTATGGATAATGCAAGTTATCTTAGTAGAAAGAGAGAGAAAATTCCTATTTCCTCAAGTAATAAAGAGGAATTATAAACTGGTTGACTTCAAAAGGAATTGATTTTCCAGAAAAAAGTTTAAAAATTACTTGAAAGAAAATAATACATTCCACAGTTTATGTTGATTCCCTCTTGAGGCAACTGTGACTCTGACAAAGGGCATTTATTGGCAGAATTTATGGATACTGCAGGACAATGTAGGAGATGATTAGGAAAATATGGAGGAACCTGTGATTACTGAAGCTGACTTGGAGAATACAGAATCACAGAAGTTCACCGTTCAATTCTTTTTGTGGCTATGTCGATCAATAAGTATTGAAGAGGCTGAGATGGGATGGGTGTGAAAGTTACTTAAAATGTGATGGAAGGGAGGGAATTATTGGAATTAAACGAACAGAAATGTTTAACTTGCAGTGGTGTTGGGAACTTGCCCAAGAGGCTGAGACAGTTTATCAGTCTCACAAAACTGCACTTACCTTAGTTAGAAGTGACCTCATATGATTGCTTTGTGGAAAATGTGCAAGCCTAATCCATTGAATAGGGACCATAATGTTGAGGAATTGTTTTTGAAAAATTATTTTGCTGTGCAGTTTTATGCTAAAGCTCTATAGCAGAATGACAAATCTGCCAGTATGTCTTTGGACATTCTATTCACTGAGTATATATGGAGAAAACAATGAAACAAAAAATTCAAATTATTTGAAAAACTTTTGTTACTTTATTCCAGCTTTTCCTTCTACTCTAGGGAACAATACATGACCTTTTTTAGTCACCATGCACTGTATGTATCTCATCATATAGTGTTGCTGCCTTTCTTTACACAAAAATCATACGTTTATTGATAATGTCATTAATTTATAATCTTAAATTCTATATAATGTTTTAAGTGAGAACTGAAAACTTGACATGGTAAAGAAAAAATAAAAGTGGAATTAAGTGTAAAAAAATTCTTCAAATAATTTGTTGATAAATTTATTTTCATTCCAGCAATGTAACAATTCTTTCTTTAAATAGAAAACGAAAATGAGGTTTGCAAATGTCCGCATATTTATCAAGATTTAGAACTTTTATAACTTCTTAATAGAATGTTAAGTTACTGTATCAGACCAAAGATCATCTACTGCTGGCACCAATATGGCCGCCCACTGCAAGTTTTGAACCTTTTATAACGAGGGCCTTGCGTGTCCAAATCCTCAGAAGCCCTCTGGTGGGGTTAGAGCCAACATCTACCAATATTGTGTTCAGCAGGACCTGACATCCCTTCATTCTGGGAAAATCCATTTCCAGTGAAGATTACCTTGTCCCACAGCCAGCAAGAGTGTGGCAAGATCTAATGGTGTGTTTTGGAAACCTAGATCTATAGCTGGAAACCAGAGGGATTCCATCAACTGGTGTACACAAATCAATGTGCAAAAATCCACTTCCACTGATCAGCAACTGTGCAATGGACAGATAGTGTTTCCTTTAAAAGGATCGTGTGTAGATATATTTTTGCATTTCTTTTTTCCGATATGCAAAATGTTAATAAGTGTGTATAGTGTTTTTATGCAAGAATAGGAGGACTGTTTAAAGACATTAATATTTTGCCTCCCTTATTTCTGCATTTAATTTTTTACTATTATTTTATTAAACAATATTACCATAAAAGAGAAAAAACTGAGAGGATATAGATGGATATGAGAAGTAAGTAAAGGCTGCTGCCCCTATCCAATATAATTCAATATCTATAACAAGTATATGCTAGGTTTCATCTTGGAAGATGAAGAGGGAAACTTATTAGAGGAAAAAGGTATAGTGAATCAGATTTGCTGATGATATGGTGGAACTACCCATAATGCCCTTACACTTCAAAGAACAATGGCAACACTAGAAGATGGATTAGAGTATAGAATGATGAGGAATTAAGAGGTAATAAGAAAAAGAGAACTCCTAAACAACACCAAGAAAAGAAAATAAAAATTGGGCATATATTAAAAGGGACAGGAATAATAACAAAACCTTTGGAAGGAGATTAGGTGAGAAGCCCACTAGACTATGGGAAAAATGTCAGAGCATTAACAACCATCAAGGGGAGAACTCATAATTACGACATAGAGATAATATAATACGATTATTTATATTTCAAGGAGTTGTGGCGCTGGATTTGGTAGTCATTATTTTTGCAGCCCATATATAATTTCTGAGATTTTGAAATGCATGTCAGTTCTGGTAGTTTTATGGTAGTTTGTTCATGACAATGTGTAGAAGACTGCTTCCGTGGCTAAATCCACGATATTTTGGGTAGAAGTCCACCAGCCTCCTCGATGAGAAACTCAAGGAGCTCTATTGTTCAATGAGATTTGTTTCTCATTGCTGCAATGGCTGCCCCAACTATTGACGAGATACAGGACGTTTTGGAGCATCACAGGCCGGACATCACCGGAGTGGACGTAGTAAAGGTACCGTGCATAAAACCATACGTGTATAGTGAAAGGTGGGCCACAAATTTGGCCAAAAAAGGGACGTATGTGCCGATGCCTCGTGGTGCTCCGAATATTTTCCAAACAACACCTTCGGCTAGGTTAATGGACGAAGCCATTAACACCATGATAGATAACAAAGTGATCGTGAAGTGTGAATGTACAAATGCCTTTCGATGTTTCCTCATTCCCAAGGAAATTGGAAAGGCCCGTTTTATAATGGACCTAAGTGAATGGACCGAATTTTATAAAGTTCCTAAAATAAATCTGCTCAACGCGGCTCAGTGTTTACTTACAGTACCGAACGATAGAGTGGCCATTAAGTTGGACATGAAACACGGCTTCTACCAGCTGCCCATTGAAGAGAAATGCCGCAAATTCTTCGGCATTTACTACCGCGGAGAAAAATATTGTTTCACTAGACTTCCAATGGGTTTGGCGCTTGCGCCATATGTAATGCAAAGGTGGGCGGAGAACGTGAAACGTGCAGTTGAAGAACAATTTCCATGTTTGTTTGTGCCGTACTTGGACGACTGGCTTATACTATTTGATAAGTTTATTGTTACAAATGAGTTGATTGAAAATGTGTTAAAATTTCTTACAGATGTTCTTGGTATAACTCTAAACAGGGATAAGTGGATTTTGGAGCCATCAGTGAAGTTATCGTATTTGGGTGTATTCATAAATTTGAGAGATATGACATTAAGAGTTAAGCCCGCGATGCGACAAAGAGTCAAAGATTACCTCAGTGTTTTAGAACGCTTAAATACTAAAGATACGCAACGTTTGGGGGGATTACTGTCTTGGATTTTGTTTATAACCAGATTGCCTTTGTTTTTAGTCAAAGATGTTTTCCGTAAAGATAAAGTGTGGCTAGATTTCCTTATTAAAGACAGGGATATTTTAAATAGAAAGGTTTCTTTGGGAAATTTCTCTAATGAGCTTATTGTTTACAGTGATGCAACCCCCCAAACAATTGCATTCGTAATACCAGAGTGGGGAATAAGAAAAGCATATCGTTTTGAAAATCGGTATATGATAAACTTAATGGAGGGGATCGCATGCCTGGTGGCTTTAAAATTTGTACTCGACACCCTGAACGAATTGAATTTATCTTGTTACGTAATAAACATGTGTACCGATTCAATGGTTTGTTTGTACTCTTTCAGAAAAGGAAAGGGAATCTTGTTTAATAATAACCTTGTACGTAAGTTGTATCTTTACTGCATAATAAAGAACAAAGGTAACTTAGTTACCTGGAGCCACGTGCCTTCCGAAGCCAACCTGGCGGACGGGCCCTCTCGGGAGGCCCTTTTCTTTTGAGTATACCCCCGTGCCGCCATCTTGGCCAGGGAATGCTTAAAAGGAGGGGGTCCTCTCGGGAGAGTGCTTGTTCCGTTGGGACTCTTGGCTGAGGAGCACGTGGCACCAATAATATCCTCACAAGAGAAGTTTCTTGATATTAGTGTTGTAATAAATATGTTATGATTAAGAATAACCAAAGAACTTTCCTTAACAAGTAAAAAATTTCAGAATTTTAATTATGATAATGTATAAGATATTCTCATTTGTCCCTTGAATGGTGCAATACAAAAATTATCAAGAAATAAAATCCCTATTAGCCAACTGGCAAAATTTTAGGATTTCATCACTTAAATGTTTTAGTGTATCCTACAACATATATAATACAATAAACAAGGATATTCGACAGCTTAACAGTTGGTATCTTAAATACAAATTGAATTGTCCAGTTAAATCAACTAATACCAATTCAACTACTGATCAATTGATTCAAAATAGAGAATAGCATTTCGATGAATATACTACTTATGATGTTTGATAAAGAAGAATTGAGAAGCTCAGATTATAGTTGAAATCAAGTTTAAAATCAATAAATGACACATTAATGTTTGCATCAAACTTCATTGATAAATACAATCATCATAATGTTAAAATTGATACAGAGTCAATGCCATACATCTGAGCAGAATGAAAAAGATCACTCTTGAACTTACTTTTTCATATACTTCAGGAAGTGTCCAGATGTAAAGATAAGATCAAGTAGCAGCATCTTCTTTAGGTAAGTGTATATCAACAGCACTAAGGGAATCCAGCACCCACTTAGGATACTCTCCTGAAGGATGAGCACGCTTCATGAACCCAATAACAAATTCTGGAAAAGTACCTGCTTTAACACTCTCACGAATTGACTTCATTAGCTTCATCTGTAATGAGAACAGGATATAAGGCAATGAAATGCTTTTCAGGTATAAAAATTGGATAAGAACAATTTAAAATTGAAATCCAGCTCTTGAGAGATTGTATCTAAGAACACACCTTCAAAATATTGACAGACAGACTTCTTTATAAACTTTCCTTCTGCCAAGAAACACTTCTATTGAAAGCATTCACAGAATTCTACACTTGTAGTTAAAACATATATATCATACAGAAAATATATTAAATAACTTCAGAAAATAGTTTCAAAATTCCCCTCCATAACATTAAACAATCAGTTCTTGTCTTTTTACCTCAGTATACATTGTAGCTTGTCAGAGAGTAGAAAATTTATAGTTCTCCATAAATTACCATTAACCAAAACTTTCAGCCTCCGACATTTCAGATATTATCAATACAGGAATGAAACCCTGTAAATGCTTACAGAAATACTGGTCAAGAGGTGATAGGTCAAATGACAGAAATCCATAAGGAATTCCTATGTTCAGTTTATTCAGAGTGCACTTAATTATTCCACAGTTTAATAAGTATCACAGTGGTGGTGGTCGATATCATAGTAGTAAATCTTACCTGATATGCCAAGTTGTGCACAGATAGAAGATGGCATGCAACAGTCTCATTCCCAACAATGGTATGAAGAAATGCACGGGAGTAACGGCTGCATGTGGAGCAATTGCATTCTTCATCAATTGGAGAGAAGTCCAGAGCATATTCACTCTTCTTGAGGTTCAGCTGACCAGAGTCAACCAATGCACAACCAAACCTCTGAAAATTGTAAATTAATAAATATCCAAAGCTAAAAATAAAGTCAGAAAATGATGAAGTGTATTTAAGAAGTCAGAAAGAAATCCCTACTAACTGATTGTTGAGGGTTTAAACCAATCTTAGAAGAGGAACTGATTAAAACTGCATTTATTACACATATTTCCTGAATATCTTATTCTAAAACAATGTGATAAAACTTGAAAATGATAAAAATAAAAGGGACCAACTTATGTTTTTAACTTTTCACACTTCATTTTGAGGGAAACAAACAAAGATTGGAGCTACATTTATGAGAGAGTGAAAAAAATATTAAAGCATTAGATGTGAAATATAGATGAGATATGAGAAGGTAGGGATGTATCAAGGAAAGACACAGAAAAGAAAAATTAATTTTACATAGGGGGGGTTTACAAAAATATAAGGAGGAATGCATAATAGAAAAAATATTTTTTTCTACCAAAAAAAAACAAACTTTTCATTAAATAGAAAACAATCTCCCAATAATTAAACTCTCCTAATTCCAAGGTGATTTCTTGAAATTTTCCAGCATATACGTATCTACATTTCAACTTTTTCACAACTTCATATAACACCATAAATATGCTGAACATAGTCAATTTTATAGTAGTAGGGTTAATGGAGCTTCAACTGCTACATTATTTTCCTCAAGGGCTTTCCCAATATTAGTAGTAATAATTCAAATTGTGATTGAAATAGTTGAGCTTTGTGAGAACTCACAACATAACAATGAGCTGCATCATTCAATGTAAGGCTTGACTGTTGGTTTACCGATTATCAAAAATATTATAACATTCCTTTTTATCTCTTGTATGAGATATAACAAAAGAATATCTCAATGACTATAGATGGATCAAGTCCCTAGAACCTCACAAAAAATTGATCGATTTCAAAGAAAGAAAATTACTCTCAAAGAATATGCTTCATAATACTTACTGCAGTTCTGGTTGGAAAAACACAGTCAAACATATCTACTCCAAGAGCACAACATACAACAATATCAACAGCAAATCCAACACCCATCACATAACGAGGCTTCTCTTTTGGAAGGAGGGGCTGAACATCTTTGCCTTCCTCTCTCCTTTTTGTACACAGGTAGACCATATTCCAAAAATCTTCTTTACATTCTCCACCACTGAAAATAAAGTCCAAAATTTAAGAGTAATGTCAGACAGCTTATCCTCAAATACTAAATGCAAAACATAAACTGTTGTATTTTTTTGTGAAAATTCATGAAAACTTCAGAAAGACTGGAATATATTTGTAGATATCTTCAAATAAAGTAAACTGAAAAATTAATTAAGTCAAATCGAAAGAAATGAATCATCAATATTAAATCAATTAATGAATCAATAATATTAATTATTAATATAATTAATATGATCAGCAGGGATTTTACCTAAGTCCTCCAATGGCATACCCATTCACTTCTCTACTAGCATGCATTTTTGCACTAAGAGTTCTTAGCTTAGGATCTAAACCTCCTTGTACAATTGGAAATATGTTCTGCTTCTCCGGATGAGCATGTGCTTCAAGACATCGATCCAGCCACCTTGAAGTTCTGGTAATGAGACAAGTATACAGTACTCAATTAAAGGTGGAAATTGAGCATTTACATGGGTACTAAACAGCAAGAGAAATGTTCCCCTAGATTGCAATAATTCGGCATTTAATTTTCAGCCTAAATTCTAAAATAGTACCGATGTGTTGCCTCTTCTACCCGGGGTCCAACAGTTGTAGTTTTTACAACATCATCTAATTGCATTATGATATCTGCGCCTATAACATTCTGAATTTCAATGGAATGCTCCGGTGTCAACATGCATTCCGCACCTGTATCGGATGACGTGTCAATTGTTAAACATCAGCCTTTTATCGAAATCAATTTTTAACAACAACAAAAACTTTATCAACATAAATCAATACTTTTTCCTACCATCATAAGGTGAACTGAACTTCACACCTTCTTCCGTTATATTCGCTAGCTTCAGTAATGACACCATTTGGAAACCACCGGAATCGGTCAATAGTGCTCTATTCCAGTTCATAAATTTATGAAGGCCACCCGCCTTCTTTATTACATCTATACCCTGAAAATAATAGAATTTGCTTTACTTTCGTTGCATAAAGCCTTGATACGATGGAAAGCTACAGGCTTGAACTTACGGCACAACAAATAAACCCTACTATCTAACAATATTTTGAGTTGAACTAACATCATAGCTTTAAAATTAAGACGCACATAAAATAAATACACGAGCTATTTTTATCTTCAAGACAATTAAGTATCACAAAAACTTACCGGCCTCATTCCCAAATGGTAAGTATTCCCTAAAATAATTTGATACCCTAAGTTTTCCAGCTGTTCTGGCAACAAGCCTTTCATGGAACCCTGTGATTATGAATACGATTAAAAATTTTTTTAAATCTTTAAATGAAAAGCATGGTCACCATTTGAAATACAACTTACCTGAGTTCCCACAGGCATAAATACCGGAGTTTCTACTTCAAAATGAGGAAGCTTCATAATACCAGTTCTGGCATTGGATTTTTTGCATTCTGCGATAATTGTAAAAGTTAACGCAGATCTAACGCAGCCTTTAGACGACATATCTGTCTCAAGCACCATAACGCTTCACAAGTTGCAGTTAAGAAGTTGAGGCAGCACAGATTGGACATAGGTTATTCTCAAGGTTGGAATAAATACTTCTTTCCATACAGTATAATATTAACTGCACACTGGAGTATTTCCATAACTCTTAATTCAACCCAACACCTATGAATTATCAGCGATTCTAGATAATTCTAGATAACGAACTCTTCACCATGCCGGCGTCCTCTAACGTGCGCAACGGATAAAATGTTTGATGTAATTATGTACTGCACAGTAGCGTCCTCCGGCGACGAATCGTTGTACTTCTACCCTATAGGAGGTAGATTTAAAAGCACCACGAAAAATATTATACAACCATTAAAAAGATTATATATTAGCGATAGAAACGTTAGGAATTAAGATTGTAAATCCTGTCTTACCTTAGCATCTCTATATCAAAACGCTGAAGCTTTTGAAATAAAGAGCCTTTGCTTCTTAAGATCGACGACGATCTTACGCTCGTTCAGAGCATTATGTGGATTAATTAAGTCTTTTATCCGTTATTACTGAATACTCACATATGAAATTTTTGGATCCAAGGTATTTGGCGATCTCCCCCCTCCACTTCGTGGTCGTGCTACAATTTACCCAAGATGTGACAAAGAGCTCGAATTAAAGCTCGATCGCAAAGTTTTTCTTTAACGGCAATATGTTTTTTCATTTATAACGGCGAAATGTCATTCTAAAAGTCAACTGAATATGAGTTCACAAGAAAATTGTTTATATACTCATGGATAATTATCCTTAAAAAATTCTCTCCAATTGACGAAGAAGAAGAAAAAGAAGTACCAGTTAGAAGAGTAAAAAGGATTTCTATTTATTATAAAACTTATATTTAATTCAGTTATCATTTTCATTAGAAGCAATTCTGTATAGTACTGGAAATAAAGGAAATGTTCGTAGAAGACAATCATGATATGATAAATACTAATTGCATTTGTTTTATTACCATGATGTTCATAGTCGCTAGATCTCTTAACAAGCACTTCAGTTTAGTTATATTTCAGAGCAACGATAGAACACATAGTATGACTTGACGATGTAATATAAGATAAATGTAATTAAAAAAGGTGAAAATAAGTTCAAAGATTTCCAAAAGGGTGGTTCTGTTAGAATCAGGTTTTCTGTTTTAGAGTTTTTATTCTTATAGTAGCACTCCCGATTCCTATCACTGCTTCGACACACAACAGTTCTAAAAGACTATTCGTAGCCAAAACTATTCATCATATTAGCTTTGAATCATCCATCAAAAAGTTTATCATAAATTAGAGGAATATACAAGTCATGTAGAGAAGAGTTGAACTGCCATGTTTTTTAACCAGAATTTTAAATGTATAGTACATTGACATTAATATTTTTTAATTGATTTAGAGAATATTTATATTACGAATAGAATGTATGATTACATTGTATTTTGTATCAATACATTTTATGTATTTGGAAATGCTTGCTTTGCCGACTAATTTCTTTTTCTTCAGGAACGGTGGGAAATAAACGGAGAGTTAGTATCTTTTAATTTTGAATAAATATACAATTTTAATTCCATGGAAACATCTTCAAAAATTCACAGGACATAAATGCATGAACATTCAGAAAAATTTACATTTGTATATCTTATGGCAACGAATATTGCCGGAACAAAATTGTAATCAACGGTCATTACCGCAAAGAAGAGAACAAACACAGCCTTGGATGCGGTACTCCGTTGAAAGCGAACTGTCATTAATGGTAGTTATCAACGGAGATTCCGCGTCCATGATGGACAAAATACAGGGTCGGGGAGTGAACTCTTAGCAGCACTCCCTCGACTCAAGTCATTTGGAGGAAGATAAAAAAGATGGTGGGCAAAGGATAATGATTAGGAAAAGGGTTGCACTTCAAATACAGTAAAGATGAAAGGAATGTGAAACGATTAGTCAAAAGAGTGAGAGGCAACTGCCCTTTTGCTCATTACTGTTAATTTTTGCCCAGAGAGCAATATTGTAGCGATTTTTCTTTCTTCGAGAACATGAAAATGTTATATATGAACAATAATGACACTATAGAATTATTAATTCATGAAATTGTTATTGGAGAATGATTAAAGAAATAGAATCTATTGGCTTATCGTACAAGAATAATTTCATCCGTTTCAATTTTCAAGCGGCAAAAGATGGATTTCTCAGTGATTGATCGATTTCTTTATTATTAATCAGATTGATTTTACGGCACCATTTCTATTCAGTGACAAATTAATACTAGTGCGATGGGTAATTGGAATGCGCATAAGTGATTCCAGTCGGGTATTTGGTGCTTCCTGGTGTCGTAGAGCGTCTTAGGCAAAAGCTAACAGTAAGTTTTCGATTAATCCTTAGACGGATTGTTATTTGTGGGTGGTCGCGTCATTTTACGATTCTCCTGGCCGAAGCAGGATAATGGAGGAAATTTTTCATGATTCGAGTCTTCCCTTAGGCCTAAGCCTATTTGGTTATTTTCGAGGATTCGTTCCCGTAAACTCCTCCGCGGTTTGAACATCTTCCCTTACTCCGATGACAAAGTCGTAAAAAAGATAATGGGTAATCAGGATAAATTGCTGGATTGAGTTAAATGCTGCCGAATGGGGTCAAGGGTGAATATGGCGAGGGTTTAAGTCGTGTTTTGCGGAAAATCCTATTTCATTCTTCTTCTAGATCACCAATGAAGAAATAAGTGGTGGAGTTGCTGCTGCCAAGTTGAGAACATGACGGAATAGTGTCCTTAACTGATCTGCGCTTTTAGTTTTATTTACAGGTTTCACAATAACTTGCTCAGATCGCCCAAAGGAATGTACCGCAACCTTCTCCTTCACGTCGATCACCAAATATCATGTTCATGATGTGCCAAAAGATAGCAGAGACGATTCGTCAAAACATTTAATGGGTATGTTGCACTCCGCACGATTTCGAACGCCTATGAAAAGATAGAGAACGCCTCGAGAAGGCCGCACTTCGTCTCGTTTTCTGCGACGAACTCCTTTTTTACATTTACGAACTCTTTCAAAATCTTCATGCCCAAAAAAAAATTTCACACTTCGAGTCCGATCCAACGCAGAGTGCGTGAAAGGGCGGCGGAAGCTAAGAATTCCAAGCACACATGTCATTCAAAAAAAGTCCCAATTTGACGGAATCTCCGTAACAAGCAATGCATGGATTTAGTAGCAACAAATCACGTCTCTCCAGTCCTTGATGAGGCAATTTAATCTTCAAAAGAGAGGAATAGACATAACAATGGAGACAACACACGAAATCCATCCATTTAAGTTTTACAAAACCGGACAATTTTGAAAGCGATCATAAATGTAAACAAAGCGGCGAATTTCTCCTCCAATACTTTGCGACTACTGGAAGGATTTTTAAAGAATTATATTTACAGCATTTACACTTTCTTGACATATATACAAACGGCGATTTTCGAGGCGTGTCTCTTTTCTCAAGTCCTCTTGATTCTGGTGCTGCGCGATGAATTTGCGTCAAATGCGGCTCTATAGCAGGGGCCATTAAAAACAGAACCTCACCAATCCTTTTCAGCCTCCTCGTTTCAACATCGCTTCCCGTGCAACTGAAACATTCGGGCTCACTTCACAAGACAATCTAGTCCAAAATTCCCCGTTTGGAACGATGCTCTCCGGGAGTTGCTGGAGGGGGGGGGGAAATGTCCATGCTGTTTTCCGCACTCTCCTGACAACAGGATGGAGTACAGCTTCTGGTGTCATTCAAGCATTCCGTTTCAACTCTCGTAAGAGTCTGTCCAGGCATTCAAGAGATGAGTGATGTGCTCGGGGGTGTCTCTCCTCTTTTTCTTTCTCCGCGGCCTTTTCCAGAATCCAAGTTCCACTTTGAACGGCGTCAAACCCAGCGGGTGCAGCGGTCAGTAATGCGGTGCCGTTGTTGCGGACGCAGGTTCGAGCCAAGAGTCGGGACTAGGAGGGAAATCCGGATACGCACCGGGAGTGGTTCCACCCCCGCTGCTGGCGTCACTCAAGTCTGGATGTAGTAGAGGATGCGGTGGCGGAGCGCCGCCTATTATTATACAAGAAATAGATTATGAGTGGAAATTATATCAATATATATAAAACAAGAAAACAGAGAGAACATTTCCACAGGAAAATAATTCGTATTTTAATAACTTTAGGAAATACAAGGAAAGAACACACGACTAGTTTCAACACATGAACATCATTTGCTAGCATTCGTTTTCAATTCGTCGTGAGTTTTTCTCTTATGTGTAGAATTTTGCAAAGTTATTAAAATAGGAATTAGTTTTCTGCGGAAAGGTTCTCTTTTCTTTGCCTTTAGTGTCGTGAAATACTACAAAGGTACTCGCAAATCAGTTGATTTTAATGTCAATGACTACTGACGTCAGGTGGTGTGGGTTGTTACATGAATGAGGATTTTCTACCGCACTTCGAACTTTATGAAGATTATCTCATTATCAAATAGGTTTGATTTCAGTGGGTGCAACTTAAAATATATTGAAGATAAATATTGTTAATTATTATTATCGAGATATCATTGAAATATTCGAAAAAATGATTTATTTATTTTATTTTAATTAACATCAGTCACATACGTAGGTAATGAATACTATATGGAGAGTGATCTCTTTAACGTGGCTGAGGGGAGAGTATGAGGGTACTTAAACACATTACTCTGCTATAAGAACACTCCATGAAGTGAAAGGGAGTGAAAACAAAAGAAAACATCAAGAACAACAATTATTAATTTACAAACCCTATCTGAAAAGAATTTATTTTAAGTAGTTTAATCTATTTAGAGTAGTTTCTTAGTGATCAGACTACTATCAAGAGAGGAAAACGCCACACTCGTAGTCAAAGACGTTTTTATATCTGTTCGAAATCCACTAACCCTTCCAGACACGATTTTTTTAATAAAGGAAAATATAATTTTTGTCATGGATGGTATCTTCCATCATAGATGTTATCATAACATCATTATATTATTGAAGGTAACTATATTCTATTACATCCTTATTTATAATTTTACAACCGAATCTTAAGATATTTATCTACTTTATTTGTTAACTTCAACTATGAAATAAAGCTTATGAAGCACAATGATAAAAAATTCAGAATATGAAAATTTTTGTTGATTTATGACTACTGTTAACCCTTTCGCTAAATAATAATCCATCAATATGTTTTGATGACCGTAAATAATAATTTATCGTCATATTAGAAATCTATAACAAGAAATTCCAAATCGAGTAAAATAAGTATTCAAATTCACTAAAATAGTAAAGGAATCAAAGTTATAAAGTTTGTTAATTTATAAATTATTAAATTAAAAATTGGCCTATGTTTTTATTAAATTAAAGATCTACTCTTCTACTCTAAAGCTACTAGATCATATATGATTCATGCGGAGTTTATAAGAAATGGCATGTATTCTCTTTAATTAAATGCCGTCGAGATTCTTGAATGAAACGTTCATTTACTCAAAGCACGTATATTTAAATGTTTTAGTTCTTATCAATAACGGTATGTGAACAGAACGGTATGAAAACACCAAAGAACGTCACGTTAACAAATGTTACGGTTCTTGGTTGCGGGATGAGCTAGCTGTCGTAGGCTGAAGCCCTGATTGTGAGCCGTTCAGTTATGCGACCAGCGCAGCTTAAGTACGAACCGGGCTGCCTACGCTTAGGGATACATTAACCTTTCTGAAGCGGTCGTCTCTGCTGACTGGAATACGGAACTAGGATGAGAAAGTTCCGCTTGCTCAATTAGGATAGCATCAGGTCGCACTGTCGTTGAATACTGAATACATTCAAGTTTCTTAAAACTTCAAAACTTAAATTTAAACTAGTAGAATAATAAGAAATAAATCATTGGAAGGAAAGAGTGCTTTCTCTTATTCTTTACTTTTTGGTAGAAAGAAGAGTAGATTTTGTATAAATATGAATATTTTTAGGAGAACAAGAAATATGACACTGCTAATAACCCTCTGCTTATTCACACCCTGACTTAATCTTTCATACTCAAGTCGTGTGATTCAAATTCTTCTCTCTTAAATCCTCTGAAAATGTTAACCATCAAGCTTGTACATCAATTATGTGACTGAAATAGATTTTGCTTGAAAACTCAGAAAGACAACAACAGCGATAGGTAAATCAAGGATTTTCAATAATATTGTGTACAATATCTACTTGGAAATAAAATCCACGGCACGAGCAGCTAATATTGAGTCTAAGCTTAACCAAACATCCTTTTAGCGGGCTGCACTTCGTTTTTTCATCGAATCAAGCGCTATATTTTCAGAAATAAGGTAAAAATGTCTAATTTTTGCAGTATTGTACTGAAGCAGTTACTAGCGTTATGCAAAAATGTAATCTGCCATCATGAGTTAAGTTGATAGCAATGATTCCCCTGAAACAAACTCAAATTATGTTCCTATATTCATGTGTATGTGTCATTTTGACTAACAGAACGATTTACGAAATAATTTTAACGTTGAAGTCCAGTTCTATGTTCAGACTGATTAGGAGGGAGATGAGTATATTTCTTTCTCTTTAAATGGACAGTAGAAGACCTTGAAACTGAATTGATTCGACCTTTGTCGATCGGAACAGGTGAGCTAAATATTCGTAGTAATTAGTTCAACTCGTAAAAATCTGAATTAAGTAAAAGAAATTCAAACCTTCGTAATGACACGATGTAATAGCAGCCGTGGTTAAGCAGTATGACATACCGGGGGGTCCGAATAGTGATTCTGCACCTCCGAAGGGTACAGATTGCCGCCTCTGAGATGGCGGTGGGGAGGCTGCGAGGTACGGTGGAGTGCCCCTAGACGCTGTTCCGGGCGCTCCCGCCAAGAGGAAAGGCTGATGTGGGGCTGGGGGTGGCCTTCTCGCACCTCCAAAAGCATCTCCTCCTAAGGGGTCTGCGAGAAGGTAGAGATTTCAATTGAGACTTTAACATTAGGAACGAATATTGAAAAATAAAAACACTATATTGTCAGCGTTTCACCATTCTTCAAACGTAGGAATAAACTTGACGTGTGATATCAAAATGGATACACGTTTACGATGATATCCAAATAAAGTAAAAGTCTCGTATACAAAAGATTTGCAATCGGCTAATATTCCTAAGCGCCTTATATTTCTTAAAAGTTTTCTGCAAATTAAGCATTGGTCATAATATTGCTCTGCAAGTACTAGTTTAAGAAGGGAAATGATTTTATTAGCGAGTCTTTTGGCAAAGTAATTTTCGTAATATAGTAAAAGGAGGAAAATTTTCAAAGCGACTACTACATAAACCGCTCTGCCAGTCAATGTGTAAGTTGATTATAAACGTCTCATTGATATCATTGTTCTCATATGTATTTCATTTTTATAAATTGTAGAGAATATGCCGCAAATAAATTTGGATGAAATAGATACAAGATGATGATAAAGACACAAATTTCCTGCATTTTATATTTGTATTCTAATATAACAATCTTAGATTATAAATAAAGCCATCCTGATATTTTCAATTTAATAAGCTCAACTCCAAAAGTCGTTCTCTTGTGGAAGGACCTGATAGAAATGAAAGATAGCTTATTTCCACAGAATGATTTATATTCTGTGAAACTGTGCTGGAATGTTTTTTAATATTCTCAATTTAACTTAATTGACAATCTTACCTCTGACTGTCATCAGGCATTGTAAAATAAAATGAAATTTACAAATGTGTTTAAATTCATGACAAATATTACAGATATATCTCAATAAATTACATTTATGTAGGTGGAAACCCAGTTGAACCAAAGAAATTTTAATTATGATAAATTACTCTCTGTAGCAATTTGATAACTTTTATTCCTTCTAGCTTTACGTTCCTCCATAATTTTGTTACTTTGGATACAACAAGAAATTTGGATGCTATTTGTGCGCTGTAAGAGTAAACCACATCCTTCTTAATCCGTCTTTATCGTCGAATTATTAAAAGACTATTAAGTTCCTCCACTCCCTTCTTTCATCGATTCATCACTTACCGTGTCCTATGGGAGGAGCCACTTTGATGTCATCGTCGTCGTCCTCCTCGTCTAACCTTTGCGCGACTTCAGTTCTGGGAGACGATGCGCCCTTAATGCTACGGAAGTACTGCGACCAGCGCGTGCGCCCAGCGTCCTTCTTTAGTCGCTTCTCCTTCGCCCTTCTGAAACGAATGGCGGCCTCGGCGTGAGCTACCACGCATGCGTTCAACAGCGACCATTTTATGCATCTGTTTCATTAATTTACGCCGACCGTGGTAGGACTACGAAAGACGTCCTTTGAATTATTTATGTCAAACAAGGAGCTTCGGTCACGTAAAATGTGTCGGGCTGTGCTATATTAAATATTTCAATAACTAGGTACTTAAATCTCACCACGTGTTAAATATGTATGCTTTATTCATACCTTATTTTACAATGGCTCAAGAGTTTCACGCATATTTCTTCTAAGTGAAGGATGAAAGAATGTTTCGGGAATACAATTCGCAAGAGATATGAAAATAATTTGCATGAAATTTTGCATTTTTTAAGATAGATGATATATCTCTCAATCATTAATTTGGTGGAATTTGCATTGAAATCCCTCTCAAATTTATACTTTTAATGTGTGCTTAAAGTAGCTCTCTTCGTTGGAGACGATTTATTGCCAGTAAATGTCTCAAATCAAGTTTTATAAGCAAGCTACAACATAACATAAGCCTATGATCATTGAAATTTAGAGTTGTTACAATAATTTCTGATAGTGAAGTGTTTGGTCATGACAATATTTCTGGCCAAGCCAAACCTCCATTCGGAGACAGTGTTTGTGCGGCTGACGTTAGTGTTAAATGTATTGGCTTTACAATAGAATGTCTGAGTAAATCATAAAAATTATTCTAGTGTTGTGATGTTTGAGTTGGTTATATTATGTTTCTCGAGAGAAATGGAAGATAAACTATATCTAATTCAGTGATTTAAAGAAATATAATTTATAAAAAATGATTACTTATCATTCAAATCTTTGGTGAGAATTCATTATGAAGTATAAATTAGCGTTTTGCAGGTTAAGCAGGATATAGGAGCATTACATCTAGGTTTGTCCGCATATTGGTGTATATATGTGGATGAATAACATTTAAGGGTAAATAGTACTCACATTCACAGTTATGAATTTCTGAGTTTTCAGGTTAAGCCATAACTTTTGATTTTGCTGTTCTTTTTAACCATATAATTGGCATGAAGTTGCATTATAAACGCACGCTGTTACATTTAAAACATATTAAAATTTTGCCGTAATTGTTCTATTCTAGCAATTTCATTTCACGTGAAATCTCCGACATGCCATTTTTGAATTTAACTACCTGTGCAATGTATGTAGATTACTAAGCGTTCCAATTAGATTTGAGAGGGGATTTGGCTAATGGACTGGCCTCACTCACCTATTTTGGAACCACACTTGTACTACTCGCATGTCCAATCCTGTATCCTGACTCAGCTGCTCTCTAACGTGCCTCGCAGGTTTGGGAGAGTTATTGTATGCGCACTTGAGTGTCTCCAGTTGTTTGGCAGTAATCGTGGTCCGCGGCCTTTTGTTTGGTGCGTCTCCGTCACTTCCAGCGACTCCTCCTCCGCCACAACCACCTTCTAAGAATGTAGTAAAAAACAATTTTTTCAATTAAATTAATTTGTAGAATTAAGACGAAAATCAGAAAAAACACCGCTATCTTATACATTGCTAAGTTTTAAGGGCGTTTTAACGATATATTCACGAATTATAACAAAAATGTCCCTTATATTACTGAAATCTCCCGACATACTTCTTATAAAAATTTCTATCGGGATTGGAGATCTTTTTTTGGTATAAACGCTATTGAAGCAAATTGTATACCGAATAATCTTTTCTTGTGCATTATTTGTATAACAATATTCATTATGAAAATTATATTACAATTTATTACATTGCAGAGATCAGAGCATGGAGATCAGTAATTTTGTGTTAATATTCACTGAAGCGTTGCATTTCTTTTCAGAGAAAGAATTTCTAATCAAATAAAAAAGATTCACAAGTGAAAATTGATTGCATTATTTTACAACAAATTTAAATTAAAATTTATTAAATATCAGTATTTCATACCGCAACTTTACTGTTTTAATATTGAATTATCAATTATTTTATGAATGAAAACACTTATCTGAGATACGTTGAAATAATTTGAGAAAATCGAGAGCAACAGAACTACTTATTCTTCTCCATAGCAAAAAACCACAAGTCAACTAGGCGGAAAAATGGAGACTACAACAGCTCACTACGTTACGGAGGATTAACATTAAATTGATTACTAAAGATAAGAAAGGAAAATAATGCAAGCGTTTGCTCCAACTGACCGTCGTACAAACCTTTGCTTCTTGCCGCCTCATAATCCGGTTTGCAAACTAACTTCCTGTCTTCCATGAGGTAGAATTCGTCGCCGGTGTTGAGCTGTCTTCTGCATAGTGCGCAAGCAAAGCACCCTAAATGATACACATGCTCTCCCGCCCTTCTTACCACCTCCGTGGGCGGAATGCCTTCTTCGCAAGCTGCGCACTTGGTGCCGAAACGCCTGAAAAAGAATGCACCTTCTTAATCCACTGCTATGAGAAGTAATTTAAAATTTGAAGATAACTATTTAAATAGACGAGCAAAATTTTGTGATTCCATTTTTCATATCCGGGAACAATCAATGATAAAAAATCCAACGATTCAAAAACATGCATTTCTAATTTAACAAATTCGTAGAAATAATCGTATTTTAGATGAATTGATCGCTGTACATTTTCATGTCGATCAAAGGATGTTATACAAATTACGAGATCAATGCCAAACTTAAATAAGGCTTTATCCAGCGCGTATTTAACACATTTTCTTCTTAAATAAACATTAAAATTTTCTTTCTAAATTATTTTATGCCGTATTCACCCTAGCTTTGGAAATGCTATACTACTTTCTGTGATATCGGTATTTTCTTGTGAATTGCACTCATTTGGTTTATATCTTTATGAAGATCATCTCTTGATGCAATAATTGTATTTTGAATGTATATTCTCCCTAACAGGAATTTACCGGAACGCAGAGAAGATTATTATTTTCTAATCGGAACAGAACTTGGGGCATATTTGACATAGTCTACTCAACAGGAATACTCACAGTGAAAATCTATTTTAAGAATAAAAATTGAGTGCCTATAGATAACTCTTCTTTTAATCAATCTTTAACCGTAAAAGATAAACCTTCGCTAACTTTTGTGTGCTCTGATAATCAGTTGATAGTAACGAACTCGGGCATTTGAATGTAACGATTGGATATGAAAATCGATCTGAATAACAAGAACTTAAATACTTGAATTGGACTCACTTGAAGAAGTCTTCTTTGCAGAACACGTGACCCTCTCTCGCGAAGCATTTGTCCGTTAATGGCGCAGCGCAATCCCCGCACTTGAGACAGCGCGCGTGCCACGTCCGGTCCAAAACTTTCAAAATGAAACGATCTAAAATCAGTCCTCGGCATCCACCGCATCTCGGGACCGTTGCTGAAAGACAAAGATAAGAATTGATAGGATGAATGTGCTGAGAGAAATTATTGGTTATATAAGGCATTAATTATGGATTAAATGTTAACTCTTGTTTTCATATCTGTAACAAATGGATGGTCTCAGGCCAATACCATGGGTTTGAATTTTTTGCCGAAGCAGAATATTAATCATTAGGTATTACGATAAAATGAGTGAAACATTTTAACGGAATACGCGGATATCTACAGTTTATGTATCATTTAAACAGTCCAGAGAGATACCGTATTTCATTGGAAATCTAAGTAACCTAAAATTTCAAGCAAAAAGTAACATTCACTTTGTCCACTCACATAAATGTTGATAAAAATGTCTAAGACTTAGCAAATTATGAGAATATTTAGCATCAATCCAATATGTCTATCGATTTATTGAACTTATATCAAAGGGATTTCAGCTAAAATTTTATCCAAAATATGCAAACATTTGTCGACTTAAATTTATTATATGCTTCAATACCTTCTATTTTCAAACCGAAACTTATTCTTTCGATTATTTATATAATCCTTTAATTTATCTTTATTTATGTTCACTAGATAATGTCAGACAGCTAGGGATGTAATGGTTTTAAAAATTTGGTAGAGGCTTCGAAAATTCCAAATTTCTTGGAAAGAGGTAGCCGTAACCGCAGAGGAAAATTAGGTTTAAAATAAGATATATCGCTTATTACCCTTAGATTAGGTGAAAAATGGCAGAGAAAAACATAGAAAATACCCGTTATGTCCTTTCCAATAAAAAATGAAATTATCAAAGAAGAAATGGGCTCATTTAATGTAGTTGAAAAGAGATTATACTTAGTTTAGAAAGAGACAAACTCTAAAGCAGAATATGAGAGGCGAAGGAAATTTGCTAGAATGATGGACGGCGGGGACTACTAGTACATATTCTACGGTAGCTGAGAATGCTATAGAGAAACCTCGAAAATCTTACGTGATCTAGCAACTATTTTTTAATATACAGGTAACGCTAATATAAATTAACTTTAGTACATTTTATTTATTATTATATGCAGAAAATTTTGTTGTCGTTTATAAATTGATTCTTTCGAAATTAATTTTAAATGTTATTTACAACGTTGTCACAAGACAGAATCTAACTGTAGCGGAAAAACATTAATGATACTTTTTATAATTTACTGTCCTTATAATTCCTTGTCTTAGTTTGACCTTAACTTCCATTGATCACATACTAGGTCTCTTTACAGCAGCATATATTATCTCATATATCATCACCGGAGATTTATTGACTTATCCTCTTAATTACTGTTGAATCATTATGACTTCATTACGTAAGTCTCTCCCTCTAGCACGCAACTCAATTTTTTTCAATTGAATATTCAGTTTTTAAGATATATTATGATAATATATGATATATAGGATATGATAATATGATCCATGTTACACTGAGTTTACCTTTAAATCTTTTAGTTTATCTACCGATTTGTGCAGTTATTTTACACCCCCTTAGCAAGTGTTTTCCTGCTGAGGGTATTTTCCTAAGATAATAACTTAGGTATTTTCTAAATTTTCCTTTCTATTTCTATTTATCTAGATATTACCTATGTTCAAATTAATATTATCGACGACAGGCTAGATGGAAGAAGAGACTTTTCTGTCTCAACCTCGCCTAGATAAAGAATTTAAATGCTTAACGTGAGACCATTCGCAAAACCGATTTTGCTTCCTCCTTGGTAAAATCTGAATTTTACATTGTATATTGCTGTATTTGCGCGAAATAACAGCATAATGCAGCAAAATAATGCCTTTAGCTATCTTTAAATCGGTAGGCCGCTTACTGTACTAAATGTCTGTCTCCTTTAACTTAATTATCATATTTCTAGGAATAGTAACAACACATTCTAGGATGGATATGGTAAATTGTATGCCTTTCCCGAGTTTAAAACAGAGATAAAACAGCAAATTAAGTTAAAAATGATATTCTTAGGCTTCTGCAGCGCCAAAAGTTCGCAAAATATATTCATTCTCAGTTTATTGAACGACTAATATTCTAATATTTTCACTCAAATTTCGTCGTAAATGCTCAGAAAAGAGATTGGGATTGAAACTACCCAATAGAGTTCATGCCCCACGTGGTGACGAGATAAAGGAAACTGTATCATATACAACAGGAAAAACTACTGTTCTGAGTAGAAGAGTTTTTCAGTGGTTAAGTCACCATGTTTATAGATTAGGAAACTACTGAGTATTTGTTTCGTACCACCACCATTCAAATCCTCTACGATAATCAATGAATATACTCAGAACTGCCATATAGATGTCCTATTGATTTATTAACATCCATCGATCTTGTGATGAATAGTTGATAAGAATGGCTTCCGCGTTATTGGGCATAGAATTTACATTTAAATACACTTGGATCCTGAGACTAATGATCACCCCGACCAACCACTATGAATGCTGAACATTTTATCCTATTATAAGTTGTGAAACGTTAACTTTCTTTCCTCGTGAATCTGATATCAAAGAATGCTTCCACACCTCTCCCTTGAACGGTTTTTGTATTTTTTATCTCCCTTTTACACGTACATTTGTGTTCTCTTCCTCCCTTTCATCTTCCATTTGCCCTGCG
This sequence comes from Pachydiplax longipennis, assembly GCA_036926295.1. NCBI lineage: Eukaryota > Metazoa > Arthropoda > Insecta > Odonata > Libellulidae > Pachydiplax > Pachydiplax longipennis. Next base: position 25,973,583 of record JAVFKF010000008.1, on the reverse strand, counting down.
TTTATTACCGCGCCTTCCCATTCGCACCCCATATTCCCGTTTCTTTCTTCCTGCTTTTACTTCCGATCCCCCGCCTTCTTTTTATCTTTTCTGACGCTTTCCAAGACCATATTTCCCCTCCATATTCTGAGGCAGAGTCACATTTCTGGGAAATATAGCCGGGCGTGGTTCCATGTTATGTCTAAGGGGAGCGGGAAGTGGCGCAGGCGCGGTTGGGCGTGGTCACAGATTTAACTCCCTATTTATCGGAGCTGCGCATGCGGACTGAAGGGACCTCACGTCAAACCAAGTCGGGGAGTTTTTTGCTGCCTCTCTGCTGTTTTTCCGGGGCTCGATTGAGAAAGAACGGCGGAGAAGAGAAAATATGAGAAAAAAGCACATTATCTCGCCTATCTGCTATAAAGAGCGTGAATCTTTCATCCTACTTTTCATTTTTGCATTCCTTGAAAAGGGAGGAAGTGTGAATGTCGTATTGAACAATGCGTGGCTGGAGTTGACTCCTGGAAATCTATTCCTCCCGGAATTTTTATGTTTATGTAGGTGATTTCTAGGAGATGACGGGAGCTTTTCCTCTTGCCGAAGATTATCCTATAATATCCTGCTCAAATTTCAACAGTTTGTCATCTAACTTCAGAAATTTTATTAACTGGTGATTTATGCACCGCGACTAAGCCAGTGATATATTCTCGGTAATGTTTCTGAAAAATTTCTCCTAAATTGGTAATATTTAAATTGAAATGTTTAAGTTATGTATAATTATAGAGTATCAGGGTAATTATCTGAAAAATTTATCCGACGTCTTATGTTTCGGGTGAGGATCATCCACGTCTGAATTTGTTTTGCGAAATATTTTTTCGGTTTCACTTAATCATCCAATATCTAGAATAGTTCTAAGTACTACTAGAAGACACTTCCAGTATCTGCAAGCTCAGAACAGTTGATTCTGTTTACTGTACCGTAACATTCTGTAAATATAAAACGGAGTACATTTTTTCGTGAACATTACATTTACTAGTTACTTAGAAAGCCATATCTTTTCTGATCGTCAGGAAATGTTGAAAAATGTAAAGGTGGTATTTCAATTTCTTGAGTGTTCGAGTGTTATACAGTGGAGATGTAACATCGCAATCCTTAAAAAATTCTCGTACAAATAGAAAAACAATCATTCAGACGTTTAAGTACTTTAAATCCAAATTTTATGAGATGCAATCGATGATATGTGACATCTTGTTTTTATAACAATCAGGATATTTGTACGAACACAAAATGTTACCCTTTAATTCCTAACATTCCAAATTTCTTTCAGTGACAGTGTTAGGTTATCAAAGTACACTTCACAAGATTTCGACTTCGAATCCTCCAACATACTTATTTACTTGGATGTATACTTTCAAAGTCACATGGTAGTTAAGCACGCTCCCTTGCGCATAACTCTATTAAAATATCGCTTTAACCCCGAACTGCCTGTCTCCATCGGGTCGTATGTGAAAATATTGCCAAAGATTCTTCAAAGAAGGTGGAACTTTGGAATGAAAACAATTTTATTTCGAATAGAAACTACAGATTCGGCCTAGACTTTTTGGTGGGTCTGCATTATAGTAAGGAAGAATAACGGAAAAGTATAAATAAAGTGTTAGAAAAAATGTGTATGTGGGAAAAGCATGGAGTCGAACCGAAACAAAAATAACGTTATTTTAGCCGAGTGAAAACTGAATTTGACCAAAGGAGTTGAAATTGTTGAACCCTAACCAAAACCAGAAATCGTTAGAAATTCCGATTTTCATTTATCAACAAAGTATATTTTACTTAAGTATTATCGGATGAATGTTTGCTAAACGTTCAATAACGTCTTGTTGCTACTTATCAATAAGACTTAATCATAAATTCAGTAGAATACATGTAACAATAAAAGTTCGAAACAATAAAGAAACTTACAAAATAATATTATATTTTTGAAATGAAAAAAGATTGTTCGAACCATTTAGACGTTGAAAGGATCGAAATCGAAACAGAATCGAAATTTTCCCGTTGAACCAGATCAAAAACTGGAACGGAAAATATTCCGGTTCGATACACTGGGAAAAAACCGATACATCTGCCCGCGGTATATCCGAACCGCTTGTAGAGTAAGGGTTAGCGGATTGCATCAGAATTCGCATTCACAAAATAGCAACAGAAAATGTTGATAAATGTTTAAAATTAGCAAATAGAAGTATTTGAGCATAGTAGAAGCAGTTGTGGCTCCTAATACTCTAACTCATGGATACTCTATCATTCAAGTAGAACGGAACACGACAGCTTTTAAAAGAAGAAAATTGAAGAAGATTAAAAACCGGTTTTTGTCTTCTAACAAACATTCTGCGCGGTGGTCGAGACTAATCACTTAGGTTCTTTGCATCCATTACTTTGAGTACATTCCATTCAGCAGGTCTCTATTCCCTCTTTAACCTACTGACCCATCCTCTTCGGCCCTTTCAACACTTTTCGTCCTTGCCACTCAATTTCCAGTCGAGATGAAATCCCCGCTGGACTCATTATCATTCGACTTTGGACAGTGTCCAGATTAATGCTGAAGCCGCTCATGACCAAAAACTTTCTTTTAGACAATCAATGTGTGTCAGAAGGTAATGGAGCGCAGATACGGATATGTAAGTGATTGGAAAAATGACTTATGGTTTGAGTTTCAAACGGTGACAGTGGCCTGGTGATTTGTCACGTTCTGTCTTTTACGCTGATTGTTAAAATATCCTGCGAGGCAGGAGTCAGAAAATGTATGATACAATGCTAAACCGCTTCATGTGTTGTCAATTAAATTAGATTGTGAGTGGAAATACGAAAAACTTCGGGTATTAATACGATTTTCTTGAAGTCAGTCAAATTCGTATTCTCTGAATGTCATTACTGGATGAAATACTATAACGTAAACCCAGCTAAAAAGAACATTAGGCTTGATTCATTCGATACTTTTCTATCTCGTGATTTGTATTTTGCCGTAACTGTATTTTAATACTCTGTAGATTGATGATTTTAATTAGCAATATGTCTGTGTCCAAATGCTGATGAAGCGCTTTGAAATTACAGCCTATTTCTGAGGCATTAAAACAAGCGTATATTTGAGGCAGTTTGGGTAATTGCCAATGGCTTTATTTAATAGTGCAGTGGTGGAGATATTTACCTTATTATTAATTTTTCTTGTCTTTAAAACGACGCGGATATTTGAATAATAAATTAATTAATCAGAAGAAAAGAAATTACCAAATTAGTGGAAATGATTAGACATTGAAACGGAAATCACAATAATCTCAAGTATATATCTCAGAACATGTTTGAAATGTAAGAATGAAAGAATGTACCTGAAAGAAGTAAGTAATAGTAAAGATGACATTTTACAATTTCACGTATTTACCTTACCGTACCATTTCTCTTTTATTTCATTCCCGGTTAAAATCACTACTATTAGAGTGTTTAATACTTCAAAGGTTTTCCCTACAGACTAATATGTAATATTTTTTATGAAGCTTTACATGGTTTTAAGTGATTATCACCATAGTTCCCTCAAATTCACTCAATTTTGCGGTTAGATAAGAAAGCTGTGCCATAATTGCTTAGGTAAAAAATAATTGACTAAATATTATTTTTATACTCTGATTTGCAAAAGGAACTACGTATTCTAATTATATCATTGACAAGGAGCAATATCTTAAAGGAATATATTACAACTGGAAATTCCTCCAAGAAATAATGGGCGCTCAACAAATCGTTATGGCGGCACTTAAAACAGTATTTGGAGCCCAGAAACGCTCACCTTAAAGGAAACTTTGGCTAATAATAGCCAAATATCTAACACTAGATCTTAAAAATACCATTTCTTACTTTCCATGGGCAATATGAATATCATACACTGGCCTCTAACCTGTTTTTACTCGTAACATCCTTGTAAGCTATCTAAACTATGCCTAATATAGTAATAATAATATACATTAAAATATTCACGATTATTTTTTTGCTATTCTAACTTTTTTAAATAAAATTCAGGTTTTACATACGCATACGTTATAAACGCATGTTAATATAATTAACGTGTTTCCACAAATATTAGTCTTCCTTCGCGTCCCCTGGGTCTTAGTGTTCTACTCCCAGGGCAATGCATATCACGGTTGGTAAACTCTTTTTGACTCTACTATCGATGATAAACTCAATGATCAACGATTGACGAAATTCAATGCAGATGGACGTTATAGAGATTTTATGTCTTTAATCTCCAACGAGAGGAGAAATCCTACGTATTGGAATATTTATAATTCTTGGGTACCGATACGTAACTCATCATAGTAAACAACATAGACTCCTCATTTAGCGGCTTCGCCTTATTTTTATGTAAATATAACACAAATCGTAAAATAATCGCATTTCCTAGATGTTTATCACGCTACATTATTACTAACTCGTGGCGTACCAGCTATTTCCTTCGGTTTAAACTAGTAAAAATATAGCGAGTTATTCGAATTGCTGTTCTGTTCTAACAAAAGTGGTTACCTGATGGCTAATACTAGTAGTCAGTCATTTTAAAAAGTCTTTGAATGCTGAAGCTGTTTCGCAGGTGAGCCCCTTCTGGGAATCGACTGCTTTTACTAAATTTGAACGCTTTGCCCCTTTGACTATCCGGAGGCAAGGCGAATTCTTACTATTGGAATATTTTAATCTAATAATTAATTAATAATCTAACCTTCTGAAATGGGAACCCAAAAAATCAAAGAATACGATATCTTAATGAATAGCTTCCTGATTCACTGTGACTAAAAATCGTGCGCGGAAGTAGCGTTATGAGTCCAGGTGTTAGGGAGAAAAATCACGAAATGAGAATCAGCTGAGAGTGAATGGAAAGTCAGACGCTGGATAGAATGGCAAGCGAGGCATGCAGGCAACCACCTTATGTCTCGAAAAAGGAAGTGGGAGGAAAGTCAGAAAATTATATCGAGGGAGAGAGATAGCCGTTCTTTGCAGCGGACCCACCATCGACGTCGTCTATGGAAAGAAAACACGACAAGGCGTAAAGGGCACCGAGTTACTGTTAACTGGGTCCAACGCATGCGCTGTGGGACGATGATATATTTCCCGATGGACGTGACGCGCATGCTCAGGATTTTTATTTTATCCCGTTGCATCCCTTCAGACCACGCCCCCTCCATATCCTACAACTCCCTATCCTGCAGAGGAAAACGCTATTTCTCCAGCAAAAATAAACTTCCCACGCCGCCTACGTGTTCCCTCATCTAACCGAGATGCACCTTCCTACAGCCGTCCTCATAACCTTCCTCTCTGGCGTTTTTCCCATCTCTCAATCGGGTCCAATCCGAGTGAAGAGTTATGCCGACCAGCGACAGACAGCATAAGCGATGGCTGCTGCCTCTCCCTTTTGAAAATTGAATAAAAACGAGAGGGTTTTTTCGGGTCGGATCTCGCGCTTGGAAGGAAAAAAAGGGTGCGTGAATGATTCATTTTCATTACCTTGCCAATTCGGGGGCGCTCTTTTTTTCCGCTTTCCCTCGCTTAAGTTTAGTCCACGAGGTACCGCTCTCCAATAGTTCGGATTCCACACGCATTTGCGTCCCATCCAACTAATTCTGTATCGAAACGAGTACAGAATAGTTGAATTGCGAGCTTTAATGTATACAATTCACAGAGTCCGGCGATATATGGAGGAAATCCATCATGTAAAATGAATGAAAAAGAAGTTGTACTTTTTCCACAGGTTTATTACACATCACAGGTTAAACCTGTGAAAAAGTACAATTTCTTTTCCATTCATTTCATATTTAATGTATACGCATTGGTGAGAGTGGAATAATATATGACACTTATTTTGTATGAGTATACAATGAAAGGTTTAATTGCCACCAACTTTCACGTTTTGGGTACTCTCCGTTATTTATATATGCAGTTACATATAATTCTTGAAAATTTAGAAGCATGATGTTGATCATGAAATTGACTACAGTGATAAATAATTACGTAACACGCGTGTGTAAGGAAAAAGCCTTGCTAAAAATAAGAGTTATTTATTGAAGTATAATATTTTTATGCACCATAACTGCTGCATTTCATGATCGCTAAAATTCAATACATCGTCATGAATGTTCTGTATATGATGAAGAAATTACTCATTAGTCTGAGGAGATATGATAAAGAAATTACTCATTAGTCTGAGCAAAGCATAGATTTCGATTAGATTGTGCCAGCCATAGGTAACTTTACCAGAGATGAGTTAGAAAAGATTATTTCTCCATTAGGAATTATAAATCTCGCTTTAGAATCTGTAGCTATAAATTTTAGTCCAAAGCAAGTGGAAATCGATCTTTCATCCTTCAAAGTTACCCAAATATCCCAAGAGAAAAGAATATTCTTACTTTACTTTAATTCTCAAAAGAATACATAATGGAATGCATAATGATATCGTTTGTGTCTTTGCTTTTATCTGTTGATCCGAAGCATTACTTTTGCATAAATATGATAATAATATAACAATACAAAACACTCATAATAAATGAGTGTTTTGTTATGTAGCATCGTCATATTTATTTGAAATTACCCTGCAGAGACTTGATTCTTTGACGATCTTCCATTTGCAGTTCCCATTTACTGAACGTTTCTAGATACTAATCCCTTTCCAAACTGAAATATTTGTTTGACCTTATTTATATTATTACACAATTCAACGTATCAATCTTATGAAACATCTGTTCTTCAGTTCTGATAACAAACTTCCATCGAAAAATAAAATTATATGGAAATCTAGGTGAACAATTTATTATTCATTCTTCGAACTAGTTAAGAAACCATTTAATATGCAGATGAACAACAGAGACCCAAATTTGAAGAAACACTTATACTAATTTACTGGTGAAAGCTGTTTTTTTCAAGTAGGAAACGAGATACTCTCCCAATATACATACGAGAGTGGTCTGAAAAGTTTACGACCCCCAAATTTTTCAAAAATCTTTTCAGAAATCTCAGAAAATTTTCAGAAAACATGTCGAGAAATGGCGAAATGACGGAAACTTTTCAGACCACCCATGTACTTTGGGAAAGATGGCATTCTAAAAGATTAGCTCTTAATCCTCTAAAGACTTTCAACAAAAACCATTAGAAAACATATCTTTCTCTGAAAAGAAATTATATAATTCAAACTTTAAATTAATACATTTTAAAAATTATCAAACACTTTTTGTCACGGTACTGACTCAGTCATTACTCTTATAAATACAATTTTTGTTTAAATTATTTTATATAATTAGTATATATTATTTCCTATTAAATCATTACATCTTATTTAAATTTTATTTACTTTCCAAGAAACTCTAAAAGTTGTATTGATTGTGTAGAAGCTGTAATCCCCGGTGTGTTTGTTTCCTTGGATAAATAGTCTAACTAAATCACTCGCAGTTGAAATTGCGACAATCACTAGTTTGTTTTGCACTTTCAGAGTTCATAAAAATTTATTATTGAAAGCCTGTGAGTTACTTTAAGATACCTTAGTATATCCAAGAGCAATACAAGAATTATTTTATTTATATGCTTAGAAAAATTGAATTAGTTCATCAGTAGTAATTATGGAGTTCTCAGAAATTCTCCTTGAATGAGTATTCATTTACCTATATGTAGATACATTCTAAGAAATACACAGAGGAATTAAAAAGAAAGAGTAGCCCATAGAAGACTAGTGAAATTATTTGCAAATAAAATTTACTAATTTAATGCACAACTTTACTCCATATTGAGATTTGAAGTTATAAAGGTTCATTGCATATTCAATGTTGGAGTTTTGTATTCGTTCTATTTTATATGATGGAAAAGGAGTAGAATATAGGTTTTTTTATAATCTTAATTGGGAAAAGCAAATGCCGGTGTACATTACCGGCTCAGAAACTCCATTATTAAGTTTATCAGTGCCACCCGAAAACTCTGAAAGCAGTAATTCTGATGCCGGTTGAGTCATATTTTTATTCTTAATTTGAATTTTTAAAAATATGAATAACCGCTGTATCATTTTAAAATCACAAATATTTTACGCAAAGCTAAATCACGTGATATAGCTGAAAGATAAAGGGTTAATCACAGTATAAATAGCAAAATTAAGATGTTCGGAAGAGGATTCAGGGTGGACTGGTAACCTATCATAATCCAACAGATTCTTTAGACAATCGAAATTTGTATAGAAGGTCTATCGATATCATTATAGGGTATGATGTCAGCTGGAAACTTAAGTAATCCGAGGGCCTAGACGGAAGAAGCTACTAAGAAAATATTAATCTTAAAAACTGATAAATAAGCCAAAAGCTTCAAGATTGCAGTCGCCATTGACTTTGGACACGGTGGAGGAAAATCAAGGACCGTGTAACTCCGAGTTCAAGTAATTCGAGGTATTGCTGCATGTATAGTATTTATAGCAACTACATAGGATCTTAAAAATAAATGATAAATGAAGCCTATTTTTAACGTTAGGGAGTATTTCGATAAAGCTTTCGCATCATATGAAGTTCACCGTTTCCACAAGTGCTAACGTTGAATCCCAAAGTGTATCAATTCATCCTATATCGTACAGTTAGTTAGGGAGATTCATGACCCCAAACTCAGCCCTCTTGTGTACGGAATGTAAATTAAGGTTACTGGTGGTTCAAAATGCTATTAAATTATCATCGATTTTCTGGTACCCCCAGGAAAGTGGATACGGAGCTCAACTCAACTGATTATTCGAGAAAGCTGTTCCACATGGATTTCCTATCAGCGTAATAAGCTCAGATTGAATTGTGCTCATTATATTTTTTCATACACACATTACACGCATAGCCTCAGGTTGGTGGAGATCGTAAGGAAAAATTGAATGCTATTTCAAAACATATACAAATTATTAGAAATTTAGACTCTGAATAACTTTGGTGCTTACGCGTGGATAATTAACTCGCGGTGAAGCTTGTCAGATATATTTAAATTACCGTTTTGCTAATTCGTTTTAAATTGGATAAAAATGACATGAAGCGGTACAATGTAATTATGAATTGACGATATGAACTAAATTAGTTAAATTCTTCGCGGAAGCAGTTTTATAAAAATTATGATTAGAGGAATAAAGAGATTATGAGACGATGAGCTGATTTTTATTTAGATAACTTCAATAGTTAAAAGGGATATGTAAAATTTCTGGATTGGGAAAATTTTCTGAAGAAATTGTTTCAGGAGTGCATGTCGAACGTACGGTGTAAGATGCAATTAATTTTCTAAAAAGTAAAAATTCCTGCAAATATGAGAGATTTTGTGTTTTAATTATGAACAACATGTTCATATACATAAATAGCATCCCTCGCTTCCATGAAAAATGCTTCGTAAAGATTTTAATTAATTAAAATACTCTTAATATCCTACTCTATTAAGGATGGAAAAGAAATAACAGTGCATATTACTGAAATCCTAAAAACATAAACATTCATCGATTTTGAAAATATTTTCCAGCGTATTGATTCAGCGATCAAATATTATTGGGATTCATGAACATTATTAAGATATATTATTAAATCTATCCTGTTGTTGAGTTGTAAAAATTACGTACTAAACGTAGCAGCGTGTAAACGAATAACTGATTTGGGTAATTTTTCCTACGTAGTCTCCAGAATAGCCATGTTGGTCTCGAAAGCGAAAGCGGTCTCGGGTTCGATTATCAGAGGTAGCCCATGTACGAAATGATGTCAGCTGTCGAAGTACTTTTAACAACACTCCTGCTACTTTCCCCCGCGTCCATTAGGGGAAATATACTTAAGGAATAAAATGAAAATAACTCTTAATTAATGATGATAATAACGACAATGATATTAATGTGATCGATTTTGTAATCATTTTGGAGGAAATGAACTTAAATAATTGAAAAGAATTTACCATATAAACTCATATATCATTCTATGTGCATTTCGCCCTCAATGAAGGCATCTTCGGGGTTATTACAACCCATGAGATATCTTCAGTAAAGGTAAATTATAGATAGGATGTTATATGAGTTTATATGGTTTTCTGGAGGCCTTTTTGTCTATAAATCGACTTCATTAATGGATTAGAAGAGAGTGAGTCAAAATAGAAACTATCAATGAAACCTAAGTACAGTCTACTGAAAGAAATATCTCCCTTTGCTATATCACTTTGTTTTTAATCACAAATTTCATCCAGTACAGGATAAGAGATACTTAGGTGCAAATAGTGCTTGATACCACCGTTGGGGATGAGGTAAGTTGCACCTCTGAAGTGGAAAACAACTGCCTTAAAAGGAGCAAGGTCATCCGCCTGTATTTAAAAACATCACCACTTATGCGCCACTCGAAGCACGCTATCACAGATGCTGCTCATAAACATTATGGATTGATCCACGTGCCTCAGATCCCAACGCTAAGCGTGCCCAGACAGCATATGGCACGGCTATTGTCGTATTAGCTCTCAACCACCCTCTATTCCCGAAGACCCGGTTATTACCGATGCAGAATCGCTATCCAACGAACCTTGAGGACTCATTCATCGTCATAGAGTGCTTGGAAGTCAAAAACTCTCTCCAAAGGGCTCTTCTTTCCTTTGAAAGTAAGCAAGTTAGTTCTTTCCCCTTTTTTTCCATCCATTTATTTTTCTTGGGGAGAAACATTGGCTTAAGAGACTCCCTTTCAAGTTCGCCTCCGGCATGCACGCTGCCGAGATTGAGTGCAAACATTTACAAAGAAATTGCAAAGAACCCACCCGCTGAATTGCGATCCAGAATGTTTTCTCATCCTTGTGACTCTGTTTCCTTCAAGTTTCTTCTTCTAATTTTTTCTTACCTTCACTTTATATTCAACAAATGGCGTGCTCTTCTTTTAATATTTTATTTCAATTTCATTTTGACGTTACTTCGGATGATACGTATAACGTTTTGAAACAGCGAAACAATGAATAAAATCAAATAATATCAATTTGAAAAATTACTTGTTCAAATTCTTTTCTTTGTTGGTCCGAAATGATTGTGGCATTAATATTATTTCCAGCTATTAACGTTAAGACACTATCTTCCTCATTCTTGTAAACTGCCTCATAAAATACTTAATGAAATTACCTTCAGGATGCGACGGATATTTTTAAGGCCTTGGTTTTCTATAGAAAAAGCAAAAGTTCATCGTCGTTTGATATAAAGAAATGATAACATCATCTATGATATTAAATTATGCTTTTGTCCAACTCTATTGCTAATTATCGGTATTTAAAATTTAACACGCATCGCATTACACGCAGAATGTTCTTTCGTGCGGTGCGAACAGATGACAACTACATAGTGCGGGGTGAGCTCTACGGAACAATAGGGTGACACGCGTCACTTGTGGTTGGCAACAGCTGGTGACTTCCTCTCAGAGAAAGGTCCAGTGGAAAATAAGGGAAATATCTGAGAAGACTTAGATAAAAGACAAAGAGAAGGAGCGACGAGCTCGTAATTACGTGTGAGAACGTGTTAAGTCAGCGTATGAATTTATTTCTGAACTTCTCTTGGAAGGTTGATACCTTATTTTTTAGTTTCTCTAATGCCATGAGATCCCAGGAAATTATTTTTATTCCTTAGTTTTACTTCGATGAATAGTGTAAAGATTTCCGAAAGGGGTTATTTTGTACTACGTAGTTTATCGTCGTGACCAAACTATGAGCCTCGAAGAACAACAGTATACGAGAACATCATCGGAAGTGATTCATAAGTTCCGTTGCAAAGATATATTTTAAAATAATAACGCTTGATTTCTATCAATGTTAACTCATATTACCTTTATGTTCAAAATTACAATTTGTTCAGTTAAATTTTATAAATTTCAAGGTAACAATTTCTACTTTCCATAAAACAACTCATACGCAAGTTCATAACTCCAGCTCATTTTGTGAATTGTGCTAAAAGACAGCACAATGATGACAGTAAATTAAGATTTAAATAAATGCAATTGATAAAGGAGAAAATTATGCAACATAAAATTCCGTAAAATATTATTTCATCGATTAACGCGGGCAAAAGAAAAGATCGAACTTTATGCATTACTTATTGGCAGAACCACGATCCTTGATGCTGTTAGTCGTTATTATTTGGCTGTAAAGTCGTGATTTACTTCACTTTAAATTCTGAAAATATGACACTGATAAATGCTCATCCTTTCAATTTCTTCGGTCATTTGAGATTGCTAACATGTTAAGGGTTTAAAATAAGCATGTTCCGCTTATGTTATGATGCTTATCATGCTGCATCATACTAAACGGTATTGAAAAAATTCTATCGAAGGTCTAGTTTTTACGAGTCCCGCATTGTTTTACTTTTCTATGTTAATACCTCAAAACTTAGGTTTTGAAAAGAATCAATCATGCGGATCATACATAGCATTTTACTCGCTGTAGTATACGATCAACTGCAGGTAGATCAGGAAGATAAGGAACGATCAACCTGTTATTCGTAACCACCAACCGAGGTCACCAAAGAGAGCGTGAGAATATATTTAAACTCCCGATTTCCTCTGTGAAAGATAATACAGTTAGTCACCATCAATGGGCGAAAACGCCGAGAACTCTGTTTGCGTGAAGAACCCTTTGTGGATCGTCATTACGCCCCCTTATTCAATTCATCCCCTCTCCTCACCCTTGTACACTTAAATCCCGGCTGATTTTCTCGAACAGAGGTCAGGAGAGGGAGCGTGAGACAGAGGGGGAGTGGTGGCCGTCGGTCCCTCGAGGACCGCAGGGAAGGGGCTTGCGGCAGATGGCACCGCATGCAAGTGCATTTGTGCGAAGTGTGGGGTAGAGGCTGTCGTGGAACCGAAGATGGGCGGGGGAAGCCCGAGGAAGGATGTGGAGGTCGCGTGGCGAAGGTTCTTCTTTCGGGTGGGGCGGGCGTCAAGACGCGTGTCCAGGCCGTCGTCCAGTTGAGTGCCCGAATGCACCTTTCAAAGGGCGGCCTGTTTACGCCTTGCAGAAAGAACCGGTGAGGGTGCGGTCCCACCACAGCTCTTCTTCCACCCTCCGGCACTCCCTCTCGGCGACCTCCTTTCCGTTCAATCGCCCTCGTTTGAAACTCTTGTTGACCTCTCTAACCAAGCTCACCTAATGCAAATTTCATGCGCATACACCGTACTATCGCCTTCTCTTTTTGGAATCTTCTGGGGATGGTCTTTTTTCGTCGGCTGTTTTCCCATTGCTTTGGGCCAATTTTTGCCCTGCGGTTTCTTTCCTTTCGTTGGGGTGCTTGAAATTGGATTTTCTTTATGTTTTTACGCATCTCTCCGTGAGGGCTGCATAATTCATGGGTGCGAGCGGGGGACCGGCGATTCGATTAACTTCGGCGGTATTTGATGAGCTCGCTAGAAAGATGATGTTATGAAGGCGTGTTTATCTTCTCTTTGTGCCGTTTAAAGTCGCTTAAAGGAATAGATAATTAATTATTTATTCGTAGAACTTGATTATATTTTTTAATGAACTCAAGTATACTTATTACAGTCATCTACCATTCAGAAATGATGTATAAAGTAAAGTTAATATCGTAAGTACGATCAAATTGCCGCAAAGTATCATAAATATAAATGCTGCATTGTATTTATCTACTACGCGATCAATAATAATATTTGCTGGAGCAAAAAGTATAAAGGACACGCATAAAATGCACACATACATGAAAACGAGTCAGACAAAAATATTAACTACACAAGGGAATTATAGATTATATACGAGTAGTGAAAATTTTCATGAGCCAACTTGAATTTTTCACAAACCTTGGAATATTTTACTTCCAGCTACCATTTTAAAAATACAATAATTCGAATGATAAATTTTAGAATAATTTGATGATAAGATTCCCAATTATTTAAATTAGAATATCGTCCCAATCAGTTCTTTTAGAGGATCACCAGAATCGATTGAGATGATTTCTGACGGTTTGGAGTATTTATAAGGTGATTAATTTTCAAAACCAGGATATCAAATGAATGAATTTATTTTTAAAATGAGTGAAAGAAATTGTGAAAGCGGGTAAACTTGTGATTATAAAAAGTATATTAGTATTTATTATGGTGATATGAACGACCGCAACGACAGTAACTGTTATTTCCCACATAAAAATCAAGTCAATTTTCACATGAAAATTATCCTTTGCCCAGTCTTATTACCTCGGAGGGATTGAGTATCCTATTTCTATTAATCCTATCAGTGGGAAAATCTCCTAAAACAAATTCGGAACCGTCATTGAGGGAACTTCACAGAACCGTGGGAACATTTTCTGCTTTTGTGTTATCTGTCGAGAGAATCTTCAGTAGCACGAAGACATATTGCAACCTTTGGCAAAAACTTAAGCGTAAACTACGCAGGTTAAAAAAGTTAAAATAGGAGAGTTTGATGAAATAAGCTAAAAAAATCCTTCATTGAAATGAGTATCTTTCTTTGATTTCCTGTGCAATTAAGGGCAGTGTGCTACCGTAATCTTTTTCATTTACCTTAAGGTGCGAAGATTTTTCCCACTCTTTCCTATGAACTTGTAAAATATAGAAAAATGACTGACGAGCTAGATAGATATGATACCCACTTAGATGTAACCTCACTAAATTAAGGATCATTATAATCTACCATTGACACCTCAAACTTGCCAACTTAAGTTTTAAATTTATTTTTGAGACACAGACTTCTTTAATGACATTGATTCAATAGAAGAAACAATTTGTAAATATAAAACGATCCAGGTCATTTAAACCTTATTTTAATATGATTTGTTCCATGAATACGTTTATGTTCTTAAAATGATCGAAATATTGTTTTTATGTTTCATAAAGAGCATGAAAAGAAGAGTCATCGGCTTCGGTAAGTAAAGCTGTCCGGGGTCCGGACTCCGGGAGCTGGCTTACATTTGAATCTTACAAAATAACCTCAGCTATTGAAGCTGGTCTACAAAAAGTACTAATATAGAAAAATTCATAATATAATAGTCATGCAAATTAAAATAAAAAAATATTTCAAAATTTTAAAACTGATTCAATTGCTGAATTCCTCATTCCAAAAGTTACTTTAATCCCTTCCAAGATCAGGTAAGCGTTGAGTTGAATTTAGTCCTCAAGCAAAATCAAAATTAAAAAAACATAATTAGTAACACTTTAACTAAATAAAATGCTTTTCTTGATTGGCATTCTGGAAAATTCTTGAATACATTATTTTTAGGATACACTTCAACAAATTATCACTTAGCTCTAACTCTTCATGCAAAAATCATTCTACTCTTAATTTCGATAAGTATAATAAATGTTGGCATTAGTAATGTTAAAAGTGCTTCAACAACTGAGGCGATGTCCGTACATTTGGGTCCCCACCGGAATCGTATACAGCCCCTGCTATTCTCGAAAGCGAACGCGTTTCCCACTTGGCTATCCGGTTTTTCGAAGTTATATACATGCATATTTTAAACTTATTTCAAAAGCTACCAATATTGAGTAACCGTGGAATGTTTAAAAAATATCGAATCCTGATCAAGTAACAACTAAGATCATAAATAAATTTAGAAATTAACCGCATGGAGATTATATAACAGAAAGAGCGCTTGCTTCCTAGCGCTGGGAAAATAGTTGCACAAATTAGATATCGCTAGTGCATAAATAAACATATACATAAATCAAAATTTGCATAAATCAAAACTGACCATTATAGCGGGATTTTCTACCTGAAAAGACGAATTGAGAATGAATACAAAAACGAAACTAGCAAAAGTAATGAAGATGCCGCGCAAAATACTATACGCGAAACCTTTAAGTGCACAGGAAGGGGATGACAGGGTAAAAGAAGAGGGGAACGCAGTAATAGGAAGGGCACGTCAATTTTCTACTCCCTAGGGTTCTTCCCCGTGGATAATTATTTTTGATATGGATTCCTTTTCATGTTTCCTCCCCACCCAGAAAGAGGCCACCAGTGTTCCGGGCCATGGCTTAATGTTTGTCCACCGGGAGGTAATCTTCGATAACCGCGGACGGAGGGCGTACGCCCCGCGGCCCGTGCCTCTGTAAACCACGCGTGCGACGAGATGAAAGCGGCCATTGTCGCAGAAATAAGCGGACACGTGCGGGGGGATTTCCCGGCTTCCCTGCATTCGCGGAAGCGCTCCATCAAAAGAGCGAATCTCCAAGGTTGCAGAATGAAACAGTAGTTAAAGTATATTTTATGCATCAAAAGAAATTTCGAGGGGATGAGAAAAATCAGATGGAAGATCACGTGACGATCTTTGGAAGCGCCTGTAAGGAGCGTGCTTCCGGCTGGGGTACAACAATGGAGGGCAGAAACAAGTGAAACATGATGACATATCCGGAGAACAAATATTTCTCTGCCTATCAGGGTGTTTTCCTTCTGATTACATCTGTTGAAAGGGATAAAAGAAACGGATTTCCTATCGAATCGTTTTCCCAGCGGTCTCAGCTATTCCTCGTTACGGAGATGAATTAAATGAGGTTGATCTCTTCTAGCTATTTAGATAGGAATACAATTTTTATGACTAGATGATAAGGAATGAATTCTTATTTTGCTAATTAATTTGTAAAACAAGAAATAAAAAGTAAGTAAAAAGCAAATTCTGCCTAAAACCTTCCTAGAGCTTCTATCTCCCTGAAAATCATGTTATGAACTTAAATATTAGCGGCATATCCTAATTTTTAATTCTCGAACAAACGGATGAAATGAATTTTAAAAATAATAATTGACTGGATCTGAGTAAATTTATTTCATTATTTCTTCCGTTGCCTTTTTACGTAACCAATACATAAACTTTAAAAGGAATTTGAATAAATGCTTTAAATCATCTTAGTGATTAGGCTCGTTGAGACGCGATTCTTTATGAATTTTTAAAGTGAAACCATTGGTGTCTAACACAATTAAATCTTGGTGTAATATGTAACAATTATGTTGAATGATGAAATAAATCAATGGATTAAATATCACATATCTGCAACCAATAATTAGACACCCAAAAACTAGACTAGAAGAAGCAAACTTATAATCGCTCGTAAAGATAAGATACAGCATTGAAAATGATAATGCTGATTTATTATTTCCAGCTTCTTTTTAACCTGTAGGTGTTTGGAAATTTCATTTTCATTAATTTTTACTATAGTACTTTTCCTATAAGTTATGATGAGGAATTTTTCTTAACCTTATCAACTCATTTATAACCTAAATAGCTCCACGGTTAAATAACTCAGGTTAATTTGATGGCTAAAAGGAAGGGATTTTTGCTTCTATTTTCACTTTTCTTTCTTCTCCGTAGCGAATTAGAATACCCTGAAGTATACCACCACGTATTTAAGTCAAGACGTCCACATTTAATGTAACCCTTAAGTCGAAGTTAAGAAAAAATATTCATCATGACTTACGAAAAACATATGTAAAATATGATGTCCTTGAAATATTTTATCCTATGTAGTTACAACGGTGTTAACGATTTATCTCTGGACAAGATAAAATACTCAAGGGAACATAAAGAACGGCTGCTTACAGGTTCTACTCTTATTTGGTGAAGGGGTTAACGTAATTATCGAACTCATATTACACTTGAATATTGTAGGTAAAAGCTGTTTCATCATAACAAATATATCCATAGGTGTTTAAGAGGTTCAAAATGAGCAAAGGAACTTACGTAAATTACTTTGAAATATTCAAATTCTGAATAGCGCAGGGTTAATAATTTAGTTCATCAGTTTAGTAATCTCTCGACAGTCCTTCTTGCTGAACAAAATATATAATAAAAAGACATATAATAGATATTTTATAAATCGGAATATTGATTTTATTATCTATCTATCTATTGATATTTATTATAAATCGGAATATTTTTTCTGGGTGAGCAGAAAAATAGCGTATCAACCGTGGAAACTAATCGAACGTTAAGAGTCGCAGTTGCGAGGCTACGTTTAAGCAATTTTAAATTTCTTGTGTATTGCATTACCCAATCAATACAGTTAATTTCAGAGATTTGAAGAGATAAACTCATAGCTTATCATGAATCACCTCTAACTTTCCCAGAATTTTTTAATGTGGCCATTGAAATAAATCCCGTCGGAAGTAAGAGAGAATGCATATCAATATGCATTGTATTACTATTTGAGAGAGGGAATTTTCAGAATTTAAGAATTAAATCTGTAAAAAATAAAATTCTGTAATTATAAGTATATACCATAGTTTATATTTAATCAATTTAATCTTTAACAGTCCGATTAATGTAATTTAAACACTATTCAATCAATTCAGAAATGCCCCGAGGGGTATCAATACATATTTAGTCATTGCTTTTGATGACTGTTGTTTTATTTCAGTGTTTCAATCCTCTCAGTCCGAAATGAATCAAAATAAGTAACAGTAACTTCTTGTTTTTAAAAGAATCCTAAATTAGCAGATAAGAAGTCAGTCATCATTTTTTGTTAGAATTTCTGTCACCTATTAATAAATACTCTACTAGTCGTTAGATAACCACGGCATTGTATCTTAAAGAGATTCAGTTACTTCAGAAAAATTTTCAATCACTGCAAAATGTATTAAAAGCAGTAATCAAGGTCTCTCGTTATTGTAATAGTATCTTAGTTTGACTGACTATAATAAATGATTCCGATATATTTTTTAATTTTCAGTAGGTATACAGTAACAACAGCGTTATTATTCATCAATAATTCATCAGCTTGAAAAAAGTGGGTAAAAAATTGATACGAATGAAAAATAAAACGATTGAATTCTACCTTGCAATTAACTTCCAAAGCAAAGTTTCTGAAAAATGGAGACATCTTTCCTTTTGACACATTAAAATCCTCTAAGGATTTGTTATGTAAACAAACCATGAGTGTATCTTAGACTATATCTGAACACTTAATTGCGATGTCTGCAATGCAATAGTAAAAATCTGTGTCATCCGATATTCATCTCATAAATTTATTGTAGAGTATTATAAGGTGAGAATAATTGCTGAAAATTTTCAAAAATTACCTGCCAAACCGAGGAAAAAAATTAACAATAAGTAAGATTTAAGTTAATCCAACGCTTCTTGTGTTTTTTATAAACTTTCATTGTATTAAAATTTTTGTATTTTTAAATAATTATAATTATTCCACTGATGGAAATAAATAAATGAGAATCGAGGATTTCCTATAAATAGGGACCTTCCTATAAATATTAGATAATATTCTACCGTATCAAGAAGAATATTAAAACAAAAAATGAAACAGAAATAGCGGAAAAGCAGTGATTTTCCAAGATGTATAAAAATTTCTCTGAATAAATGTTTCAGTTATATCTTATACATCATCCATCAGGTACATGGACGGCATGCGTAATGAATTATAAATGAGAACATGTGTTTCCCTGTTAATATAAATACGTGCCTGGGAGTTCGTAAAAGTAAACATCCAAATTTATGGACGAAAACAATTTTTAAATTGATTGAAAACTTTTTAGCGCCGAATTAATTTTAATTGGAACAGTGATGGCTAATGAAAAGTCCATTTTCTGATTAAATAAATTTAAAATTCATAAACCTCATCAAAGCACGTGACAAATGAGGAGGATAATTGCAAAAGATATCTCTTTATGTATAATAGTTGCCTATATTAATAAATTTTGACAAAGCCATCGTTACAATTTAAATTTCAGTTTGTGCGGAACAAATTACGTATAAATGATCTGAAAACTCATAGCTCGATTTTAAATATGATTATGAAAAGTGGCCACGAACTGAAAGACTGATTAATTTTACTTGCATTAAATAAAATAATTAGTTTCCCGCATTAACTGTATCAATGATATTTTTGCAATTTCATCAAATTGCCAAGTGAATTTCACATATGCGAGGTATCCTCAGCCATGTGTTGAATCGCCACGAGCATTCGAACTTTCTGATGAAAAACATTATGCTTTATTTCTACATTTTATTTTGGTTTCACTTTATTTCGTTCGCTTTTTGCCATGAAAATGATATCTCATGGAGCTTATTTAGATTGAATGAAGAAAATATAAACCTAAGAGTCTTCGCGCCATCTTGAATTCGAAGTGAGGTGGACTATGAAAGGTGTTAAAGAGGTTTAAAATTTCCTTGAGGTGATAAATGGAAGAATGATTTATACAATCTGTTCTGATTTATAGAAGAATATAAAATTGATCTGTATGAAAAGAAAATTTTGCTTTTACAAAAACTTTACTATTCGATTCCTTGTAGTAGTTAATTTTAAGCCACACTTTACCGATTATATACTTGTATGCCATTGATAGGCATTGATAGAAGCCTATTTTCATAACACTCAATAAAACTAGTACTATGCGATGTAATGCCTAACATATTATTTGCCGCTGTATGATTTTTCGAAACACACATAGAAAAAGAAATTTCGGAAAAAAGTTTTGCTAATTTTGAATCATTTAATAAAGGTAAACACAAAACCTCCGTCTCTCAGGCTTTCTCTCACATGCATCTACATATATACTATGCGATTGTACACACTTCTAGGGTGTCTTGGTACACGAAGTAGTATACGATTTCTAAAATATTCTAATATATCAATCTGGTAGGCAGAATATTAGATTGAAATTAATAATGTAATTTTATTTACAGAGACTATATACGATATGCGGATACGAAATTTTATCCAAAGCGACTAAGCGTACAACCTATCCAATTCTGAAATGATATTTCACGGTATATGTTTGCGACTTTTAGGACTACTTTTAGAGGCAAGATGTTAAACATTTATTTTAATATCATTTTCAGCAGGTTATTATGATGATAATAATGTTTTTATAAATATGAGAATTTTCTCAATACGGTCGTAAAGTCGCTCAAACAATGAGACGCGCGGCAAGACGAAAGTCACGGATTTATTGATTCTGAAGATATAGTACACATTCTAAAAATATATAACCATCTGTCCCAGGCATGATAAGATCGAGTTGTTATTCGACTGCTATATGATGAATATTATTCTATAAGTATTAGAGGGTTATCATAGTTAAATTATAGATGCATAAATAATTCAATATGAAAGTTTTGATAATCGTAAGATAATTTTTCAGTTACATAAATTGATTTGTGTTCTCTCAAAGGCAATAGTTTTTTAATAGAACCTCAAAGAAGTTAGCAGGAGAGAGTTTAATTTTCTTTTGTTATTCTATGAATATTGAATGGATGGAGTTTCTTTAAGAATTAATAATAAGATTGGTTTCTATGTGTTCTAGATGAAGAAGGTTTGTGCATAAAGTAAATCCTTGGTACACACTTATTCCATCTTCATCGCTGCCCATATTTATTTTGGAAAGCCATAAAAGAGACCACGTGCAATAATTTTGATATTAAATATTTTGCCATGTATTTTGACGAAATATTTCTGGACTGTATTATCGAGATAGAAATTAACTATCATAACAAATGAAGAAGGGAATGTATTTTCCATTGCATATCTCTTATTTACCTCATTTACATTGAGTGAATCGATGAAGATCAGCTACTTAAAGTAAAGCATTCCCTTGAACTTACTTTTCTTCTACCGGGGTAGAGGATATGATTTCCTGGCCAAGAGCCTTATAAAACCTATCTACAACATTTTTCTTACTGAACTTTATATCTGCCACCCAGTCTGGACAAATTTACAAGGATTTACTTACAATTACAAATCCTTTTTTCTCTCTCGAAAATAAAGAAAATAAACTTCCACTTACCCTCCAAGGACTTATTCCTCGAGAGCAGCGCCAATAGCACATCCGGACCCGGAGGCTGCTGAGTTGGTCCAGCGGCGCCACCCATGAGACCACCAGCGGCCTCCACGCCTCCCTTCCCGCCCCCGGCCGCGCCCCTGCCCCCCGCGGCCGGGGGCAAGGGCGGCGGCGGTCCAACGGCGGCCGACATGGCCCCCTCGAGGCCCGGAGGGAACAGCGTCGTGGCGGGGGCGTAGATACTTTGAGGGAGGCAAGGCCCCACGGCGGTGCCGTGAGGAATGAAGAGTATTTTGCGGTCGGAGAAGAAAGTCGAGGGAAGAAAACAACCGCCGAGGCTGGAGCGCAGTATGTCCACGGTCCCGAAATACGTCGCACTGATCCTCGAGAGCGCCCGGCAACGGGGGGATCTTTCACCGGGGGGTCTTGGCCCGTCTGCCGAGTGCCGCACGCCACCCCTAACGTCCACCAGAGCTTTCGCAGCTCCGACTGCCCCCGCGCGGGGGCGGGTGGACCGCCGGCGACGGAGAGCACATCGATCGGTGGCCCACGCAAGCGCTTTACGGCTGCGAATCCCTGCCCTCCGGAGAATGAGGGGGAGTGTCCAAGGGGGAGGTGCACGCGTGTCGGAGGGGTGGGGCGTGTAAAAAGCGCGGGGGGAGGATTATACGGAGGGCGAGGGGGTAGATGAGAAGGGGGTGGGAGGGGAATGCTTTAAAGGAGGAGTGTTTTGCACGGGAAAAAGAGGGGTTTTAAACGCGTGTGTGTGCTTCTCGTCTCATCGGCCATTTTGACGGCTGAGTATGCGAAGGGAGGAAGAAAAATAGGGAAAGAGGTGTTAGTGTACGGAGGAATTCGGGTTGGTGAGAGGGGCTCGTCCGCGCGTTCTGGGATGAGAGGTGGGAGAATAAAAAATGTTCTAACTAAGAAAAACGCGAAGAAAGGGAATGAGAAAACGGTGGGCGGCTCGTTTGTTGCTTTCTACGAATTTTGGGGGTGGATTCACCCAAAGGAATCTCTCTTCATAAAGCGGGGAGAAAATCTATCGAAATGACCTTTCTTGACAGTTTACCACATTCAAGCCTTTGGGATTAACTTTAACCTACGCCTTCTCATCTTGCATTCACTAAGAGACTGATGATAAATCTATGATTATAAAATATTATATAATTTAGCTTGGGTTCTCCTACCACTGCTGTGTAAGCAATAATTTGTTTAAATTTATCGATGAAGAGGTTACTGCCGGGGAATTGGTAACCATAATGGTGCTAAACTCTTTGACATATAAAATTAAGAAAACCTATAGTTGGTGAAAATGTTAACTTAATTTCAACAATATTTAGTTGAATATTCACATTCATTCGCAGTTCAAATTAGAGTCAGATTTAGAGGTATTTTATCAAGGTGTGTTTCTTTTACAAAAGCAGCAACTTTTTATGCAGATATTATCACTTCAGGATTTTTCCATGCTTAGAATAAGTAGCCAAAGATAAGATACAGAGTGAATTCTGACGGGTGAGGAAGGGTTCTTGATTTTGATCCTGAAATGAAGATTGATATTATCTTTATTACACTTCTAATAAAACATTTCAATTAATTCCCAGAACTTTATTGCTAATGCTTGTAGAGAGAGAGCTGTGAGTTTAATTTTTCGTTTAATTTGAAGTACAGTAACCATCGATTTGTTGTTAATATAATCGCAAAAGTGTACGGGATCTGTTAAATATACAAATTTATGTACTTTATTTACTGTAGTAACCTTTCCAAGTTGTTGCAATTTTTGCATTTCTTTCCCATGGAACTTAAAGTTTTAGAGAACGAATATATTTTGTGAAAATGAATTTGCTATCAATGAACTACTCAAAGTTTTCGAATGATTCAAAAATGTAACTGGAAGAGCAACTCAAAGCGCAAGATATGTGTTAGTAATATTTACTGAAGAAGCGAGATCTCTTCTTGTGTGCTAAATCAGAAGGCATATGAATTCAGCATCTGCCGTAAAATTTTAAAAAGAAGCAAAAGACATATCCTTTTCGTGTTTTTGCTTGCTGTGGAATTTGTTTGATTTATATACGAATGATAATGTATTCAGTCAGGCACTCGACCGCTTCCCCCACCATAAAGTAGAATAACATATTTTTAAACGTATAATTTTTGAAGGCTTTCACCCATAAATGAAAATATTTACTTTATCGATTATTCTCACCGGATTTGTTCATATGTGAACATGACTCTTAGTTTCATTTCGGCTTTGAGTAAATATATCAATCATTACATTAGATATTCAATTTATTAGTTACCTCTATAATAATAGTGCCCCTATTTATTATCTTTCTCTGCTCTTACCTCACATACGTGATTTATTAACAATAAAATGCGTTTCACAAATCATTGTAATTGCTTCCTCGTTCTCAATGTACACAAAACCCTAGGATTTTCAAAAATTCTACAGCCTATTTTAATACCGAAGTAAGATTTCTTCTGAGTTAATAGAAATCTACTAAATGTTTGCAAGATCGGTTATTCAGAAACAGCAACCCTAGGAAGATGAATAGCCTTATTCGGTGATACAAATGCGATTCGGTGTAAGTCGAAGTAAATCTTTTTACACAGAAAATGGATTGAGAAAAGTTAAAATCTCAAACGGAAAATGATTCAACTAAATCGATAACAGATAACAAATATTAATAATGGATGAAGTAAATAAACTGTTCCAATCATCTAGCATTGGATTAACACGTTTCATTGGATTTGTAATTTTACATATGAGATTCCTGAACTTCCCCATGCTCTTTCTGAAACAATGAATGAGAGCACTCTGTCTTCACATATAGTTTTTCATTGCAAAACTGTTTCCGATTTTTCGGGTTCACGTCATTGTTTCGAACATTAAAATTTCGTCAGCGCCTCAGAGGTTTCGAATCGCAATTCTTTAAGCATTTAGCGAAGATTGCTAATGAGGATTGCGAACAGAGATTCTTACTCGAGACGCTCTCTACAGCACACTAAACAGATACATCCATGGAGGAAAATCTGCATCTATGAAGAATGCCTGAGTTGATTTAACTGTGAAATTCAAAAAATCGTAACGAAACGTTATGATTTTACATCTCCTTTACGCTGCACTTTGGTTGCTCACCATAAACCGTGCGAAACGACTCGCTGAGAATAAAAATCTATGGAGGAATGCGATAGCCGCCAACCAGTCTGAGGGCTGAATGCAAAAGAAGACATCTTGCTACTTTCTAAGGCGTTTCTTATCAAGGGCTGAGAGTCACAAGAACATGACATATTTATGCCCGAAGACAAGCTCCGCTTTCGTATAATTGATACGGGAGAAAAAGTAAAGCAAAGATTAATTAAGGGTGATTCCTATGCAGATTATGGTTCAGATTTTTACGATCCGAATTACACATGCATGCGGCCGAGGAAGAAAGAACGCTATTTGTTTTAATCAACGTTATGGCAGGGTCCAAGACCGCCGCTTGTCGGAGGGCCGTAAAAGAACACGATAACCGTTTCTTCGCCTCGAAAATATGTCCCTTAATTCCCCCCGCCGAGTTTTCAACTACTCCTTTAAAAATTCAGCGTGAGATGGCGAGCGAGGGGAAAAAGAAAGAGAGAAACCTCCTCAGCATGGCGTGCACGGGAAATCCGAGCAGTTCAAAGGGCGAAGTCAAAAAAGCCTCGCGATCTGCGCAAGCCCCAACGATCCCTTCCCACCTATCCCCTGCTCTGCACCACCATCTACTCCCCCTCATGCAAAAAGAGAGGGGTTAAAAAAAAAAAATGTTCATCCCCAGTCGCTGTCAGCAGCCCTGTTCCATCGATAGAATTTTTAACCTCTCTTCCCATGAACACGTTATCTCCTCCTCCGCCCACGCCTGAAAACTCCCGCTTCCATCCGATCTCCTTGCATACGTTCCGCTCGGCACAGCACGCTCGGGACGATTTTACATTGTGATCCACATATACTGCGCGCTCACACACACACACAGTGGGCTCGCTCCGAAGTCATAAATATGTCTCGCTTATTGGGCGAGAGAGAGGGAGTTTCTTTTTTTCCGGTGGCTTTTTCCGGTTTCCAACGTTTCAGGGAAGGACAATGTTAAGTAAAAGCTTCTGGTATGGATGGAGCTCTATGGGTAGGGAGTTACAAGGCTCTGGAATGGTTCGATGGAGGAGGCGATATATTTGTGGATTTTTCTTTTGCTATCAATACTAGTATTTTCTCTGCAAGTACATTAATATTTACTCGTGCGAGTAATACAGTACAACCAACCAGGTTACCCAGTTAACCTGATTGGAAACCGGAGAAACCCTTATTAAAACCAGGATAGAATTTGAATCGAATAAATTGCTGCAATGTTTGCTAATTGTGAAAACGGTTTTAACTTTGAAGTTTCTAATTTAGGATTTAGCATTCAAAAATATCTCAGAATAAGATTTCAGCTGATCAATAGTGTTATATAAATTATTTAGAAGTCGAAGCTGAAATCTTCCATACTTTTTATGTAGCGTCTTCGAAATAGAAAAAAAGAATTGAAAGGAAGAGAAATTCAAAAGGTGAATGTAGAATAAGAAACTGATGCTCCTAAAATGTGAAAATCATGCTTTAAATGAAGAAGATATCATTTAATAGCCCTTCTATGAATGACTAATTATTTCGTATTTTAAATTATGCTACTGAATATGTTGCATTATTTTTCAAAATAATTTCTCTCTTAAAAGCTTACGATTAAATCGTTTAGTTTTCATATGAACTCTACATAGAGTAATATATGTGAAATTTCTGCATTTTGCAATATTTTCACCCCGAATACATCAATATCTGTTGAATTACTGGATTCCATTTCAATTATGATAAACTAAATGATGATTTTTATTACTCAGAAATAGCTCTACAAAATATTTTCTTCATCAAAAGAGGTATTGTTAGAATTATTTCATTTCATTTGTTTTTGTGGCCGCAGATCGTTTTTTATAAGCATATATGGAATGGACAGAAAACTGCAAAATTTTATAATTATCATTTATTATATATTATTTTATAAATGATAAAATTAATTTTCTTATCTAACAAAGACCTGTTGAATATGAAATTTCAATCTCATTGAAAAGACTCGGCATTATATTTGAACATTGTTCTTTTTCTCTTCTTACTTCTTTATCGAATGAAATAAAATTAGCTTTTAAAATTCATATACATACTACGTAAAACATAATTAGCTTAAAGAGAATATTTTAAAATGTATTACTCCATTACTTGTTACATTCATTTGTCAAAATGTTTCATTCAAACGGAAATTCTTTGTAAGTAATATTTTATCGCTTTATTTCAAACTTGTTCCATTCGTTGGAGAAGATTAAAAAGTGAGCGGTTATCATTCTAAGAAATTGAGTTAAACTTCTAATAATAGTCTCAGCATTTCTGGTTCTTCCATATAGAGACAATTTCAGAAAAGTTCTGTATAAATAAAACATAAATATTAACCGCTAATACTGGGAGGAAGGCTGATTGAAATGAAGTGTAAACAGAGAGATACTGAGTTAGAACATCGAGAATTTGAAAAAAAGAAAGCAAACATTAAAGAGATCGCTCGGGAGTAAAGGGAAGGGACATCATGGCCACAGAATTGAAAAAAATTGGCGAAAATCGTACATAATTAATAACTGCATGAATCATTAAACAAGTCAGTTTCAATATGTATAAATTCACGCTCGAAGAAATTTTTCAAATTTTATGTGCATACATTCACGAGAATTACATTTATTTCGGCTTTCGACCAGTGAAATACTTTTCTTAAATTTAGTAAAATCAAAAGATATTATCTATAATACAATGTCTATTTGACCTTTGAGACTGAACGAATAAATAGCAGTAAAATGTAAATTAAAATTAAAGAATGGATGATGAAATTCTCTGGAAGGCACCAAATCATAGAAATTGGAGGATCTTCATGCATGAAGATAAACTGAACGTTTGAAATGGACCTTGTGAGGAAGCATAAAACGTAATTGGCGACTCCAAAACAATTTCACCATTCATTTCATTCATTCATTTTAAGACTCCTCCGTCTCCTGAGAATGCTGAAATCTCATCGGTAACGGCATAATTTACTTCAGGACAAAAGGAAGGGATCATCAATGAGATAATTAACTTCATTCTCACAGAAACGTCCTGTATTTTCGTATCTACTTAGCAACTTGTATATGCGTATGTAGTCAATCTATAGTCAGTACGCTTAATTTCATTCGCCTCATTTTCTTAAAACTGGCTCAACCTTTTTCCAACCATCTCTTCCTCTACGAACGAAATATTTTTCTGCAAAACTTCGGCTCGAGAATACTTAGAAGCCTCTGATGGCACCCACAGTAAGGTGGACGAAAGCGTTAACCTTTTGCGCAGTTATACGAAGTGGAAGGGAAAGAGGGAATCGTGCGGTGCACTCCGAATAGAGAGACATTGGGATAGAGAGCGAAGCGTGCAAATGGCGCCCGTATAGAGGGACTCTGGGAGTGCTTGCTGGTGTAGATGGAGAAAAGCTAGAGAGAGAGAGGGCATAGAGCCCTGCGAAACACCGCCGGGGAACCACCTCGCGCAAGCCCAGACCCTTGCTTCCCCTCCCACCCATGGAACCACCGTCCTGGGGCTCACCCCATCAGGCGCCCCTATGGGGCCACGAGGGGCTTCAATTTGGTAGAGTGCCCTCCGTGCGTGAATCAGAGCGAGCCCTTCCCTCCTCCGACCTCCGCCGCCTACGCCCTCCGAATCTTCTTGCTTTCTCTTTTTTTTGCTCCGTAAGAACACGTCCCCCAGGGGAAGCCGGCGGCGGAGTCGGTCTCATCCGGCGATAACCTAACGAAGAATAGTCAGGGAATCTTTATGCTCTCTTCTTCCTCTATCTGTATCGAACGGGAAGAGAACGCGTTCGACTGTTTGCTTCGACTTTTTTTCCCTCTCTCTCTCGCTCGCGTTGCGAGTGGGAAAAGGGCGGGATTAAAAAAATACATATATATCCATAACGATTTCCGATCCCGAAAGCCGTCCGAATTTTTTTCCCTTTAAAAAAAACCCTCCAATGTTAATTTTATCGTCTCAAAATTCCCTCTTTTTTCATTTATTTTTCGAGCGTCAATTTTTTACGAGGCTCCCGCTCCTTTTATTTTTCGCTATGCCATCCGCGTAGATGGATTATCACCGCGTTAGGGTACGGAATCGAGGAAAAAAAAGAAGCGAGCGATTTGCTTCGGTGATTAATCTCTTAGGGGAAAGTGCTCTTTGCTCCTTTTTTCTTTCGGGACGTTGTTTTCGCATTTGCGTGCCCATCAAAGAGGCCTAGCATGCCATAGCTTTCGGATCCCGAGTTGAGATGAATTAGGCGGGAGTGCGTGTTGATTCGCGCTCTTGATAATGAGGTTATTTTTCGGGAGTTTTCGGTTATTATTGTCAGAGCATGATTCTTTCCTTACTGATACCGAAAAACGTACATTTGTAAGAAACTTTAATCGAGGATCTAAGATAATGAATAATTCATTTGGTGATATGTTCAAAATGATTATTCTTCTATGCTAAACTTCATAAAGATTAGACAGTAAGCTCGAAGACGATGTGTGACGCTAAAGCGAAGAAAGGAAGCTTTTGTATCTCCCTTTAAGTAAATAATAATTAGAAATAAAATTCAGATAACAGATAATTAACAGCTAAGAGAGTGACTATCAACTCCCAGACACACGTTGATAGGTGGGTAAGGTGGAAATCATCAGTGAATATATAGACGAACCCTATTTTTCCCGGATTATACAGTGCCTGAATCGTTTTAAATGCATGACGATACGTACATTTTACAGCTCTTCGTCGTTTTACTTCCTCATTAAAATGATTGGATTCAACCTTTGAAGAAAAGATATATGGCATGTTTTGCAACGGCTAATATGACCCTCGTTATAAGGACTCTAAAAATGTAACTGTGACACATACTTTATGCTTGTACATTTCGATTATCGTTTCTGCGATGAAACTCATGTCGATGACGCAAGATGTAATCGAATTTTCGAGTATAATTCCAGCAATAGAATTATCGCAACAGTGGGCTCAGCCTAAATTTGTTACGTAATTTTTAAAGGAGAATACCTTTCGTTAGATCTATAGCCATATAGCATAGTGATTTCAACATGTTTTTCATTTTAACGTCGAATCACGTAATATATAATAATATATCACGTGTATATTTGATTTCTTCCATAAGGTGTGCATCAAATTTATAATTATAACATACATGGAGAATTAAAAAAATACAATTACCGTAACTTGAATACCATGAAATTTAAGATGAAAAAGCAATTTGATAGAAATAATTAAACTTTCACATTGAAAAAGTTGTTAATGAGACAATGATAATATATCAGTGATCAGAAATAACATACTATTAACGGAATGACAAATTTAACCTAAATTTATTTTTTCTAATTTCATTCGTTATTTTATTATTATTTGCAGGTGATGCTGAACTGTGTTTATTATTCGAGAGAACGATTAGAAATTTCTCGTCATTTGAAGTTCGATAAAGACCTCTTCATCGCAATAAGCCATTATTATCAATTGGAAAACAAGAGCTTCGGCTGCGATTATTTAATTGCCCAATTCAGGCAATTACGCGCTGCGCTCAGGTGACCATGAATTACTTCTTAGCCCATCGGCAAAACAATAAAATAATTCGCCCAAAATGATCTCTACTTCGTGCAGTCGATTCAGTATTTATCTGCTCTTTCGCCACTGATCAAAACCTATCGTCGTTTGCGACAAAAGGTTTGATAACTTTGGAGGGGAACGAGTCGAGAATAAAATTTCCAATTTCACCTTCCCCCAAGTGAAATAATTTGGGATCGTGGTGCCACGTTGGCGTCCATGTTGAATTCGTGTCTGTTAAAAGAGGTTTCAATTGGAAGTGAAAGTGGTCGACGGAAGGTTATTCATAATTTATTTTATGCCACGCGCAACAATCGTCTTTATGACTTTCCATTTAACCTATTTCGACAAAACGGCCTCAGTCTCAATTAAAGCATTTAATGCATCTTACAATACATCATCTTTAAAAATAAGTCATTTTTACTTTGAGCTAATAAGAGATACCATCACAATCCAGATTTAGAGCTTTAGATGAGATCAACGAATGGAAGATAGAGTTATGTTTCCAGATTAACTGTAAACTAGATTATTCTGCATATAACAACGCTTTTGGCTGTTTTATTTAAATATATTTCTCTTCCTTAAATTCAAATTGGAATTGATACATTAGAACTACTGATGTACTAGTAAGACCTTTTTTGCTTTCAGTATCACTTAGGAAAGTAAACTCGGAAATACGAGGTTTACATTCAATTTACTGCATCTTGGGAGTTTATAACCAATGATTATGTGGAGGTTTTATAACCATAGAATACCCGAAATCGCCAAATGAGTATGCATTATGTTTGTGGTAAAGTATCTGTGGTGGGAAAAATGTTTTTGTAATATACCGTTAAGTATTATTAAGATTGGTAAGATCATTATGAGTTAACTAATACGTGTCTAATGAAATCGTAGAATGTGCTAAGCAGAATCTAACTGATAAACCTTACAACTTTCACAACAATGCAAGAATGTCCTAGATTTAGGCCCCCACTAAATCCATAGAGGGACCCATTATACTTGCCGTTGAAAGGAATAAAGATATACCTGTGCACCACTGTCTTGGGGGAGTTGGGGTCACAGCTGTTCTCCCTCGTGTAGCTATCTTTTCATAGATACCACCTGAATAATATTCCCCTTTAAATCTTTCGCCAATCTTCTTAAATGGAACATGAAGCAAGGTAACACATAGAATCCTATAGATATCCATTAGCAGTATCTCACTTTGAAAGAACCTTATGTATACAGTCCAGCAGAAATCACTTAGTATTTCAAAGACATCCAAAATGGGGAAGGTATAGCTCTCATCCTTGGTAGTTGTCACTGTTTTCATTGATCTGCCTTCACCAATGATGGCGTATTTATTTATTATTAGATGTTTATTTATCATAAGTTATTTATTGATTATTATTTTTGATTGATTAGTTTGAAGATTGTGAGCCAAATAAAAAATATACACTATCATAAGGATGGTTGTGGTTATCGTTTATGTCATTAAAATATTTTAATAATCCATTTCAAAGAGAAATCATATTTTGCGAATTTGTGTATACAAAATGCAACTAATTCAGAACGATGGGACCCACATTTTAATAACTTAAAATCGGAGATTATGACAAAATAATATGAAGAATAAATGATTGTTTGCTTTAAAATATAGAAGTAGACATCCGAAAATGAAGCATTATCCACGTTGAAATTATACCGTTAATTGAGAACATTTTGAATCAGGGGACACTCAGCGATAAGAATTAATGAATTAACCAAAGTTTCTTAACTTAAAAGGAGAATATAAGCAATAATAGCGTTTTTCTTTGAGCTAAGTATTTCACAGAGCACTCCCAATTCATCGTCTCAAAACCGGAATACAGGAATACGAATAAAAAAGAAGTGGCTAATGAGTGGAAAACTGGCGATTGACGACGGGACAACCTGAAGTCAAAAATAGCAAATGGGAAGCTTGCAGCTATCGTTGAGGGATCCAGTTTCAAAGAGCAATCAAAGCAGTGAAGTTCATAACTTAGTGAGATCTGTTTTCACCACCACATGACCGGAAAAGTGTCCAATGGCTCGAAGTTACTCACTTGATAAATCCCATCATGTATGTACCGAAGCGTGCAAAACTACAGTTAAATAAGACGAGGCACTCATCAGAAACCCATTCCCCAAATACCCCCGCGGCAGAAATGGTTTAGGCACCGGCAGAACTTCGTTGGCGGATAAACTCCCTCATATTCCGTGAGTGCGCCCGTTGGCGACCCGAAGACAAAGGGAAAAAGAGATACAGGAAGGAGACTCCGTATACACTTAGCGATGGGGTTTGAGATGGGTATAAGGGATACGGTGCCACGGAGACCATAGAGGGAGAGGAAGGGAGGTAATCGGCGCCCTAAGTGGATAATCGGGGTGCATGTCGCCGGTTTCACGGGACCCCAGAGGAGAGGGGGGGTCCTCATGGGAGGGGGAGGCAGAAGCTAATTGAATTGGGCCTCCCCTCGCATCCACCTCCACCGCACTCACTACATCCCTCCCCTGCACACCGCAACGTTTCCTTCCTCTCCCCTAAGCCGCCACTTGCTACTTCTTTCGCTGCGTAAGAAGGGCTCCTCTTTCCGACCTCATCTTCCCTTCCTTGTAACAATCTTCCGCCTACTGCTTCCGCTCCTTCTCTCCAAGTCTTTTTGTTAAAGAACTTTTCGGGCGACCTTCCACATATCCCACCCCTTTTAACGCGTGGAGGATTCCCTCTCTCTCTCTAATCTCTTCTATATCTGGCGCTTTTTCATCTCCCTTTTTTGTCCTTTCCGCCTTTTATTTTCCGCCGAACCTCTCTCTTTTCTATACATCTCCCGTCTCCGCCCACTCTTCTAATTTTTTCCCTACCTTTCTCTCTACGTCGGCATTTTCTTCGTTTCTCCCCCCTGAGAGTTATTAACAGAGGACGGAAGAGGTAAATGATTTTTCGGTTCGATCCTCGTCGAATTCGTGTCGATTTTTCTTTCAGTAGCTCGCGAGGGCGCTCTTTCTGACATCCCTTTGGTTTTATTTCCCCCGTGTTGAAACGTGTTCTGCGAGGGAATATTTTTATTTGCTGGCGTCTCGGCGTTTTCCTCGTCGATGAGTTTTGCCCTCTCCGCTCTTTTGCCTTCCGACGCGATGCCATTTTTTCAGTGTCACCAAGACAAATACGCTCCCCGTGCTTCATTTTTATTCGACTACGGTGGTTTCATTTCCGCTGCTTGCATTCCCTCGCTTTTCCAAATGTGCGACCAGCAGAGAGTAAAAATTATCGATAAACAAAAATCATCTCCCCCGAGTCTTATTTAAAGATGCCTCATTCCGTTAAAGTCGAATGTATGTAGTAGAATTAAGGGTTACTCATGTATATGAGGCCTTATTTTTTTCTAGAAGTAAGTACGAATATTTAATATCTGTAATTGAGTATTTACAATTTCTATGCGGAACAAGATTTAGTGCATCAATATCTCAATTTTCCATTGTTATAACTTTTCTTGCGTTCTTAAGTTGTATAAACTATGTGGTTTGAATGACAGAGGTTGTGATGTGAATTTTAATATAAGATTCCAGTCGCTGAGGCTATTGGTTGCTGTTGCTATTAATTGGAATTTGTATTGGAACATGTTCATTTTTGTTATGATTATGATAGAGAAAATTTAGTGGGCAATAGTCGAATAAACTTCCATGAAGATCCTTCAAAAATGTTAGTAACTACTACATCATGTACAAATGCAAACTTCATCCATATCCGTTTGTTACCTTAAAAAATCCCATTTACTATATTTTCCTTCTCAATCTTAGGAAGATAACAGAAATATTTGGAAGAGTCAGGTAGAATAATTATGTCATTGATTAAAGTAAGTATATTTCCCTCTTGAACCTCATCTACTAGAGAGACTATTAAATTATATAAAATATTAAATTTAGAAATAGAAGCCATAGCGGAATCCGAAGGAAGGAAACATTATGCAATGAGTATCCGAAAAACAAAGGTATTCTCTGATTAATTTTATTGGTTTCTCATAGGTGCCATATCATTACGATTTATTGCTGCGGGGGGCATGAAAATGTAAATTTTTAGGATACTTTCACAAGGAGAAGAATATAAGTTATTTTTAACTCCAGAAACCCCCTACCCAAAGCGCTGCACTCGTCGACTAGTTTCCTATTCGATATCTAAGGCCAATAACCTCTACCATTTCATATTCAACGGAATCTGTCATCTCTTCTTTACGTTCTCTCTTTTTACCATACTTAGCCACTGTTTTATTTTCCCCTTTTCTTCTGCCTTCCCTCTTTTCTCGACGCAATCTTATTTTCCGCAGTCGCTCCCTTGGTGTGCATCCATTTTACGACTCTCCACTCCATAAAGGATCTTATTTGGCTTCCCATATCACTCCCTCTTCTCCCTTCTTTTATTCTTTTCCTCCGTTCCCTCTATGCACATTTTCCGATTTATTATGCCGCTCTCATTCTCTACCTTTTCCTTCCCTTTCTTCTGCGTTTTCTTTTCTTCACCGCTTCCTACTAACCCTCTTTGTAACTACACTTCAAACTGGCGTTCATGGAGCTTACTACCGAAAAATATTTTTTGTGCCATAATATGGCTATGTATAATTTACGAATAAATGTATACATCTCTTTTTGTTAACGATACGAAAAGTATGGTATATATATTATTACATGAGTTTGCTATTTGATTAATGAAGTTATAAACGAATATTTGGTTTATGAAGTTTTTAAGTATAACCCTTTGCAATATTTCTCAATTGATATGATTCAGTGCACTGGTAGCCTCATGGTATGTCGCAAAATTCCTAAAACAACATTGAATAATTATAAAAATTATAAAATTATTTATAAAAAGTAATGGAATATTTTCCTACCAAGCTCGACTCGAAAGAAGTTTTTGATTTTATGTAATCTCTTTTCAAGCATTTGTCATCCCAGCCTGGATTGCCAATTAGGTCCATGAGAGAGTTTTTTGTTACTTTCTTTACACACTGCAGTGAGCCAAGGACACACTTTCGTCGTGATAGACATTATTTCTGAGCATTATCTTACACACAGTTAAAACCTGCAGTGAAAATTATGGATTAAAAAACATAACATTTCTTAGAATGACTTCGCATTCTTTTCTTCTTAGTATTATATCCATAACTCATGAGCTCGACTGGTGAAAGTTCATATTTAGTGATGAATTTGGTTTTAGGCACTGATTTATACAGATGGATGCCGCCAACCTTGCGGAAAATGCGAAATTACTTTTTTTAACTTAAATTTTAACGAGAAAAATCCGATTTATCGGGACTCGAACTCACGAGCTGGCTAACTTCACAGCCACTTCGGCTATTAGAACGATTTCGAATTCTTTCGATTATGAATTGGAGATCCATGCTCAGTTTCAAAAGTATGAAGGATGTTTCTCATTATGTTCCCTTTTATTCAATACATTTTTCTGTTTATATATTGCAGAAGCGCTTATTTGCGCGCTTAAGCGCATTTCTAATTTATCATTATTTTCGCCTGTGGGGCAGAAAAAATGCAAAGATAATTCTGCCAGCGAAAAGATATCCAGCTTAAGGTGATGAAGTTTTTTGATATTTCGAAACAAATTCCCCTTCATTCGGTAACGGTTTCGCTTAAGCTCACCAAAATATCACCAGGATAAAAAGATTCAATTTTGACCCGGTCCTTAAGCTCGAGGGAGCATGCGTTTCAAATAGAGATCAGTTTTAATTCTCTTCACCCGTCTCATTAGTTTTACATCCCGGTCTATATCCCGACTGAAATATTTCCATGGAATTCACTCCGCATTACCCCACCTTCCTTCGGCGCTTTCTCTTAATAAGTTTTAAATATTCATCCATCTAGTCCATTTAGATGGCTTTGCCACTCGCGGTCCTCGATGACTCGGAAATGTCCTCCTGAACCCTTTGCTGGATTGTGGTTTGTTTGTGTCGCTCTTCATCCCTCGTAATCACGGTATCCTCTCTACCATTAGCCATGAGAGGAGTTAAGCCTCCTCCCATTGTACTACCTCAATCTATACATCTCCCATTTCTCTTACCCTCGCTTAATCTCCTTCCTTCATTCCATTCCCTCCCACTCTCTCATCTGTATGAATACATCGTTCATTTGTCTTCTTTCCTTTTCTATACCACAGCAGCACGTTGCGCCGAGGAATCTTTTCCACTCGCAGAAATGGGTCATATTCCTCCATTAGCAAACGGAGTCTGTTTTTCATGTCATGCTGGACTTGGATGCTCCAAAATTCTTATGTTTACAGAATTTGGGAAGAAAAATACGGCAATTCTTGCGTAAGTGAACACCATCTGTCGGATAAATTTAATAATTTCCACGCGTAATAAGTCGTTACGAAGCTTACGCTCCTGGCAGAATACAATAAGTCGGTAAATCCTTCCAAAAGCATAAGAAACGTTTGCATCCAGAATATTTTGGAAAACTGATACGTAAATCTTCGTAATGTATGTATTTTCAGTATCTCTTTGTTAAAAGGCTCTGAAGAGATTAATGTCTTAACTGTAATAGTAGTAGTATTATTCAAAGTGCTTTGCGGAAGTCATTACGCATGGATGGGCTCCCACCAAGAACTGAACCAGAGACCTCTTTCATCAAAAGCGAACGAGCTACCCATTAGCTATGAACGCGCTATACAGGAGTATTCTTGACTG
Source organism: Pachydiplax longipennis (assembly GCA_036926295.1). Classification (NCBI taxonomy): domain Eukaryota; kingdom Metazoa; phylum Arthropoda; class Insecta; order Odonata; family Libellulidae; genus Pachydiplax; species Pachydiplax longipennis. Next base: position 25,936,470 of record JAVFKF010000008.1, on the reverse strand, counting down.
TTGGTCCTGCATTTACTATAAGGTTACCATATACCGGTAGTATTCTTCATCGGGACACTGTAAATAAGATTTAGATAGCGCAATTTATGCGTAAAAAAATTGATTAGTCATTTAAGTAATCCTATGATGTGCATCTGTATTTCATTAAAGCCTTTATATACCCGATATAAAGGTCCTAAAGCTCCCTCAATAAAGATAGAAATATCTTAAATAATTCTAATTTCCATCACACGTCATTCACCCTAGATTCGAATATTAAATAAAACTTAGGAATTTAATAATGAAATGATATGAAAATAGGCAGGGTACACAATCGGATTCATAACTTAAGCAATCGTCAAGGTAGATTTGGTAATACTTTGAAGGATTCTAATCCAGATGTGGCAAGATGAATCGCTTTTCATTGAGATAGATAACCGATTGTCATCCAAAGGCCGAGTGCGAAACCATCAGGTTGCTATTGAGTTGCGTTTGTCTTTGTAGTCAGACGTCGATATTTTGCATGGCAAAGCAAAATAAACCACTAGTTAAGTAACGAAGAATATTTCCCATTCATCTTTACCTGAGGTGATAAATGAGACGCAGAATTAAAATATTTAAACGCTTGACTCATTCTGAAGCGCAGAAAATGCCATTTGAATAGGAGAGCTATTCTGGCAATATTTTATTTAGGAGGAGGAAACATGGTCTTCTGAGAATATTCGGTATAATTTGGTTAAGTTAGTCGTAGTGATTTTCCGCAAATATGATTTTCTTTAATAAATAAAAAGACCAGGTTCCGACAAGTAATCCACATCATCGGGTAAATGATGACGATTATTAGTGAAACCTGGTCCCGTTCCTTCATTGAAGAAAATAGTCATTTGTGGAAAAATTAAAATGTCTCTATTCATTCTACAACTATTATTACGTAATAATAGCTCTCGGAATATCTAGATGCCCAATATTTAGCTGTGACGAACGTAGAAAGATAAATATGTATCCTATTACAGCGCAAAGCACTTATTTTAAAATTAAAAAGCTAAAATCATTCTCTTTTGTTCTTCAAATTTCAGAAACTAAAAATTTCAATTTTCCGATGGTTGATATCCCATTTATAACGCGGATTTCAGTCTGTCCTCTGAGAAGCGTCTTAAGCGGATTTTGTTTTAATTTCATATAAAGATGTATACAAGTAAACTTTGCTTTGGATATATGCTATTCGATGCTGAAGAATTAGATTCAAAAATTAAAACAGAAACCCTCATTTAGGTAAGAATGTGGTCATTAAGTCTTTTTTTCCAACTTTTTAAGTAGCGAGAACAAGATTACCAAAACAAGGATATATTTACATCGTGCAATAATCATTACCTCTCGTTTTGATTTTTCAGGCTGGTTTTAAGCATTAAAGATTAAACTCCGTTTTGGGGCAACTATGTAATCAGTCCTCACCCTTCTATGCAAATATCTGCTCTATGACTAACTGCAGAAAGGCACGCGAAAGTGCACGGAAGCGAGCTTTGAGTAATCTAGTTCATTGATCGCTGTTTATCGATGCGCAACTTTACTTATTTGCATAATTGCAAGCAGTAATGGCACTAAATCTGCTGTATTTGGACACCCTGCCGAAAAACATTTTCCATGCACATGAAAAATATTTATACATCTGTCAAAGCCGACCGAAGAAATAGCCGCCATTGGATGATTTATCTGCTTGCTTTATTCTTGCTGATGAAGTTTTCCTTAATAGACTCTGTTTGTGTTTATTAGCATTGGAAGTGCTAGGCTAGGTGAAAATGGCATTTACTGCGGAAAATGCATAATTTGAAGATCATTCATTAGTGAACAGTGATATAGTATATGGATGAAGATAGATGAACATTTTATGAAATTTGTTCGTAAGGTCACATAATGGTTTTTATTACATATCTTGCTGACTTTTCTAAATAGTGGAATTGGAATAATAATGGAATTAATAAGAGCTCTCCAAAAATTGTACTTTAAAAATATATACCCATTTTTATTGTGCGCTTCCTTGTACGTCTTCAAATATTAATATTCAAGAATTTTCGGAATTTATGATGGAAAATGAGAAACGTTAAAAAATTCAGTTCGGCAAAGCACCAGTTAAGGTAATTATATTGAGTCGTCTACCTAGTTTACGAACAAAAATCAGAATAAAATCGAAATGATGAATTTTAAATCCGGAAAGGTATCCTCGTACGAGTTAACCAATCATTACTTTAGTCAAACTAGTCTAACTCCAACCAATCGCAATAAAGTTGTGAAGCACATAAGCTTAGTATATTGTTTGCATATATTTAATTATCATTTCTTGGCACCCTGCGGTTACTGTGACGATATGACTAACTAGAGCTGAACTTCATCGTTTCTCCGCTTTCTTAATATCGTATAATAATAACTTTCCTAATATCGTTCCCGTATTTAGTAAAACAGAGATGAGAAACTATTGCCCGTAAACGCCTTACTTACGAACTTCAGTTTGTTCAAGTAGAGATTCTTCTATAATATATTAATAATAGTTAATAATATGTGCTTTATCACAAAACCATTTATTTACAGAAGATATTTATACATGCTGGTATTTGTCATTTTTACAGGATTTGATATAATAGATACGGCTATCATCAACGATGGGATGAGGCATTGAGAAATAACGTTTTAATGACCGCAAATAATAGGAAGATTATTCCCTCAAACCCCAAGAAATGATTCCACACCTGATAAAGCACAGCAGGATTGTTATCAGAGTCAGACGGAAGGGTGTGTGCGCATAGAGATAAGTAAAGAAAGAAAGACGCTAATGAGGGGCATTGATGAAGGACAGGGGAGGAAGAAGGGAAGCAGGTTTCTTTTCAGCCTCCCTTTTTAATGCTTCCTCTCCTGTGGGAGTTGCGGGTGGTAGCGGCGCTATGCTCCTCTTGGGGGCTCGTCGCGTGGCGGAAGGCCCGGTTTTGGTTTCACCAATTTCGAGAGGCATTAAAAAGCAGATGCGAAAGGAGGGGGGGATCCGTCCTCTGGGAGAGTTCGCTGGAGGGGAACCCCAGAGTGATTGATTGATTAAGGCCTACATTGGCGGCGGCGGTGGTGGTGCTCTGTTTGCGAGAGGGGAAATACATGGAAGCAAACATAGTGGGGAGGAGATTCCAGGCACCTGCTCTCCAATTCGCACTCCATGAGGGAGGAAACTCACCGCAGGAGGGAATAGAGAGAGGAGGATGAAGGAGGTGGATGAGAGGGATAAACTGAAATGGAATAGATATTAGGATGGGATGTGAAGGGAACGATAAGAAGTAGGAAGGCCGATCGAGTTCGGTATTTAGAGGAGGGATTGTGAGGAGGAAGAAAATAGAGATAGTGAAATTGATGAGAATAGGAGTGGTAAATGAGGAATTGTGTAGAAGAAAATATAAATTATAAATCTAATTATGATTCATAATATCTGAAATATAGATCTGACTTAGTTTTATAATCATTGGCTGTATTCCCGCAAAAAGCATGTCGTGACAGGACTATTTGGTTGATCTTATACAAATGTATGTATTATATTGTATCATGTATACACACTGCCATCAGACCATGAACCTCCTTGCGGTGATTTTATGTTGCAATAATAATAATAAAGTGCAAGGCACAAAGAGGGTATCTCTAGAGTATAAGGTAACCATTTCTGAGAAGCGAAGAAGTTATAAAACATAAATAACTCGATGGAGATGGTGTTAATAAACGACAGGATTAGAATAACATGTAAATATGCGTGTATGGTTGCGCACATGTATAACTCAAGCAGAAGTCAATTGCTAATGTCACGAAGTCATAAAAACAAAAGAAATAAAATAATAAATTGAATGAGTCAAGTGATATGTTGATGAATTAGGAGAGAAGAAAGATGAAGAAAGTAAAAGAACATACACAATCATAAAAATAACATAAAAAATCGAACATATTAACACGGAGAACGAAACGAGAGGGAGGGGTCAAAGCTGATACAGAAGGAAACTGTAGAACATGTGGAACAAGAGAGAACTTGTGGAAGTAGTGAGAAATAAAGAAAATAGTTAACAGGAAGAGATACTTATGAGGTAGAGGACTGACCGAGAAGAGAGGAGGAGAATAAGAAGTGAGATATGGAGTGATGTGAGCTGGTTGCTTCGGTTTCGCCGACGGCGTAATGGGCTGGCAAAGGGAGAGGTCCGGTCGGTGGGTTGGGTTTTCAGGAGTTTTTGGGGGCAAAGCGAGGGGCTAGAGAATGGGAGGGGGAGCCAAAAGGGAAGTAAACACTCTACTGCTGTTTGTCGTATTCATCCCTCGTGGGTCTGGTCGAATGATATGCATGCTTTTGGAGGGAGAGCTTACCATTCCTTCCGTTTTTTCCTCGCTCTGCGTTAACTCTCTCTCTCTCCCCTCGCTTTTCCATCCTCGCCCGCTCTTTCGCGTTTTTTATCTCTGGCGAGCGTATCAATTCGCGTGCGTATGGAAAAATGGAATGGCATTCTTCGGAAGTTTATATTCCAATCCTTTCCCTTCCCTCGTAATCCGACTAATACCCGCTCTTACTGCCACTCCAATTCCCTCATTTTCTCCATTATCATTCTTTCCTCCCTCCCAAACACGTTGTTCCACTCTTAAAGTCCTCCCAACCTTATCTGACTGATGACATTATCTTTTTTAATCCGCCGAGTGTTTTTGGCATGTATTCGGACACATTTCGCGGCCCTTACAGATATTATTTAAGTGAACATGACACTATTCACGCAATAACAAATTAGACAGTTGAACGACGTTTTATCCATACTAAATTAGTTAACGAGGCTCGTTGGCTTTTATGAAAGTAAAAAAATAATCTAGGTTCTCAATTGCCCGTTTTACAGCCTCTCTGAGTTTTCATGCAGTTTTGGTATTCTTTGACGTTTGAAATAGGCTTTTCAGCGTTCCACTGAAATTATCGATTGTTATGAGAGACGTATGTCGAGAGATGTATTTACTACAGAATAGTTCAGTCCCATTATGAAATTTTTCATTGAACTATTTAAATGGGATTATAATAAAGTTAGACGAAATGAATCCTTAATGTCTAAATCTGAGGGGATCCTGTGTATCTAAAAAATGATTCAATCACATAAATTAGCGTATGATATTGATGTTTACCACGGAATTAAAAACTTTTCTTTATTAATGCCTCCCTGTTTAAGATTTAAATGACAACATTACAATCACAGATTATATATATATATATATATATATATATATATATATATATATATATATATATATATATATATATATATATATATATTACAATGGAATGAATGTAAAAAAATATAAAACAATATATGTAATACTTGTATGTTTTTATATTTTTTCCAATGCATTGCTTTTTCAAAGGATAGTTGGAAAATCTTATCATAAATGACTCACAAAATGTTTCGTGATATCAAATTCAACTTAGACTAATTTGGTCGTAGATATCGAGCATTCCTTTCGCGTCTTAGTTTAATATTTTTGATGGCAGAGACTGGAATCACTCTTGCATTACTTTTGCTTCAAGGATTATATCAACTTCTGCCGATCAAAAAAATGTCTCTTATTACATTACAGTGGCACCCCGTCTATAAAAGAAAATGATTACCGAAATCATGCTTGTTTGTCGAAAAGCTAGTTTGGATAATTTTTTAAAATTACAAATCACTCATAAACTTCGCAAGGAAACTACCACACCATTCTATATGTAAAAAGAATGGGTCGTAAGCCTTATTTTTCCGTCATCATTTTTCTTCTCATATTCATACTTACGAATCTGTGTTCGAGAATAAGAGAAAGTTATTTCACTAAGCACATTAGCCGTGCGGCAGAAAATTCAACGAGAAATAGATGTGAAAGTGTATCGATATGACTGGGATTCGTACCCAGATCCCTCACAGAATCTCATTAATAGTATGGTATTAAATCGGCATGGCAGTTTAATGGTTAGGGTACCTTCCTGGGTTCAAGTCCCAATTATGTCGATAAATTGTCACCTCTGTTTCCTCCTTGGATATCTACGATCATTAATGGAATCCATTTCTGTTAGCCAAGTCCGAAAATAAGCGGGAAAGTCGCTGTTGAATAAAATAATCATGATCAGAATCACTTGCCAGTCATTTACCTACTTCTTTTTCTTTCCCAAAGGTGACGCCCATACATATGCCTCGAAATTTAAAAAAATTTTGTTTTCTTCTTTACTGAAAGTACTCAATGCAAGTATGCATCGTACCTCGCACATATTCTCTTCGAGTCGCTTAAAACCCATCGACAAGAACGAACCAACGACAACAGAGGTCACAGCATCCTCTTTCCGATCTTCCACGAGAGACTTTCTCATTCAATCTGTCCTTCGGGACAATGACATCGTTTTGACCCTTGCGCTTTCCTGTGTGTGATTGTTTGATTCGATTCGGAAGCTGATCCGGAAGGCCTTGGGGACCCTGACACCTGTCACGGTGTCCCGGACTTCTATGGGCATCGGATAGTCAAAGCGTTAAGGGTAGCGTTGAGTAGGTTAGTTCGCAGGCGGTGCAGAAAAACACCCGATCCCAAGTGGTTGTTGAAACCGTAAAGAGGTTTAATGGACTGTAGGGGCTGAGAGGTAGCTTGGAAAATAGCCGAGAGACACTTAATGCTCGCATTCACAGAGAACTGGAATCAGATGTTGCCTAAGCACTTAGAAACATTGGGATGATGCTCTCCATAAGGAAGTGATAGTAAGAGTGAATGGATACTTTTTATAGACTAAATTTGCCGCTTCGATGATACTGCGTCGTGTTTTCGCCTTCCCGTGAAACTTCCCTATCGTAAAAGGAGATTAGCAATGTGATAATCATCAGCCAATTCAATTCATCATTTCGTTTATACAGCAGTATTCAACTTTTTACTGAGATAATGTTGTAAATCTTTTCATATTACGCATGTGCGCCGTTTATCTCTCAAGAGGATACAAAATTATGCTCCATGCATGACTAAATTATTGAATAAATATAAATACAGAAGCATTGGACAGTATTGATTGAACTATTGATTGAACAAATAAATACCTCTCTTGGAAAAAATGAAAATTAACATCCAACTAAGTGACTGATTACATAGAAAATCAACACGGTTAAACATGGAAATCTTGAATTGAATCATGAGCTAATCTTTCAAGTAAACGTGGCACTTTCCATCGATATTTTCGAATGATTGAAACACTATCAAGGCCATCTATGGTACTCTTATATCATCTGCATTACAATGACAATTCAATGAAACCTCAAATTTAACCAAATAAACATAATATGACTCTTAATGATTCGTATATTTTATTCACAGAAGGACAAAATGAGTATGTCTTATGTTTTGCCGTTTCATAAAATTTGACTACGAAAATCTCGTAGCTATATAATGAATACAGATATTTAAGACCAAAAAGAGAGGCGGTGAATTTTTTAGTGGATCAAGCCTACTTACTAACAGCGGAATGAAAATCGTGATGGATAAATAATCATAAAGTGATAAGCAGTGATCATCGCCGGAGTTAATCCCGTCACATAATTAAGGATTCCATCCGAAGATTACGGCTGTGACACATTTGCGTTTTCATTCAATTCTCTCGTCATATTTTCATAATAAAAGTGCGGCACCTGAGAACGTTCGCTCGAAGCGCTGACGATTTTCACTCTCGAAAATTCCCGACATTGATTCGTCGTCGGACTCGGGGCATTGAATGGAGAAGAAAGGGGAGAAAAGCTTAAAAGCTTCCTTTCTATAGCATATCCTTCCTACCTCCCGTTATCCCTTTATTTCCACGCCTCCTCGCATTCATTTTTTTCTGATTCCACGTCATCCGGTGCGGAGGAGTGATATGGAGTCTTCTTCGACAGAAAGGGGACGAGGCGCCACCGGAAAAAATAAAACTCCCTCGGAATCGTCATGGGCATTATATTCGTGTCGTCCACCTCCGGTCACGCGCTCCCCCTACATTATCTTCCTTTTTTCCTTTCCTCTCCACTCCTCCAATATCTTCTTACCAGTTTCGATCTTCTGCATCGCCATTCCTCTTTCTCGAAATAATGGTCTCTGTAACCATCAGGAAATTGCATGTACGATATAATATATATTTGTATGTGTTTGAAATCATTACGTATAGTGTAATACATTCCGTATCATATGCGTACAATATATCATATATCGCGCTAAATTAAGCAATTTTATCATTTCTGTATTCTGGTGAATTTATAAGCTTAAGTATCAGAATTAGAATCAGTCCAAAATTGTTATGCCAGAAGGATAAACGATATATACATTCCAAATCGCAGAACAGATATGTTTCACAAATCCCACGTAATAACTTCCATTAAGTTTTTAAATGAACCTTCCCCTTATATAAAATCTTCCATTACCGCTCTTTCAAGCAAAAGTGCCTTTCTCATGTTCTAGAGGCCCAGTCACTCCATTAGTATGCCCTCACAAAAATCCTTAGCATATCCTTATTCAACACGGATATGCTGAGGTTATGGGCAACCCTTCTCTATACTTGTCTTGAGAATTTGCCCGGTCATTTGGTCCAAAATCTATGTTTACTATGCTCTTCAATAATCTTATGTGGTTTCGTATGTTCTCTATAATTGTCAGTTAGTGAGCAATTGGATCGTTCTAATACATTACTGTATTATTACAGTCTCCATTATAGAGTTAAAATACAGAGATAAGTTAAACATTTATCATGGTTTCATTCTTTTTATAATCCATATCATTAGTCTCACTCTCACTTTGATTGCATTTAATTAACTTTGCGTAAGCTTTTAGTATTGTAATGAAATAAATTGAAATTAAAGTGATATGTGTAATACAGCTTCACTGAGCTTCCGCCAGTAATATTTACTTCTTTTTACTTCAAAACTTGTAATACGGATATCAGTTGACTTCTATTACTTTATGCATACATGTATATGTCCTTCTCCGTAGGATTTCATAACTCCAATATGTGCATTGATATGAGTTGCACTACATTCGAAACAATTTTTAGGCTTTAAAATGAGTATTTGGGAACATTCTCTTTGTCTTTTTCCTAGATTAGCTGTAAGTTCTCTTTTCTTGTACATACTTGAATCTGAAGTGGCCAAGCTCAATTTTGTCGAAGGGAGCCATACCAAAGAATTTAAAAAACACTTGGTAATTTTCAAAGACAATTTTCAAGGGTCTGATTTAATTTTTAGATTTTTTAATTCTTTAGTTTTCCTGTACTTATTTCCATCTATGTTTACCAAATTCAACCTCCCCGTCATTTCTTTTAACATTCAGTATTCAGATATTAAATGTGATAGTCAAACATCAAGTTTCAAAAATTTCAGAACATATTTTCATTTTTTCAATATGTATTTTACTCCCATTTCAATTTATTTTAGTTATCAATCTCAGTATGTTTATCCAGCTTTTCACAGTCTTCTCATTTGTGGGCGTTTCTCTGCTATGAATACTTTTTCATAAGCAGTATTAGTTTTTTTTTAAACCGCAAATAAAATTTTCCTTTTTCACTATTAATTTAAATTGAGTGACTACCACCAAGATTGATGCTTCCAATCATAGAATGTAATTGAAAGAGAGCCTTTTATTGCTATTCACTAATTAAATTTATTTTAGATTGACGATGGGTTAAATAGAAGAGGAGACTTAGAAGTCTCGATTTTCCGTAAGTAGTTTTTATTTACTTTTTGCTCAACGTGTTTTGTATTTACTTTTGCTTGGTCTCCGAATCGATTAACGGGTATCAAATTACCAGGTGCTTCAAGAGTTCGTTGACGTGATTGATGATATTTAAGTCTTACCAGAAGCACTGAATGTAGATATTAACGAATTTCTTGATATTAAAGGCAAATTGAGCGGAAGGTTTTATAAACGAGACTTGGTTCAGCCAGTTAAGTCGAAAGAAATCGAAGAAACTCATTGTATGGGAGTCTTTAAATGTTAAGGATGCCTGAATCTGATGGTAGAATATGATACGAAAGCCTGATAAAATTTTATGAAGCGCAGCTGTTAGTTGAATTTAATTCGAGTTCTTTGTAAGGCGTATTTTATTTATCAAGAACTTTATGCCAAAATTTGGAAAGTATACAACTGATGAATCTTTAAACGATCTCTGAAATTATTTTTAAACCAATAATAAATATAAATATGTATACAAATACTGAATATACATTGAGCAAAAATCTACCAAAGTCAATTTAGTTTCCGGGCCAAACTATGCATAAAAACGCCCTAGGCCAAAAACTCGAGTAATTCGAAAGCATTATTTCTGCAACTTTGAATTCATTTCTCTCCTCTGTTGTCCCCTATCCTATTTTTCACACTCCTATCCGCACGCAGACAACACAGAGCCCTATTTGACAGGCATCGTTCTCCTCCCCCTTTCCTTCCACCCCATTCCATTCCTTCTCTCCCCATTCAGTACTCCCCCCTCGCCAACCCCATTGTCTCCCCCTCCAAGCTCCCTTCGCAAACCAATCCGACCATTCCCTTATTGTCCCGTATTACGTCCAAAAGTCCCACGTCCATAAAATCCGAATGTCATGAATAACGGGACATGAAATGTGCTATCCCCTACTCTCTCTCTCTCCTTTCTCTTTATCGCTTCTCCTCCCTCATTCAGCGCCAGTTTTTTTATTCGACAGGCCTGGGCGGCAAATTTTCGTACATTTCCCCCTATCCTCCCATCTTTTTTATTTCTCTCTCTCTCTGCGTGGGCGATGATAAAAAATACGCCGCCCCGGGGCCTTTTAGCCCTCCCTCTCTTCCATTCTCCTACTTGTGTATAACATCTATTTTCCGGGACGGCCGAGCATTAGAATGATTAATAATTCAGGCCCGTGAAGCCGCCGCCGGCTTGTGGCTGTTGACACTTGTTTCGTCAGCTCTATCCTCTTGTTTTGCCGTTGCTGCTTCCGATAGAAACTTTTGCGCGACCCGCTGGCGGTGCGCCCCTGAGTCGCGGTCGCGATTGAAATCTCGCAGCCCGGCGCAGTCCCGTGCGGGAATTATTCACGAGAGTCGTTAATTAATCGCGAGAGCTGAATTATTGCTCGGGAAAACGAACATAATTTCGCCGTTTCGCATGAATATTTGCGGCGGAGTTAATCAGCAATGCGATGTGGATTGATTAGGAAAGCAGTTCAACTGATTTCGTTCGCCTAACTTTTCTAATCTCGTTTAATCGGCTCGATTTCTTGATATGTGTGCTTCGTGTAATCTGTGTAGCGTTCCGAGTGCTATAAATTGCGTCTCCAAACTCGAATGAACGATTCTTCACTAAACGGTTAAGTGCTATGTAGCTGCAATTGAGGTGGTTGAAGGAGACGAAAAAACCGTGAGTCCCCTGTTAAGGGTGAAAACTGAAGCCGAGGAGGCGAAAGGATTTTGTTTACAATTATTGAGTATAGAAAATTTAAACCTTGTTAAATGTCTTCACTGCGTAGATTAAACGCTACATTATAATTATCTTACGGTCTTCGGTGAGACCCGAAAAAAGATATCCTCAAAAAAAGTCCTCTCATATGAAATGCACGTATATTTAATTTTCGTCGGATGTAGACTATACTTCTTTTGCAAGATTAAATTAGAAAGAATAATGGAATTAAATCGAAGCACGCACCAACAGAAGATATATTGAAACTAGATTCTTCCTCTGTTTGCGAATATCGTTTTAGATTCGAAATAGCGTGGAATTTGATAAAATACGCGAAATGTTTTATTTTATTTTTGAGGCTGAGAGCAACATGTATGTACCCCTGGTAACCAATGAGATTATTGAATCCAAGCTCTTACAATTTCCCATTAGAATAGGTTTGGAATTGGCTTTTTAATAGTAATGGTAAAATTCAATGTAAGAATTTTTAATTTAAACTTTACGTATAAGAAGGAAATAAGTTTATATATTTTGTACAAGTTGTATTTTCCCGCTGAGAATCAACAATTTAGTTAGATATATCGAATCCAGTTTATTACTCCAAAAACTCTAATTGATAAATATTAATATTGTATTCATTTATAGATATAAATTGTCTTAAAACACTTGGAACATATTGGGAAACGCTTTTTAAGGCACTTAATTTTTTATATATTATAGTTATGGTTAATACAGCTTAAGTGCATGCCCGTTGCACAGATTTTTATAGCAAGTGTGATTATTCTTTCCAAATATTAAGTCCAATAAGTAAGAATGGTATCTTTCTAAGTATAATCAAATTTAAAACCATGCATTTAATTACATTGAGAATCTTTACTTGATAAACCACAGTTCGGCCAGAAGCATTTAGAGGAATTAAGATAAAATTGCCAAGGGACGATATTCTCCAACATTTAAGAAGGAATTCATCGAAAAGGCTAATACTTTTTAACCTGTACCATTTTAGAAGTAGGTTTATCAACATCCAAGTCGTCATTCGTATAGAAGTTTCAAATTTCCGTGTTGTAAATCAATTGGAACTTAAATTAATATATATTGCTTACTTGAATGTGAAATATCTTCAGGAATGTATTCTAAAATACACAGCCCTTATTTGCAAAGAACAAAACTATCATAATTGTTGCTTTCCGGAATTATGCCGTGGGTGTACATTTCATCCGTCCGTAGTGCTTTATTCAGTACTATATAGTATGGAGACAGAATTTTATGAAATTCGATTAACTGGGAGTCAGTATCTAGTTATCTGGTAATTAGTATTTCGTCATAAAAGATTCAAGGATATCTTTTCCGATCTATTGGATAATTATAGAGGTTTGCTTGATAACGCACTAAGGTTTAAAATTCAGGTAACAGCTTTCTCTGCATTTGTTCTTATAATAAATAACACAAGTATTGTTAAACCGTGATAAGCTACAAGTAATTAGTATTATAATTAAAGAAATATTTTGCAAATAAGAAAAAGCGTAATAACAGCTTGACTTGTCCCACAAAATCCCAGGACATTTAATACGGATAAGAATAAAGAGGGTTTAAAAATTAAAAATTCTCGATATGAATTGGATTCACAACGCCCTTCGTAAGGTGGTAATGAACTGGAAAAAATATTTTGATTGAGTTCTTCGTTACATATTTTCTATTCACACATCCTTTTTAATCCTCCATTCACCCCAAACGCCCTCCTCTACACCCCCAAATTTTCCAGTGTAATTACATATTCGAGGGATTTCATGATTTCGTTCATATTTTTTCTCGAACTTTGTTCGAATTTTCAGCTGTCGCTGGCGTTTCCCTTTCGGGCATTTTCCAGATAAAAAATTGCCCCGTTCCCTAATTTTCTCCGTATGCCTCCAATCGCCCTCCAGTTCCCTTTTTCCTTCCCCTGATTCCTTTTTCTAATATTTTCCCTCTTTCTTATATTCCCCGTGTTTGTGTTTCCAGTTTCGGGGAATTTCTTCTGTTGTGCAAATATTCCTCTTCAGATTTATTTCACAATGTTTAAATCACAGAATTTCTTATTTTGTGGTGCCTTCTTCAGAACATTAGAAACAAAAACTTCTAAGATATTAAAAAGGATTTTTTTAGCTGGATCCCGTTGTAATTTATATAGTTTCTGTTGTGATTTCCTGTTGAGCGAATCTCAGAAAGGAAGGTGGGGAGTGAAGTAGTATTTTCTTACTTTTTCACGTTTTTTCCTTTATTAGTGGAAAAATTAGACGTAATTGTAACAAATGCCTTTATATAACATCATAAAGGAAAATAAAGGCCATGGCGCGTCATTTCTTTGAGAGATATGGCCTAGCCAGGCGGCATTCGCTGTGGGTGTCACACGCCAATAACATTCATAATATCACATCTATGGAAAGGACTGACACAAAAGTACACTTATACCTACAAATAAAGAAAGAATCTATATCCTGTTTCTACATCTACTTAAATACCCTGCAATCCGCCTTTCGGCGTGTGGCAGGGTGAACGTATGAGCTACTTCTTCAGTCTGTTACTGTCGCGTATTATTCGCGGACAGAGTGAATCATTAAAATGATTTGCTCTAGGATTCTTTTCTCTTAATATATCCTCATTGTCGGATCGGCCGAATCAGCAAGGGCTAATTAGCATTAAAATACTACCGATTACGTCCTCTGCAAACATTCTGTCGCTAGATTTTTCAATCAATCGCAACCTAGCTTATAGACTTCTTCCTTTCAACGATTCCCAACAGAAGGAAAAATTTTCTCCTCGTTCTCCTCCTCGGCGGCAAAATTGATAACTTAAAAAAAACAAAAGGTCTGCGACATACATATATACGATTAAAATTCAATGCATTTGCTGGCCACATAAATCTTTCCGCGGACGGTAGTATGGACATCCCTCCTCATAGTCTCTTCACCCTCTCTTATTTCGTTTGTGCCCGCCCAATACTCACTTCAGCACTTCTCCACACGTATATTTCACGGATGATGACGTCCATAGGTCGCGATCGTAGTGCCTTATGTCGCAGGGAATTCGGCGAGATGTAAAAGAGCCCCAGCGTCGCAGCATCTGCTGCTCTATACTTGTGTGTATTTGTGTGCCATACTTCGTGTGCGTGCGTGCGTGAGCGAAGCCAAGGCGTAAGAAATGGATATGGGACACACACGACATGGCGTGAATCACCCCTCCACGTAGACATGTGCCTCTAGATGTTGTGCTTGGAGTAGGCGAACGTCCCAAGTCATAATAGCACACGACTAGAGTAAAGAGCTATGCACGTAATCTAAGACCTAAACGTTTGTTTGACTTCTGTCGTCTGTACGGTGCTAAAATCGTTCGCACTAAGTAAATGTTTCATCCACAAAGTGCTTGGTAAATAGGAAGTTGCGTCAATATGGGTTAATCAGCTAAGTTGAGTTGAAATTCTAAGCCTTAAATCCGTATGCAGGAATGCCATTTTTATAAATCGATGATTCTCCTTTTACTAATACATTTCGTTTATTATACAGAAAAAGGAGGCACATAAACTAAAAAAAAACTCTGTAAAAGACGTGATTTCCAATAAATCACGATAAGATTTATTTTCCATTCAAAATTCAATTAAACTATATTTAAATATATCTATGTAAACTATCCAAGTTTAAAACCCACACTTCTTGAGAAGATATCCATCTTCAATAACTTCTACAATTTTTATCACCTTAAATAACACAGAATGCAAAAACATCTTTATCATACATATCGTTTCAAAAATTAGCATTATACCTACCTAGTTTTCTTATAAATTTAATTACTAACGTCATTTTATCTCTGTTGCAATAGTTAGATTTTATACTTATCATTGCAAACTTTGGGAGATAGAGCTAGCAATCTTTATATGAAAAGGTTATTGTTTTAATATTGATACTATACCCGTTTTGTAAAGATTTATGTTGTATTTTGTTCATTCTAACATAGTATTTACCTCTCTGAAATGTCACACCAATGACTACTTCCATTTAAAAAAATGGGGACGATCTTATTTGGAATAATAAATAAATAATAGTCATAAGTAGTTATTAGTTTCCTCTGAAATTTCATAATTTTATTATTATCAGTGCAAACTCATTTTCGATTGCTTCCTAATGTGTTGTTTTGCATCAACCACGCTAAAAGCCAAATATCCTTTTTAATTTTATTATTTTCCCGTGAGCTATTCCATGGAGTCTTTCATAAATATGAAAGAAATTCGAGGCATATGATGCAATTTCATAGGTCGTATCCCTAGCCATATCGATTTTAGAGGACATACAGCCTGCGTGATAGGCGACTGAACCCAAACGAGATTTCGCGATTAAAAATATCCTTCCGCAGGGACATCATCCCCTCGGGTTCATCGTAGTTATCTATCCATAAACTTAATTCGATAACTGGTAGGACTGCGAAGGCACAAATGAGGAAAAACTGTTTCCTAACCCATTTAAATTCACGCGCATGGCCACGCGCACGCACTCTAGATCAGCTGTCTCCCGATAAATGGAGTCGCTAATGCACGACGGAGGGCAGGGAGGGGGGCGTAGAAGGCGGAAGGGAGTGTGCCTCACTCCTTTTTACACCCTGCGGGGGGCGGGGAATAACAGAGGGGAGAGGCCACATGGCGCTGCTGATGAATCAGGGAGTTTGTGAGGGAGCTTTCTGAGGATAGGTTGGCCTTTCAGAGGTAAGGAGGAACGGACGTGAGGAGAGAATGATTTAAAAGTCGATTTCATAACAGGATAATATTGAGCTCTCGTACAGTACGGACTCGGTGATACAAATTTCTCCGATACTGGGGCATATACATTCTTAGCAGTCAAACTCTAGATTATATATATGCATAACTCCGTCTCCCTCGCTCTTATTTTGATTGTCGGACGACGGCGTTTAAATGTGGTAATTAATACACTGAAAGATTTCCAGCTTTGAAAATCAAATTCCGGTTGAATTTTATTATTTTCCATCAATTTCGAGGTGTGTAATTATCCGCATATATGTGTCTACTAATATCTAATTAGAGTAGATTTCTTGCACATAATGAGTGTATAGTTTGTATTTGCAATAGTTTCAAATAATAGAAGAAAAGAACCCATTGTAGACGAATGTTATAGATTATATTACAGAAATATTCAACCATGAATACCTTGATTACATGTTTCATTGCTCTTAGTTTTAAGGAATAATGCTTGGAAATGTTCCATTTCGTCAGCCCTTATCACGTAATTTCGGGAGGTATTTTTATGATATACCTGTGGGAATCTATACGTGAATCTATGGAAATAAAAATAAGAAATATGATATAATATAGGAGATAATTTATTTATAAAGGTTAAAGGATGACTTGTTGGATTTTCAAATATATGGAGATATCTTCGCCATGAGTTCCTTACTCGGCGTTCATGAAAACATACTGCATAGTGAATATTTTAGCAGACAGAACTTTTTAAAGAATAAAATCACCTCAATAATACAAAGCTTGAGTTGAATTAATGGGATTAGGAAAATTGCAAAATATGTGGAGCCAGGCCAGGTGAACTTGGAAGGTGCATTGAAGCGAAATGAAATAATTGACGCCAAAGTTTTTAGGTCACGGGGTCTTCGATTCCCCTCGACATAATTTTTTCCTGTCGCCGTGACTTCCGGAAGGAAGTCCCGAGCAACACGGCCAAGGTGTGACCCAGCGGCGTACCATTCACTCCAACACCGCAGTGACAATGGGCGAAATCTCGGCTGGTGATCGCATTCAAGGAAGTCGATTAAGTCCTTTCGCTCGATGACGTTCGAGTAATTAAATCAAACTTCGCGTGCTTCGGCCTCGAGAGCAAAGAATGAAGACTAGAGGAAGCATATTTGTCGAGACCCCCGCCGCTGGAATGATAAATGAATTTGGAAAAGAAGCATTTCCGTGCGATTTAGCATTAGGAGTGCCCGTGGGGATAGTGTTTACAAATGGAATCAAGCCAAGTCCGGTTTTCGAGTGATCCTATAAATGGAATTGGTTATTTCACGGTGTGGATTTGTTGTAGCCGTTCGCGAAGCATAGAGACGTCTGAATCAATATTTGTACAAGATGAAAAGAGTCCACCACTTGGAAATAATCCGCGAAACTGACTACTTTGCGATTTTTAACTCTGATGGATAACACTTACTAAAAAGCTATTTCAGGAACTCATGCATCCTTTCAGATGAGTATAATAATCTACACGATTTTCTACGGACAATAATTAATGATCAAATTGATGTTTTCGAGTAAAATTTCACAAATTAATATCTTTTATCTCGTACTATTACTGAAAAAGCTGTGGTCTTCCAAGTAATCAAGTTACATATTTTATATATTATATTTCATCATGAATTTCTCAATGGTGCATAAATATTTGATATTTACAGCTGATTTCCAATTAAGAGATTATTGTTGATCAATGCTAAAAGCAAATTTCATAAATCCTATTGCAACTGCGTAACATATCCAAATGGGATATAGCCATGATTTTAACATCACAAAGTAATTTTATAAGTTTTAAATTCGACGGGTTATTTTCAATTAAAACAGTTAATTACCAAATGTATTTCGTCATATAAAGACAGATATGATTACGGTATTTCGCTTAATTCACATTGCTGTTTACAAAGTAGTCGTTTTACTTGATGCCGTGTGACTATCGTTGTGAAAATGTATGCCACTTTTAACGATACACTCAGTAAACATCTCTCTGTTAATTCACTGAATTCAATACGTTACTCCGTTACACAAAGAACTGGAACGAGAATTTCTTTTTTATATGCAGGCGACTTTGCTTTTAATGCTCTTTCATCTTGATGTGCACTCGTTAACATTTAACCATTAAAATAATTAGGGTCAGCCTTTGACGTATTAAGTTACTCTCGCAGCCGATTCGTTATTAGCTCGCGTCAAGGATTTCTTTTCATATTCTAAATTGTAATCTTTTCCTTCTTGCTGCAATTCACACGAATAAATTAGTCATTTATGAATAAATTATTTTCAAATGGAGACGAAAGAAGATAAATTAAAAATTATTCTCTCGCTACGTAATTTCTGAAAAATATAAAAAATCTTGAATACCTACGCTATACTTATTTCTTGCCAAGGATTTGACATGTTCGTATGGAAATAAATTTACGTATGAATGAAACAGAAATTATGATTTTTCTTCTAAAACTTTCCAATACATTTCTTTCTCACATAGTTATGATTGCTAATTAATGAAATGCTTGTTTTTAAAGTGTTTTGCATTCATTAATTTTTATGACCATGCTATCTTTTCTTGATGAAAGGAATATTTATCATCGGTATTTCGTTAAAAGATAAAAAGGAAAAATATTTCTAATAATTTTTTCTCATGTTATTAAAGGGCTGTAATATTATGAAAGCTACAGGAAGTGTGAGTGACTCTGGGTAATGGAATTCTTCCTGACCACTGATTAAATTCTAAGACAATATTTACCCGTAGGACGATTGTTTCACATTCATATGTTTCCAATGAACCCCCAGTACGGAACGGGAGGAAGAGCTACGTCATTTCCCATCATACCTAATAAGCCTCAATCTTTCTCGAAAGATTTTGACGAGGGGATAAAGACTCAACCAGATTTTGGGTTGATGACTTTACATTATAAGCGTTACCATAAAATGCGTGAAAATTAAATTATCATTAATTCACTATAATCATAAGGAAAAGCAGGGTATAGAGCTTTTCTTTGTAAATATATATATATTTGCATAAAGTTAGGGTCAAAAAGGTAATATACATGCAAAACTCAATACAGCCCTCCATGTACTATGCCTGTACAGCGTCAATAAATCCAAACCAAACATTTCTGATATCGTCATATAGTAGCAGAAGGTTTCAAAATTCTATAATTTTTTCTTCGACTCCGATACCATCATTGATATATCGAATCCTCCAGGAAAGTTCAAACTCCGAATTTTTATTTTATATTTAGGATTCTTCATTCATACGTTTTCTTAAAATTAAGTAGCTTATAAATGAGTGTGCATAGACATGAAAATAATATCATATCAGTAAGTTTTAACCGTTTATTTATTTGACGACTTGCTAAACTTTTTTTTATATTTATAATGCTATGTATGTACTGTATATTAATCATTTAGTGATTTATTAATGTAAAATAGATTGTTGATGTACGCCGCCATCTTAAGTCTGGTCAAACAGCGAAAGAAAAGACACTACAATGACAACGAAAAGGCACAGGTATAATCCCGGGTTGAATTATGCAAGAAAAGCTTCCACTACTTCGACACTCCCGGAATTCACCCTTTGTTTTCATCGTGAAACACTTCCGAGAGGAATCAGTGACGAAAATGCCTTCCGTCCTCCTCATCCGGGGAACAAGGGTTCGAGCTTACAAATCCCTTTCGGAGATGACGCGAGCGCGGCACCCTTTTCCTTCCGGTGGTCGGCTTTGGAGTGTCAAACAAACGACGGGCACTCATGCGAAAGGAAGGAGGAGCAACCGTGGATCGGAAGAGCGAAGACCATTAGTAGGATTGAAAAACCCGTTCGTATTACTGGGCTCTTGTATTGAGGCCTGCGTGAGGGGGGGAGCGCTGTTGGGGGACGGTCATATATAGGAAGCAGATCCACACTTCGAAGGGGAGATTTAAGGATGGGATTGTGGGGGTGGAAAGGGATGGATGGGCTGAGAGGGTAAGTATTTGCATTATTTTATGCGGAGTGTTTAGTACGGAATGGACTAAGGGATTGAAAAGGAGGGAGTCAAGGGGACATATATATATAGCGAGACTAAAATAGGGAGGTCGCCCTAAGGGAAGGTACAGCTAGTTCCAAAAAAAACTTACCACCTAAGCCGCAACCCGCATAACAGGCAGTGAATTTCCTCCGAGCGAGCCTTAAGAAGTGAGAGAGAGAAAGAGAGGAAAAACATGGCGGAGATGGTCTCCTTGAGTCATAACTCCGCCTGCAGAGTTGAAATGGATTTATTTGCTTTGTTAATATTGCAAAGATTTATTAGTATCCTGAGTTTGGTGGCATTGGCCTAGCAGAATAGTATTATAACAATACGGATGTCGTAATGCAAGAATTCACTTATTATAAAATGATTATAACGAATCAGTATATATTCTAGCATTGCTTCTCGCACAGAGGGAAACGTCGCACACAAGGTCCCGTTATTCCTAGGAAACCGAGGCAAACCCCCTTCCCCTAATAAAATTTGAGTCTGAGGGCGAAAGGCACGAGCAAGTCGAAGGAAATTTTCGCAAAATCTGCCTCTGAGCCGCTCTGAGCTTATGTTTAGCACTGAGATGGGAGAAAGAAAATTTCCGCGCAGTTTGAATCGGTGTCGGACCAAAAATGTATAGACCTCGAATTCGACGCCTTCGCTTGCAAAACTCTGCGGTTATAATGGGTGGTATTATATAATATAATACTAGCTAATATTATGCATCGTTCAAGAGAGCAGTTATTAGCCTTTAAAATTATATACCAAAGGAGTCTATATCGATCACCAGTTTTATCATAGCCTGTGTGAATGCAATCTACACAAGTAAAGTAAGGCACACTCATGGCCATATCTAGGCTATTACATTAATATGCTACATTAAAAAACAATAAGTAAATATATAGTATGAAGTCTTGAGGCATTCTCTGCGTATTTTAGATACATTTTGTTTCATTTGATAAGCATCGAAATTAAAATTCGATCGGTAAAAAATCAGTAAATTTTATCATCTATGCAGTTGGAATTTTTACTATACCGTCCAAATCAACTGAGAGAAAATGAGCTAGAATCGATTTTCCTCAATGAATAAAGATGACGGACACGAGACTACCATCTTTCACATTAATTTTGAATTAATTAATTAATTTTTTTCGGTGTCATTGAAGTGTGAATCGAATAAACTTGATTTCTTCTGTGGATTCCTCTTGAAATGGTTGCAGTCACAAACCATTACGTTCTTAAACATTCTTCTCGCTATATTTATCACCTTTAAAAGTTCTAAAATACACAAAAAGATAGTGCGAATGAGGTTTGGTCATAATGCTCATTGAATGCTACTGTTAGCTATGAATGTAAAATTTTCAATTAATTTTGAATGTATACAAAACTACCTACATTATTTATATTTCAATTGTTTATTATAACGTTTACAATTATTATAATGTAGAAAACGTTAAAAATACGCAAAATAATAGGGACTTGGTGAAATAGTTTTTCCCAGGGCCTTTTTACCTGTAATTCCAACCCTGTAATATCACATGGGGAAGCGCATATGAGGCTCATGTTGAAATTTTGCTCCCCTCGGTTGATGGCTGGCCCTGCGTAACTCTCATATTTTTCGACAGAATTTTAATGATTGAGATGAATGGGTGGTGGTTTGGTATGGCTAGTCTATCTACATATTTATCGATTGGTGATATTGAAAATATTCCTTCGTATTTAAAATGTATTGACTATAAGAAACTTTTCATCTCTCCACATTCCGTGACAAATTTGAAAAGCAAGATACAGGAGTGATGGGAAGAAGTGAATAAAGCAATGAATTCACCAGGACTTCAAGAGGGGGACTGTTTTGATAGAGATAGGGAAGTGAGAAGTGACGGCAACAGTAATATATACACTCACATGAATTTAACAACCAAAAGTGTAAGAGGTATGTTAATTCCAGATTTTTGGATGAATCACAATAGGTAGGCGCATTTTTTGCTTTCCTAGTCGACCAATTGTTTACTTTGAGTAGGAGGAACGACTTCTTTTAAAAGTATAACCCACTCGCTCACCTTCTCAATTTTCTCATCCAACATATATTTTTTCCGTTTATGACTGCCTCCAGAGAAACTACTCATTTATCCAATTTAAGTAATATCTTAGTCAAAAATGATTAACATTCAAATATACAAGATATAACGTCGATGGCTCATCATACTTTCAGAAATTTCCTTCTCATGCATCAGTTTATTCCCAGGATCTCCGAAATTGTATACTATATCGATGTTCAATGTTTTATAGCAACCTTCTCTTAATTCTATAAGAAAGTTCGAGTAGTTCACTAAGCCAGTAACTAAACCATCTTCTTATCAGCAATTTATTTTGGAAAGAGATTTCGAGGTTTTTTAAACCAATAGAAATCGCTAACATTAGTATTACTACCTATGCAAGCCAATGTTTTCTTCTAAATAACTTTAGAGATATTATTTATCGGTATTCGGCGTATAAACTTCAAGTTTCTGCGACATTGAATATGCGGAGTGTCTACAATTCCGTATTTACGTTTCAATTCATATTTTAGTGACATTATAATAGAAACTTTAGTCGATCTAGTAAGATCATCTTCAACGCTCTATCTACTTTGTATCATAGATGTTGTAAGAGAAGTTAAACGATTTGGTTCTCGTAAGCGTAAAGAATACATATTAGGTGGTATTTCTCTAATTAATTTTTCAAGTAATTTCAAACTACGAAATTTTGAGCTCAATATAGAGACAAAATAAAGCATAAAAAACAATATTTATAAATAAACAATCATTGACGAGGAGCTTGATTCATATAAATGGACGATAGGCACATTATTTATTTTTTCGTTTTTGTCGTTGAATTAGTTATTTAGAATAAGCTAATACAGTTTATGCCATTCACTTTAAAAGCAGAATATAGAGATACTAATTCAGATATGATGCACCCAAACATTTTCAACTTTATGTTATCATTCAGATTTTCCGAAGGTCCTATTTCAACTAGAATGATCTTCCTTGCATTACCATTAAAAAAATTCAAAACATCTTCGCAAAATTCGTAGAGAATTATGATGTGCCTAGGATGAAGGATGATGCTACGAAGGTCCTTGGAGTGAATGTTGGAATAATGGATTACATATAGAACCAAGAATATTTTAACAGCTAAGGTATGAATCATGAGAATTAGAGGAATATTCTCATGTAAGTCTGGTTACCATCCGTTGGTTTATATTTTTAGCGTATTCTTCCATGACTCATATTACCCATCATTCATAATTATTGACGCTGATTTTTCTTTTAATCATTATACACCATTCAAACAATTCGGGTTATATAGTTTACTTGAGGCATTCAGAAACCGAAGCAGGGATCATTAATCATTAGTCTCACTTTACGGCGGCTCGCGGGGTATTAATGTAAATGTAAATAAACCAGATGTTAACGTGTAAACCTGCAATATGCAAGTATACAAAAACCTGGTATTTATCTGCAATATGCAAATCAGTCTTAAGGTTCAGATTTGCCATACTAACTGTTGTTTCTTAACCATCTGGATTCCTTGCAAGAAGTCCTGAAAGGTCGTCTACCTCAAAAATAGAGTTGAATATCTTCGTTCCCTAAGGGAATACCCGCGGCGAAGATAACAAATCGCGGATCTACCATTTCCCACCTTACTTGTGATCGGTCGCCGCCACCATACCCTAACCTTAGATACCTGCTCAGCAGGGGTGCGGTCGGTAATCCTCATTAGCGCTTTCAAATTCGCTATCCCGCATACATACGACCATCCACAATATGCCGAAAAGGGGGTTTTCTTTTTCAGAGCGGAGTTCACCTTCACCCATCGGCCGTTTTATGGTTCCTTTGAGAAAATAGATAATACCTTTCGATGGACGAAACAAAAGAAAAAGAAACAACAAAGGAATGAATAGGGGATACTCCTAGGGCCAGGGTGGAGGTCTTCCGCTCTCTCTGAAAGACTCGGTAAAACTTCAGACGCGAATTTGTCAGAAACAGCCAAATCTCATCTCAAAATCATAATGCTTCATCTGATACTGTCATCACGAATGCCTGATGGAAGTAAGAACAGAATGGCATGTTGATGCATATATTCTGAATTACCTAATGCTCTGTTAATTGTAGTATCAAGCAAATTTTATACCTCTCTGTATTGCAGAATAATTCAACTGCGAAGAAATCGAGTCAAAATTTGCACCACGGGGCAAGAAAGAGATTTAGCATCAGATAAAAGTTGGGACAGCATAATTTTCCAAGGAACATGAACTTGATTTAATTAAAGGGATGGTTTTTCTGGGACTGGCAATGAACAATATGTTCGGAAAAGTGTTACGAAATGCTGGCGTTAATTTCGTCGTAAATTAATTTTTTATTCGATACGTGAAAAAAAATTGTAGTCCTCAGTATTTAAATTAAGAGTGCTACTATTCTAATATCTATGTTATTTTCTAAAATACTAAATTAGCAATTTGAATTTTAAGCGATTACCTTAGAAAATGATGATATCACAGCAATTAATATTTTACTTTCTATCATATGATTTGGTGGTATTTAAAATTTTTATAATATTTGATGTAATTATCTGATGTAGTTGATCGTAATTTACTTGGTTTACTTTATTGTAATATGTTTTGGGTCTAATTTTCAGAGCTCTTTACCAGGTTGACTTAAAATGATTCTTTCTCAGTGTATTCGTCCAGATTAAGTTTCTTTTCATCTTTGCTTTCATTAGTAGGTTTCGCAGTTTTTTCATGCTCCCCTTCTCGATAGCATTTCTTCTGGAACATAAATTAGTTGAAATACAGTTGATTGTGTTCATATATCTAAGTATTCTTTATCTCCTTGCAGAGTTTTCGTTCATGTTTCTATTTGCGTCATAGTCGTGAAGTTCCTCTAAATAAATTTAAAAGTTCCTCCTGTAGGCGTCAAGAGCATAAAAAACGTAATAATATAATCCTTTTCAATCTTGCAATGACATAATTTTTTATTGGATAATTGAAGCAGCTAAAGTAAGTTTACCCGATGTCTCCAGAAAAAGGTGAATTACGCAGAAGTTTCAGGCCGAAATAAGGAGATCCGATGTTTATTCATTTTTTAATACTATGCTGCTGACATAGTAAAAAGTAACACTAAATTTAAACAAGATTTCGTGCTAGTAAAGACGATACAAATACGTTCAACGCGTTTCACAATGTTTAAAAAAGCGCCGTCTGAATGCTCCTCCTTCCAAGAGCCAATAGAATGCATGGAAAACTCTAGACTCGCTCTCATCGAGCTTCAGGTCTGTTATGCGGGTTGCGGCTTAGGTGGTAAGTTTTTTTTGGAACTAGCTGTACATTGTCGAATGTTTTACGCGGGGTATTTAAGTCCATCGAAGGTTCTGCCCCTCCCCCGAAAATGCGGTACAAAGGGAGGGGTTTTGGTCGCGTGGATTAGGACGAAAACTCGCACAATGCGCCACGGTAATGACCGTATGAATGCATGATTGTCCCTTTAGTCGGTGACGGACTCTTTACTTTTTTCTTTAAGCGTCCTTTAACTGGAGGGGATCGGAGGTTCGATTTCCGCGCGTTTACAGATGGGGTTTCTAGTTTCGTTAATATGCGAGTTATCCCTTTTGATCGCCCGATGAGGTTTCGGATCCCCGAGTACGTGTTGGTCGCTCAAAATTTCTCTGTGTGCCGTCCGTTCTTTGGATTCCGTGGGCAAATCCATTTGGCAAGTGCACCGCTCGAATGTGCTTTGACATCTTTCGGTCTCAGAGATCGCTTCCCTTTTTTCCCGAATCCCATTGATTGGCGATTCCGATGAAACAGTGTGTCCGACTTCGTTCGCGTGAAGTCGCCATTCCCTTTTTTAAGAGAGGAGGGCGTTTTGAGCGACGGTGAATGGCGACGATCCGAGTCACTTTTCCGAGATTATGAAGTTGATTAAAATTCTGAAAGTACAAGTCATCTTTTAAAGGGCATGATGGAGTCCATCAAAGAGTATTCTCAGCTGGATAAGCCCGTTGATGGTTTTATAAAGATACTTTAACAAGATGAGAGTTTTCTGCTAACCTGAGGAAGTGAAGTTCAAACACGAGAGCTATGGATCGAGGAAATAGTTTCTACAGCACTTTCCCATCCTAACTTTCCATGATGATCTAATGATTATAAATTCCGATAGAAGCGATATAAAAACAAAATTCTTGCGTAATTTTTTGCATATTATTCGTAAATTTTAGGCAAATAAAGAAAATACTGTGTCTTTTCATGCATTACATCTGAGGAATCATACAATGGTAATTGGTATTAGCATAATACGCTATCTCGTACTAAGGTTATAGTAATAGCCGTACGAAATGTATTCAATATTTTATCTCATGTCCATTTTCGATGTATTTCTACCTATTTTATTAATTTACGTTCTGATCTACCTGTAAGTTATGATACCAATTAAGTTCTTGGTCGTGATTTACAAGTCATTTATACTGATAAGAAGTGAAATTACTTATTTATCAAATACAAGAAAATAAATTTTACAGTTAAAAAGTTACAGAAATGAATCGAAAAATTCTATATCTATCGCAATACTTTAAATTATCTTCGCCGGCCCAATTTAAACTATTTTTATACAAACTTCATGATATTCAAAGGGGTTTCGGCCATTCAAAATAAAAAAGTGATAATGTTTAACAATTTACTCACTCTCAAGATTAAAACTTGTACATACATTTATGTGATATTTAATAGCACTTAATGTGTTTTGATTTTCACATATTTTTCCAAAAAAGACATACATACGATGATATGGATCGCAAATATCTTTACAATATATTTGCAATGTCTTGATATGGAAACTCTTCGTCTAAAAAGTCTAGGTTTCGTCTAAAGTCAAAGTTTAAGATAACTATTTCTACTCTAATTTGTACTCGTTATTTAAAAGTATGCATCGCTATGCTCAAATTTCTCGCTTGCGTCAATGAAATAAGCTCTTAAAGAATTCATAAATTGCAGAGATCATCCCCGATGTTGGAGTAATGGAGCATTCCATTCATTATAAGAGCTTTAAATTTTGAAGGAAGGATAAAAAACAAACACAATATCGTAAAGTAATGCGCAACGATAATTAGTGGCCTCGGGTTTTAATTGTGGCGCGTAATGTCTGTTTTCTTCAATAATCGTGAGAGGGATTTGCTTGCTTCACTAAGCGAGCGCGTGCTGGCGCGTTGGCGGGAGAGATTAATATTGAGAGAAAAGAGAAGGGACTGATCGCGAGTGGCTATGAGTGGGGATATTTTGGCATAGGCGGCGTTGAGTATACACTCATTAAGGAAAGGATTTGAGCAGTAAGGATTATGGTGCGGATGAAGTTCGACTGTAATCCATGAAATCGCGCTTTGATTAAAGAAACATTCATTCGTGTGGGAGTATTCAACCGAAGTTCACCGATGTAAATACGCCGAATCGAGGACAAGGTAAGCGAAAATAGGAAGTGCATATTTAAGCAAGCTCCTAACTGCAGTCAAGTATACCTAAACATATATTAATTTAAGAATAGTTAAAAAAATCATTTATATGATAAATTAATTAGCCAAATATTATGTTCTATCCAGAGAACTGGAATTACCTGAATCTGAGAAGAAAAGAAATATGTAAGAATGTAAGAAAAGAGTATGTACTGTAGAAATTTGGAGAATAATAACGAAATTCTTCCTACATATCCTAATTCAAATTCGACTAAATATTGACTTATATTATACTGAACTTGATAAGAATACATAATCTATATAAATATGAAAAATCTATTAAGGGGGACATGTCTGTAAATTGAAGGAGTTTTCAAAAAAGTGGTATATTGGGTAATAAAGATTATGGGAATATGTGATTTCTATATTATGAAGAATTTTGATATGCGGTTATCATAAAGTAAATATTTAATTCTGCGTCTTAATTGTTATACTGCCTTGCAAGTCTCTCTCACTATATCATTCGCCTAATTTTACTTCACCGTTGAGAATCAACGGGTGGCTCCGCTAGTCTAAAATTAAAATGCTGGACAATTGCTCTAGGATTAAGACTTATCGTAATCAAAGCACTGAAATTCCATAAGGAACGCAACCTCTTCGCGTGCACTATGCACCTCAAAAACCCATCATCAGGTTTCCCAAAACCCACCCATGGTGAAACGACTTTCAAACTAGAGCCATAAGTTGAATTCCGCCTCTAGAACAAAACATCTTTCACGTCCCGCCGCCTTCCTTCCCTTGCCCTGCTTATAGACAGATGGGTTGAACTGGGCGAGGCCAGACGGCACTGCCGTGGCCGGGGTTTCAGAAGGGAAGACTTACCCTCGATGACTATGGAAGTCTTGGGCAAAAGAGTTGGTTCTACGTTAGGGGGGGCATTATGCGTTTTCCCTCACACCCTTCGAATGTCTCTACCCCGAGAGGCCCCCATCCCATTCATACGTCTGCATCCCCGTGAATCACTCGCCCATTGTGCCCCCCCTCCTCACCCTACGCACCAAAATCACCTGTCGCCTCGCCCTTCGCTCATTTGTCACGCGCGTGAGCGTGTCTGCTCATCCCCCCCCCCCCCCCCTAAAGATCCCCTCCGCCTCGCTCATCTTCCCTCGCTACTTCATCGATCCCCGCCTATACATCTCTGTCGAGGTTACCCAATCTCCCACTCACGAAACCTCTTGGTGGATCCTTATGGAATTACGTCACGGATTGACGAAGGTCGTTTTTTCGGCGCCCAAGAACGAAATTGATCGGCCAAACGTAGGAAGCTTTCGTTATTTAAGTATCTACCTTTGGGTATTGTCTCCGCATTTCTTATCGTTTCCCATTTGGGTTTATCTAATGCGGAAATTGCGGCACGCCCTTGAGTCCGTGCCCAACCTCGTGAATGGATATCTGTTAATTACTGTAAATGTGTCCGATTGTTTTATATGATCCGTCACTTTCATTTTACGCAAACTTTTACTCTGTTTACCTGATAAGTATCATATGTTTACAGGTTGTGTGTCTCTCTTCCACCTAGCAAGTTAGCATATCGGAAAAAGTTCAGTCACCTGGAAGAGACTTAGGGGCATTTAATAAAGAAATATCTGAAAGTTTCCTACATTACGATTTCTATAAAATTAAAAAATAAGGAAAAATACCTCGACTCCAGCCATAGGTATCTTCTCGACGTGCCATCATAAATCGTAAATTCATTGACAAAACGAGGCAGTTTACGAAGTGGACTGTAGTTTCTTACCGTAATGTACCACTCGAAGAATCTAGGAAACCATTCAATTGCACTGAATGTACTCTTGAGATGAATCTTATATCACTAGCATTAAATTATTGCTAAGCCATTACAGAAGACAGCGCTGAATGCCTTTATGCTCTACGTACCTACCCTAGGGATACACACTTAAGAACATTGTGGAAATGCTTATTTTAATCTTTTGGGATAACGTTCATTTCTTTGAATATAATGGGTTTGCTAACATTAATATTACTAGATTTTTTTACATGCTTCGAAATAAAATTATTTAGTATAAATGGATCCCCTCCGGGAATCGAACCCGGAATCAATTTCACCAAAGGCAAACAAGCAACCCACTTGGCTATCCGAGGGCCTCCAGTGGGTTACTTTCATTAGTTGTAGCGGTACAATGGAAAAAATAGGTTATTATTTATATGTATGTATTCATAACCTCATTCATAGATTCGTGGACAAAATAGAAGGGTTATGAAATTGGCTAAAGCGCTTGATATTTTATGGATATCGTGAATGCACGATAAGAATGGATTACTTCTAAATACTTCAGTACTGATTTCCTCATTCATGTTTAGAATTTCAATAACAGTTCGATTGATACAAATCAATTTTCTCCAGGGATCGACGCTTTTTGTTTATTTATCAATAAGTTGGATTCAATCATAAAATATTTTATTCGTTTGTTTAACGACACATTGTTAGCATTCCTGTAACTGGGTACCAAATATGACGATTATGTGCGCTAACTGTAGAAGAATTCATCCTACTTCGTCCATCTTAAGAAGAGTGATGCCTTCTCAGGCCATATAGAAATCTTAAGAATAAGCTAGGACATGGAATTCGTTAAATTAGATAATTATTTTTCGGAGTCTCTTCCGAGAATATGAAATATAAGAGCATTTCAATTGATACGGATGTAATATAAATAGAAAGATAGATGTGAATGCCTACCCTTGCCAAAACCCATCTCTCCACGAATGAGCTGCATCAGCAAATGTAACGATTGGAGGGGAATAAATAGCGAACCCTCTAGCGTGTATTTTCCAAACTGTACGCTAGAAGAATGCTAAATGAGAACTATGAACGTAGATGGAGATCTATTTTCCTTCTTCTTTCAGGCATCGATGCTGGGGCTACTTTGTGTGACTTTAGGATATGGAAACGGGTTTGCGGAGGAAGAATGGAAGGGGTTTCGAGGAAAGGATGATCAGAATGGCTTTGGAAATGGCGTGGGAGGGGAGTACCATTGCGCCAGGAGACTCATTCATACTTATCTGCCAGAATGAGGGAGGGAGGGTGCAAGCGGGAAGAGATTAACTTTTCTGGAGGCGGAAAGGGAGAGTACTTTTGCTTATTCTCCATGAGAACAGTTCCGCGCTTATGCTAGAGTAGAGAATTCAGAGGGTGGAAATGAAAGTTATGTCCTCGCTAAGTATTCCTGGGTCTCAGATAATGGAAGGCAATGCATGGCGGGGGATAGGGAAGATAAGGAACAGGGGGAGGTAGTAAATTAAGGAAGGAGATTAATATGAAGAATTTTATTGATTATTTGTGCCGTAAATGGAGGCATAAAGTAGTGTAAGATGAAAACAGCTGAATTAATTGCTCATATGATGATTACTTGGACGGAAAATCTGTTTACGTGAATATACGTCCGGGATCGAATCCTCGTCAGGACTTTGATGTTGATTTGATAAGGCTGCGGGTAGGACAAAAAATAATTCCCAAAGAGGTTTATTTTATCATCATTAGAAAACTGCAAGAATGCTTTTAAAATAAATGTTAAACTTTTAACAAATAATGATGAATTTTAGGGATTCAACCCTGAGTCAACGTACCTGCACCAATGAAATTATGCGCCTTATCTAACAAAATACAATATTTTCAATCCAATCCGGGAGGTAAAATAAAAAAAAGGGTTTTCTTAAACCTTTAACTATCTAGCATAAACGGTTACTGAACTTTTCATGCAGATATATCAGAACAGAAAGAATTTCTTCGATGTATTTCTCGATTACTGTAGCAACAAACTACATTCAAGTAATTGATTAAGCACCATACTTCTCCTTCCCTCGTAAGCTACTATTTTATCTTATAAGCTATACGAAGAATAGTTGTAATTTTTAAAGTTGAATGGAAGATGGTTTGGAGTGTTCCACCGACCGCTTAATGTATTTAAAATTAAACCTATTGAAATAGCTCACCATACATTCAGTGTTATGAGTAGCTTTACCTTCCAAGTATACTAGGAGAAAGTGTACTAAAGTGATACGGATTTCACACCAAAGCTGTTTAAACCATACTTAGGTTAAGAAATTAAAAATATGCTCTGTAGCAGAAAAACATTATTGGTATCAAATATTTAAGGAACGTTTTTAGAGTCAAGTCAAGGTACCGTTTCCGCAACTTTTTAATGGTACAGCAGTAATAAAGCTAACGTTGGGAATCACATACCATTAAATGAGTAAATCATTCTGCATTTCTTTACGAATGTCCAGAGAAATATAAAAATCGCTATATGCACCATTTTCTTCAAAACAGACAAGAATTGAGAGATATATATAATTTTTTCTTTGCAATTTCCACTTTTGTGGAAATCGTTGGGGTCATTCTTCCAGTAATTGTATATGTCCTTAAATCAAGAGTTGTATATTTATTTATAGTGTACTGGCAATAAACCTAATCATGAAAATGCATAATCATGAGAAGAATTTTTCATACTAGTAAGTTGTAGTGCGAAATGATTATAACTCAGGATAAAATAATAATAACTCACTGCTCCTTAACGAAGCCGATCATTGAGTCAATATTCAACAATCAGTCAACATAGAATGAACAATGATAAAAATTGATATTTAATTTTCCGTTTAGTGTTAAATGACTGCAATATAATGGTGAGGATGATTAAAAAAGACACCTTTGGTGTTGAAGATTGAATTCACAACCCAAAAATCTCAAAAAATACCGCAAACTATGATAGCGTAAACCCAACCCTCCCCTAGTACGTGTTGTATGTGTTTTTGTTTACATTGAATTTCATAATAGAAATTCGTGCGAGTTGTTTCCCTTTTCTCTCGGTCAACCGCAACGCCGATCAGATCTCCATGATAGGAAGTGAACAGCTATAGTTTTTATTTCGGGGGAACTCAACGTGAGTCGACAGTTTACGGGCTTAATTTCCCCGGCAAACGCCGAGTCAATTGGATTCCTCACACAATTCAGTAGAGGCTCGAGTGCCTTGGATAGGGTGCAGTAAACAAGCGGAAAGAAAGGGTAAGGGGGCTTAAAGGAAAGGAGGGGAAGAGGTATTGGGGAGAATGACAGAGGAGGGATAACTGGCGCCAACAAAACAGGTCTACGATTTGCCTGATCAAAATCAATTAATGACGGAGCTGATGATTCTATCAATGTAGGCGTCAAATGCTTCCTAAATAGTGTGCCGAAAGTATGTCGCATAGTAGGCAATTGGCAGCATTTTTTCGTGACCGGGTTAGACAGAGGAAAATTTTGGTCTGCGGGCTAGAGTGTGCTTGTAATTGTTGTTGACTAAATATTTATTTGGAGTAAAACGCTTCTCTGTGCTTCAACACGTTGTAAACGTATACGTATCCTTATATGCTCGGTATCAGTAAAGTAGTAGCACTATTGTTAAAAGTGATTCGGCACTGAGGTAATTTCCTGAGGGAATCGCACCCGGGAGCGCTTTCACTAGAGGCGAACGCGCTACCCACCTGTCTATCCGAATATCCAGTATATGAATAAAATACAATTTACAATGAAAGATTTAGCTGTAACAAAGCGGAATTTTTAGACAACTTGGAAATTGTCCGCGGACCACTTGTATGTAGCAAGTGAGTATATACGTAGAATGGATTACTTCTAATGGGGTGGATCTGATTCAAGGGCCAAGAGTTTCCTATGACTAATATACACACCGCAAAACATCCAAACTTTCTAATGTCAATTCTGTGAGATCTTGGGTATTTATATCACAGTTCATAATGAAAATATCTCAAAATTTTGCCTTAAACTAACGTACTCCTTGTTAGCTTAGATCAGGCAGAAAGACACGGTTTCTCAATTTTTCTCCATGGAACATTGTACGAGTATTATTGGTGGTCAATTTGTGTGTTAAGAAAATTATCTAAGAAACTAATATCTTTAAATATAGACAGTAAAAATGAAAATAAGATTTTAGTAGCAAAGGAAAATGCAGGGAGGTATTTCAAACAATCATAACACCATTTTATTAGTCTTGGATTCCATAACTTTTATGAAATAAATAGAACTCTAACGTGAACCACGGAATTGAATTATCAATCAATTTGTTTATTAATTTAAAGTGATATTTCCATCATCCTTAAACAGAATAGACCATTTTTCTGGTGGATTAAGTATCCCACCAGAAATTTAAAACGGAGTTTTTGGGAGAGAATAAATTCATAGGGCAGGGCAGTTACCTCCTTCCCCACATGAATCCACCTAACATTTAGTTGTACATCATACAATGCTTTCTAGTTATGTATATAGAATAGAGATGTTGAAGTAAACGACCTTGGAGCGATCAGTTTTCACTTCGTCAATTGGCAATTCCATCAGTCAAATATCTTATCAAATATCATTAATATATCAATCGTAGAATAAAGCAAAATTATGATATAAAATCGAATGTATTGAATTTCAGGCTGAACTCCAGTAGCTAACTTACGGCCCTTGAGATACAGACTTAGTGTACCACGAAGTTCGATCCGAAAGGATTGGTCGCTCTGTTTTATGTATTTCCGTAACTGATGAGGATCGAGCAGCAGAACTATAGGTCTTTGGGTCTGCTAAGACTAATTGGGTTAAAAGTCGTCAGGGAAGGCGGGGGAAGAGTGGGATGAGTGGCATAAGCAGCGTAAAGAGGGGAAACACTTCCGTATGGTTATGGAGACAGATTTAAAGAGGAGAGAAAAGAGCTTATCAATTACTACACCTATTTAGAGTAATATGAATGAACAATCAAGTCATAAAAGCTGATATAGAACCAATTACGGAAGGGAAAAACGGACGCAAACGCCATTTTTCAATTCTTTATCTGAAATAGAATAAGTTTACATCCATCGAAAGTTACGTTGACAAGTGGAAGTGTAATAAAAATTTTAAAGTAATCTTATATTTAAAAGGATTCCGAGGGATTGTGAATTGTAATTCCTCTCCGAATTGTAATGAATTGTCAAGTATCTTCTTTTCTCTCACTCCAACTTACATGAACGCTAACTAATGAGATTTTACAGCGATCTTTATACACTGGGATCTCTACTTTGATAACTATTAGCTCCCACATTTATCGATTTCTACATATATAAGCCGTTCCCTCCCGTTTAACTTTGTGAACTACCTTATTTACAGCATCTGAGATAAACTTATTGCAAGAAAATATCAGTCCTTCATAATTCAAATTTCCATGCATATTATTTACATATTGTTCCAGTTAATACTCATAAAATTAAGTAAATACACACATGATATCTTCGGGAGTCATTTTCGGCAATTTCGCTCTCTCATCAAACCATTTGGATTTCGGTATGTTTCAGTCACTATGAAAGCATTGTGATACAGCGGATACACAATGAAGTGTTACGAAATATTTTTCCCTGGATGTATTTTAATAAGTACTTGAACAAATTATCTAAGTAGATTTTAACTGATTTTGACTCAAAATTATTTAATACTTCATCGGCTTGACCGTCATTGTTTTTATGGATAAAAAGAGACGTAAAAATAGTTTTGATAAGATTGTATGAAAATATAGAATAAAATTTATTGTCAAATTTGATTTATAAATTTATTGAAATAAAAACTTTAAAGGAAAATATCGTAAGATATGTAAATATTTAATTACTCTATCACCAAGTGAATTCTTTAATCACACATAGAAACGACGATTAAAAGGAATCTTACAATGGTATTGACAAGTGAAACTTAATTTGTCTTTGGATTATTGTTTCTTCACTTCAGCTTCATTTCCGTTGCAGCTTAAAAACATCAATTAACTCTGAGCTTTCTGTCATTAATCTCTTCCCTTTCATCCATACGACAAATCTAAAGTTAACCTAGTCTGTAATTTGATATTAAATCACAATCGGGACATATTTCAATTAACGGAAATCTCGTTAGCAAAGGTCAACATTTTCTTTGGGCCCCAAAGGTTATAATCCACGTTTCAAAGCTAAGTCGGAATAGAATTTCCGCTCGTCTTCGTTTGCAGAAAAGGTTAAGATGCTTTGTCTGATGGCAAAGAAAATGATTTTTAACGGAGGGTAAAGATAGAAAGGATCAAAGCAAGTCCCCGACACGGGAGTGGACACAAACACTCGAGGCGCTCTTCAGTTCAGCGGGTCACCGACTGCTTCCTAGATTAAAGGACTCTCCTTCGTATGGATGCGGGCTCTGGACTTACCCCTCTTCATTCCCTCTGAGGGATGCAAACGCTGATTGGTAAGAATCCCGAGAAAAAAGGAATAACAAGGAGCGAGAGGGAAAACCGAGGATCGCGAGAGAGAGACTTATAGTTCATGGAATGTGGCAAAGCAAGAATTTTCGAGATGCTCGAACTTGAGGCGAAAACAAAAGTATTCCTTTTTTTCAAATGTCAAAATCCCCTGAGACGATTCACTCCAAAAAACCTTCTCCGCGGTCGATCATTTCGGGATGGCTCGGGAGTGTATGAATAAGAATGAGGTGGGGGAGAAAAAGTCAGCGCGTATCGCGAACCCCTACTAATTCACTCCCAAGGTCTCCATATCATCCGATGGGGGATTTAGGTGAGGGGAGTTGAGGAAAACGATAATGTGGGGGAGGGATGAAGCATTGATGGGCAGCGGTGATCTGGGAGATTGGGGCGATGCCGCAGCGGGGGGCGGGTGGGGAGCAAATGGTCCAGGACGGCCACCAGCTGTCGCCCCGGGCGGAGGGAGGGCGCTTGCGGTGGCGGGGGGCGGATGTCTTAAAGGGGTGGCGATGTGGATGATGTGTTGACGTGGAAGGATAGTGGGAGGGAATGATAATAAATTAAGGAAACACGAAGAAAATGAATTGGGGAAAATTAGTGCATTGTTACGAGTTCTTTCCGCTTCCGTAATTAATAGGAAAGACGTAGTTAATCAGAGTGTTTCTTTCGGATCTGCATTGCCTTGATTCTTGCGAAGAACGATTCGAAAGAGTTCTGATAAAGGTGCTTCTGTCAAGTATACTTATGATATTTTGGTGTTAACCGTGCGGAGTTTCTACTCTAATTTCTAAAGTTGCAAGCACATTCGAAAATTTCGTCTACGGAACTTTTTACTTCTTATTTATTTACACAAGGTATCAATA
Source organism: Pachydiplax longipennis (assembly GCA_036926295.1). Classification (NCBI taxonomy): domain Eukaryota; kingdom Metazoa; phylum Arthropoda; class Insecta; order Odonata; family Libellulidae; genus Pachydiplax; species Pachydiplax longipennis. The sequence continues at coordinate 25,899,643 of JAVFKF010000008.1, read as the reverse complement.
AATGAATACAAATATCCGTGCCTTCACAGGAGTTCGAACTCAGGACCTCAGTGTTGCTTGGCTAGGTCGTTTTGATGTTCCTTACTCTACCAAGTCTAACCAAAATTCTTTGCCAGAACTCGGTCCTCCTGTAACAGAAGCGCAATTATTAGAAAATATAGGATATTCACGAGTTTTAAATGTACACATTTCACCCCTGAGTGATATTATTACTCCCAACTGTACGTATTATTTAGTATAATTCAAATCAACAAAATATGAGTAGATGCTGCGAAAACGAAAATATAATTAAATCAAATGTCTGGGTGCAACATCTGAATTTAAAGCTTAGTTTCTCGTATACAAGAAGATCAGCCTTCCTAATCTTTTAAATTGCTGTTTATTTTAGAAGACAATAACGTAGAATGTAATAAAATCTGTTCAATTAAAATAACTTCCGTACCCTCAAATTACATTCTGAATTACATTTCAGAACAGATTCTATTGTAAGCCTTTGTAACGTAACCATAATTAAGGAATGGGTACAGGGTGATTTTTCACGTTAGGGTGTGCACCCAGGAAAGTTTTCAAGTCTTTTTTTCAAGTCTATTCTTCCTTGGTAACCATAATTCTCAATTTATTCAACGAGTAACTTGTTTAAAGACTTTGCTGAAAACTAGAACATCGAAATAAATGCGGTTACACTACTGGGATTCAAACCGTGAACAATATAGCTATAAGATAATGGCTATTCCTTCTTTACTGCCCCAAATTATAATTTTAGGGTGAATTTAATTCTTCAAGGCTGATGAAGCATTTACTTATATTACTTATATTTACGGATAAGTTACTCTTATTTACCAGACTTTAAATGTCCATCAGGTAGTAAATGTTCCAACAGACAAGCCATAAGAATGATTGCTCAATATGGCATCATGTAGCGAAGAATAAATGAAAAAGTATGTTTACTCTAAAGAATAAACATGCATTTATTAGCATGTTCCAGTATTATCTCCTGTAGCTTCCTTTTCAGATGCAACATCAAAATAAAGGAAAGAATATCAACATAATAACGATATTCAGAATGACAAATGAATCTAAACTGTGTGACTGGATTCAAAATTTTAATATGCTTCAAGATTCTTGTTGAGTCTTGCAGATTCGGCGAAAAGAGGTACTGAAGAATATCCCTTTAAAAATTGCCATTAAAAGAAAACGATTCGCAAAAATTTACCAGCGGTGAATTTAACACCACCTTGTTTCTGAAACTTTCGGTATGTAAACAGGAAACTTCCTTGAGAGCAGTGTGGAGAACGTTTGCTAGACAGGATTTAGAGCAGCAAAGTGTCTTCGGGATTTGGGCTTAGCCTCTTAACATTTAATGGATTAACTTCCCGAGGAGAAAGCAAAAGTTGGGGTGGGAAAGTTTCTTAAGAGGGATGTGTGAAGTGAAGTAGGGGAGGATGAAGAGAAGGGAGGTGCAGATTGGAGGTTGATTACATAAGGAGTCGCGCCAGGGAAATGCAGTTTAAACTCAGAAGTTTTTTGTGATATGAACATCATAATTTATGAGAAAGCTGCAGGATAATAAATGAAGCGAGTGATCTGTTTAATGCGCTGTGACGCGCACATATGAATGCAGAGTAGCATATTAATGTTACGTCTGGAAGAATTTTCATTTTACATAATTTTGAAATGTTAATGATACGGCAAATAAAGATAATAATGACAATGTTCAAACGTGAATAATTTTCATTCATTATGTTGACATCTAAAAAGCTTGGAAGGAATATAAATTATTGTCAGCAAAAAGAATTCCACATATATACTCGTATATTGCCTGTAATATAACTTCTCCGGAGTGCTTTGAAATGTAATTACTATGTTTTTATGATTACAAGCTAAAGCTATCTCTTGTTGAATGTTAACAATATGAACATAAAATTTTATTTGTTTAATTTAAAAGTAACATAGATAAGATGATGGGGCTTTTATACCTCCACCTGGACATCACAATTTCCACTTTCAGGAAAGTTATTGAAAATTAACTAATAGAGAAAATGGGATATAATGAAGAAAATATATAACAAATTTTTCTTATCTTATCGTTATTATACAAAAGTTTCAAATTTTGCTTCCGGTAGAGAAGACATTATCCATAATTATACAACAAAAACACTAAAAATCAAAATCATTGAAAGACATAATATGAAATGAGTTATGAAATCATGATCAACTGTAAGTTGGGTACCTGGTCATGTTTTTAAGAAAATTGCGATGCAGATTATTTGCTTAATTTATATGACTCGTATATACTCGTTTGCCTACTGCTCTAACGATTAGCTACAATATAAATTAACATTGCTCTGAGTTTGAGAAGATATTTTTCTCTTAGATATGTGAAGAAATATTTTCAATGTGATACTGCATCATCAATTAACCTGAAAATTTGTAGCTAGAACGCTAAAAATCTCGACACCATCCTTCAACCCATTTGCTTCAGAGAAGGATTCAGCTTTGCAGATTGCTACTCAAGTAACGCTATACTTTATATGCTTACCGTGGAGAACGTTACTTATTCATGGTTCCACGCAACCCTTTTTTCCAAGCGATTAACCTTTTCCAATAAAACAATTCACATCCCATTCCAGCCCTTATATAGAGACATCCCATTTTACTGCTGTAACATCCTCATTTGTCAATCTTCACTCAGTTTCAATCTCACCTTCACCCTTCCTTCACTATTAAAACCGCATTAATAAATAAACAGGAGAGGGTGAAGGTTCGGAGTATTAGCTATTCGAGGAAAGACACCACTTTAAAGAAGGTGACCCCTGGAAAATCGGCTACATTCTCACCTCTGAAACCTCGAGTGCGGAAGGTCTTCTTAATGCGACTCCCGTATTCCGGAACGACGCAGTTATCTAACAAATTTCCCAAATTTATCGCCCATTCATCCCCAAGTGGAGATAGTGGGGAGTGGTTAAGCGAGAGACGCAACGCATTTAAGGCCGTAACATCCCAGTGAGCTAAGTATTCCAGTGGGGTCTTCCGCGCAATTCCCAAATGCCTCCACCTCTTCTCGCCCCCAGCTATAGCACCCCATTCTATCCCATTAACGAAGTTTCTTCTCACTTTCCCCTTCCATATTGTTTAACTATGCCCCTCATTTCTCGTTGATTTACTCCGTGTATTGCTGTTTCTTTGATTCTTCTCCTCTCTCCCTGTCTTTGTTCTATTATATCTATTTAATGTCATACACTTTAAGGCATTTATATTGTCACTTTCATACACACACAGTCACTTTCATATTTTAATTTAGGTATGCATTGTGGTATATTTTCCCGTATATCAAGGAAGGAAATCTTAGTATGATATAATATGAATAGTCATGTAGAAATTTTACCTTCTAGTTAAAACTTGAGTTTTCCAAAGCATCAGGACATACTTCATAAATTCACCACAAACATTAAGTAATTATTTTCCTTATATTCAGCTCGAATTTATTTATATTTGCTACATAATCCTACATTTTACGTCTCCCTTTATAGTTGCAAATTATAATTCCTACATCCATTCCATTAATGTGCACTGAAAACGAGAAAAGAACTTGTTGTATACCTACTATTGTAGACATTTGACTATGGAAATTCTTATCAGGACTCGAGTAAAAGTAAGGAATGGGAAGGAAATGAATGTTGCACCTATTGGTGTGCGCTCAGGAAAATCCGTAGAATGAAGGTGAAAAAGTCTGAGGAGTACATCATTTGATTCCCTGTCTATTTGGACTTTTTCCCGTCCGATGGTAGCAAGTTTAATAAATATAAATAAATTAATTGAAACAACTACTGCTACGTGATAAAAACAGTTTACTAACATGTCAATGAGCAAGAAAATAGTTGCTCTATCACGTAATTGCTACCGAAGCATTAAACAGTGTAGATATATATTTATCCAAGCGATATATTTCCGAAAGACTCCCTCCAATAATTTTTTCGCTCGATATACGAACTCCATGCTATCTGGCCATACGTATATTTATATGTTTTTCCGGATAGCTACCGATCCTCGCTTCTTTGTTCTCCCTCCCTCGGCGACAGCGCGACGTGCAAAACACCACCCGACATGTTCTCCCTTTCATACTCCTCTACTACACGCCCTTTAACAAAAGTGCCCACGTGAGTGACGTAGCGCAACCGTTAAGGTCGTGGTCCCATGAGGGACTTCATTTGACTTAAAAGCCATATGGAGTGAGGGAGTGGGTAGAGGAAGCGATGGGGGAGGAGGCAAGATTCGAGGGGGTGTAGAGTTGGTGGTCGTTTTAGTCAGGGAAAGAGAAAGGTCGGTAAAGGTCTTAGCATGTTTTTTTCTCGTGCATACAGCTTCAGACGGCACACCGTGACTTCGGTGTTCCGAATCCGTTTCTGAACGCTTTCCGGCTAACACTTATTTGTTTCTGCAGTCGACCAAGCGAGACGGAACCAATCGATGTGTCACTTGTCCATTGTGTGTTTAAGAGTAAACAAGGGTTATTTTTCAGGCGAGATAGCGCGTTGGCATGGGCTGCTTTTTTATTTCCTCTCCGCCGAATGACTTTCGATCCAATCAGGAATATGGACTCTTTATGATTTTATTAAGTATGTACATATGTGCAAGCAACGGAGGACTAAGCATAGAAAAGCATTGATCCATAGAACTGATATGGGATTAGATCTCACCCTTCTAAATTTATCGAGGTATTCAATACTTCTTTCGTCAAAAATACTCAACAGTAACTTTCCAAGAAAAGAACGAAAGTATTGTTGTTTAGAGCCATACCTCGGGATCATTCCACTGGATCAAAAGGATAAAAGAGTTTCTCTTTCTATTCTTTCTGTTGGAAAGGAAAAATACAGATTACAGGGTACAAAAATACACAGACCTTCTAATCGAGTTCTTAATATTAAAAGTCCCCTTAAACTAAACCAATAAAAATCATTCGTGAAATGTTCAAGCAAATACATGTTTTGTATATCCAATGTTACCTTAGAAAACCGAAGATACTGCACCTCTCAGATTTTTAATAATTAGTTTCTACTTTTGCCCACTAATTATTGCCTATTTGGAGTATTCAAGTATGAGTGTAAAATTTCTCAGGCAATTCATGACGTCAACTCATAGCCATTACCAGATATTTACAGATCTCCCGGGATCGAACTCAGGACTGCCCCTAAAGATTGAAGTGATAATGCCACGAATGGTATACAGTGCCACCTGGAAACGAAATACATTGAAATTAATGGTTTACTGCAAGAATTTTCGATGCACTTTACGACTTTAAATTTAGAAAACTATTACGAATTTTCCACAAAATATTATGCATTATTCATGCAATGATCATTAGAATTTTAAATATAAAAGCCTATGCCAGTAAATGGGTATCAGTTTCATGAAAATTTCATTCTTGAAAGCAACTAGAATCAGTTTAGTGATCAAAATCTAATTCCGATTTAAACGTAAAGAAGGTCTCTAAATGGATTCCTCTATAAAAAAGCTGTATGTATTTCATGCTTGTTCCTTTGCGTCTTCACTACATCACCAACAAATAAATTGGGGCTATGGCACTTGCTCACTTTGGCTCATTCAGTGCAATCTATAAACTACCTCTGCGAGAATATCATTGCTTACTTTATTACAGCATTATTCAAATGAAAATATTATTACAGATGGTATACGGAAACCAATATGCAATGGTTTTATCTATAAATTTTGGTTATTTTCCTTAAATTGTTTTCGAAAAATTTACACCTTATGCTGTTCAAAAAAGATTATCAACTGTAAAAAGCAGACAATTCCTTTAAATAGTTAATTAATAATAAAATTAATTAAATTATTACAACATGGTGATCACAGAGTAGTTTTATGTGTTGATGACATCTTAGCCTCCATCAATGAATTGAATCAAATTAAAGAAAAGAAATTTTTCGAAAATGTTTCATCTACATTCGTTGCGGTCTTTGGTCTTATTAAATTGCTGTAGACAATTCCTTTGTCATTGTTTGACGATTATATACTTGATATATCTAGATGACGATTGTATACTTGATATATCTAGATGACGATTATATACTTGATATATTATGTCCTTAAGGTCGAAATGTGAATTTATAGTGAAGTGAACACGGGAAAATACAAACTCATATTATATTAGTGGTTATGCAACCTTCTTCAACTGATTAATTGAAACTAAATAGCTAACAGTCCATTGATATTTTCTTTCTTTCCAAAATTAAAGCTTTCATTCAGAGTATTTGAATAATGTTGCATCAACTACAGAAACTCATAGAATCAAACAATTCTTCTGTATTTTAGATCAAGTAATATTTCATATCAGCTGAAACTGAGTGGAAAATAAATCGATCGATTATTTACCTACCCTAAAAATAACTTTCTCCCTAATTGACGTGGTTTGATAACCTAATAAGAATATTTTTTAAATTATACCTTTATACTTTCTATTAAATTTTTAGAGTAAATCTCGTTTAAAGAACAAAATATAGTCATGCCAATCAATCAACAGCAGAGAGTAGAAATATAGTTTTAGTACTCGATGACATGTTTCTTATGACTGCAATTTATTACGAATCCAGCGAATAGTTTCATTTAGATAGCAAGGAGCGTTCGCTCTTCCTCAGTCGGCACAGATCTCCGCGCTCCATCATCCATCTCTCCCTAAGACGGCTCTTCCACTTGCCATATGACACTGTTCATCCAGCTAATTTACCTGCACTTCCACAACTGAATTGCGTGGCCTTGATAGCTTGCTTTGTCCCTGCACCGAACGCATCCTTGGAAACAACCGTTCCATTTCTAATATGAGGGCTTTACGTCTGACCATATACCTTCAGGCTCATCTCGAACGTGTCATAGCAGGTGAGCAGTGCTTCAATGCTATGATCATAAACATAGGTGGACCGAGTACTGTTCCGTGTGGAACCCCTATCCATTCTACAGTGCTTTCTCGCTCGGCAAGCGAAAACTTCGCGAAGAAAAAAGAAAGAATAAGGGAAGATGGAGAGAGGAAGGAGGGAGGGAATCCCTCGAACGTGGCAACTGAAGCTCCGCCCGGCTTCGGAACGCGCCAGAGTAGATCGATGAATCGAGGAATGGAGAAAGAGAATAGAGTAAGGGGGAAGATGTACAGGGAAAGAGGATGGTGAGGAGCGGGGAACGTGTGGGCGTCTAACACGCACACATAGCTCTCCGATTCAGCGGCTGGTTGCCTTCGCGGGTTGCGGTCCCCGCCCAGAAACGGCCCCCCTCCTTGTCCCCATAGCAACCTTCCGTCTTCGAGTCCTCCCCTTTCGGTTTTCTTCCAACTTTCATCTCTCTTCGCGTCTCTCTGTGCGTATTCCTCTTTCTGAAGGAGCATTTGCAGTGTAGTGTTGAGGATATTGTGCAAGAAGGACGGGGAGGGAGGGCGGCCATGTCGGAAGGACAGATCGATTGCACCGCTCTTGTGCTTACTCTCTCCCTTTTTATTTCCTCCTTCCAGCCGAGTATTTTTTCTCCTTTTGCTGCTGCGAAACATCCCCTTCTTCCCTTTTCGTTTCCACCTTTTCCTTAGCGCGCCACGGTCTCCTTTAAAATTTCGACTTCGTCGTTTTCTTTGCCCATACTTCTTTGTTCTCCAATTTTCCTTTCTCTTTCTGAAGGTTTATGTTTACGATGAGCTCGCTGCAGGATGGAAATACTCTATGCTTTTTCAGGGACAATAGCGCCCAAAATTAACCATTTCAGTCTTTCCACGTCCTACACGACAATCCTAAATTCTAAAAAATGTCCTTTTGGTATCAATCGATTATAATAGAGAATTTTTTCGCTTACTATTGCTGTAGCAGCTGCGTGAGGTGAATGGACTGGTATCGTAACAAGAATTTCCCTCTGTCAAAAACAATTTGCATTACTGACCATTAGTTCTGTAAAAATTTCGTATTACTGAGATTTACAGTCTGGTAAGCTACGTAACATGAAATAAAAATTATGTATTTATTAACGCATAATTATCGTTTTAAAGCAGAAATCCTTGTCCAAATCAAATTCTGAGAAACAAAAAACCGCTTTCCCCATCCCTACAAGAAACGGAAATATATATTAAATACATAATTTATTAATTTTTGGGTTGGAATGACTATTCTTTGGATTTCCAATCAGATATTAGCTTCTGTCTCTCAGAAGTTGACTAGGACGAGGATTTCTGTTTTTAAAACAATGATTATGCGTTGAGATGATTGGATCCTTCCATCATTCTTTATGAAATTCCAAATAAAACATCTAATTACTATAGAGAAACTTTCCGTTCAGTTCTTCTACGGTATTACTCTCCATATTTCGCGTTAATATTACTCTCTGTTATATATCCTTTGGCTATTGTGGTTGGTACAGGTCTTCCCAAACTGCCCTTACCTGCCTAGAAAGGTAAATCAAATTTTAACTTCCTCTTTAATTGATAATAATGATGAGGAATTAACTGGGGTGAATATTGACCTTTCAAGTCAACACTTACAATGTACCCTTAATTTACGACGCAAACATCCATTCTCGAACCAGGATTTGAATCCGGAATCTCAGTGTTAGGTTAACGCCACGTAGGTTGGCAGATAAGTGGAACGATTCATTTTTCCCCAACTGGAGATTTACTTGAGAAATGCGCTCCACTGAAGATTCTTTCCTTCTATCCGCCCATATGTGTGAACCCTTTCTTCTCTAATTATATCCTTCCCAAGATAAAAACAGGTGCGATGATACATTTAAATAAATATGGTTCATTTTGAGGCACGCAGAAGATTTTTATGCTCTTTATTAGTTTCGGAAGACGTTATCTTTTCCTTAGAAATCTCTCCACTATCTTATCTCTCCACTATTTTATATACTTTGTGATTCTAACGCGCATTTTCCCGTAGAAGAACTATCGGTAAATGTCAATCATGGAGCTATCAAATCCTTGCACTGTTTGTCTCTGTTTCAAATACCTATATAGATTCTTACTTCAATAGACTATGACGAGTATTAATTATCACCTTAATACATACACAGTTTTCTTCTAAAACATTCTTCACCTAAAATTGCTCTATCTCATTAGAGATTAAAATGAGGAAGAATCTTCTTCCTAATAATTTTCAAATCTTTGTTACAGAAGTGTACAATAAAATGAAATTTTTTAATACAAAAACTCACCATAACAAAATTATTTAATAATACTATTAATATTACAATCTTCTGTTGTGCCACTGAGATTTATACATACAATTACAGCTAAGAAACCTTCAATCTCCTCAATCACTGTTACAGAGGCGTAGCAATAAAGAAAAAATTGCTTATTTAAGCCATTCGGTGATGCCATATTTTTTTCTGACTAGCATACATGTAGTAATATAATTGTATATGCCACCCAATCTATATTCGATTATATATTAGCGAGAAAGGTAAAGAACATCTCTATAGTATGAGGTTGATATTTAATGAAAAAAATTAATTTGTCAAAGAAAATACGAAAAAATTTCCAGCGGAAAATTTCACGAATTACATATAATGCATTAGCTAGGCGGGGTTGTGTAACTCCGGTTTCTAGAAGTAAATGTTGCATAAAAATGAGGTAGTGTAGGCAACGGCCGGACACGTGTCTATTATTTTAAGGGAAAAAGCAATGACAGTCTTCAGCAAATCTATCACGCACGTTTGGTACTCCCTATCCCAGTACTCAGGAGTTGTAATATCACAATATTACGCGCAAATCAAAATCACACATATATTTTACCCACTCATCTTTAAACTACGCACTTAAAGAAAAGATATCTGTTTGATAAGATAAGGAAGTCGGCACCTTGAGCCAGGAAAATGTAAGCAAGTAATTTTTTGTGATGAATTGGCCCAAATGCGTTTTACCTTCGGAAATGAAATGTGATTCGAACTTTAGGGTGTTTGATTGTGTTTATACGAAATCTTACGCAATCATTTCCTCCCAACAATTTTTCCGATCTAAAACTATCAAGGAAATATTTATAGAGGTAAATTACTGTGGATTCTCGAAATTAACTCGCACTCGATTTTTGGAAAGGGTTAAAAAGGGTACGACTTCGATTATCGTACATACGATATATATATAGGTATAAGTACATACTATATATATATAAGTAGATGAACATTCTGTAATACCACCGGACGCTCAACAATTCAGGTACTCGCAGCCAGTTGAAAATGGTTGTTGCTCCATGAAGACATGGGTGTACGATTACATGTTAATTCAAGTTAAAGTTGGAATGGTAACCTATTTATTCTGATGAAAAGTTGAAAAATACTGAACAAGTTCAGATAAGGCTATTTGGGATCTAATAAAGAGTTATAAATATTCTTCGCCTTCATAACGACTTTGGTTAGTCTACAAAAAATTCCTACTTTTTTCTAGTCGTCGCTCTTGTATGCTTAATCGGCAGTGCACATGCTACCTCAATCGTTCGGTGGTTATCCATTATTTTCAAAAACAGAAAGTAATGTCGTGAAATTTTCCTCTAAATGAATGCTCGTGCATTCAGTTATTTTCTTTCTTCTTCATTCCGAAATCTAATAAGCTGATTTGCAACTCGGAATGGCATCATTCTAAACGAATATCAAAGGACGAATTAAAGGTAGGTTTTTGCGCTGAAGGGCTTGCAGAAACACTTGGAAGTAATCCACCCCTCTTTTCTTTTCTCTCTTATCTTGTTTTCCCCGCTCTCTTATCGATCCTCTGACTATCCGTAATTCCAGCGCTTGTCACTTTACTCACTCTTCACGTATTCCAATTCCTCCGACATCTATCCGATATTTCACCTTGTCTTCGCCTTCCGAGCGCCCGCATAACGTCATTCTTTCTCCTTCTCTTTTCTCACCTCATTTTATTTCTCTTCCTTCACCCAAATACATTTTTACCCCCATTTTCATTACATACAAGGTGGCTAAGGGGTTAGCGTACTAACCAAATGACACCAAGGTTCGAATAACAGAAACATGAAGAAATTTTCCAAGGAAACTAATTTCTATTTTTATTAACTTTATATAGACCGTAGAGGAAAGAACATACGACTAGTTTCGATGCGTGAGCATCATTTTCAAGATTAATTTATTGCTGAATTGAACACTTGAAAATCATGCTTCTGCATTGAAACTAGTCGTGTGTTTTTCCTTTGCGAGCTCTCTGCAAAAATAATAAAGATAAGAAAGATAAGAATTAGTTTCCTTGGAAAAGTTCTGCTTTTTTGTCACTTCGTCATTGAGTCCCAAATAGTAACTCGCAAATCCATTGACCTTATTATTAAGGTTCGAATACTTACGGGATGGTTGACTATGATTGTTACTTAGGGGGTTAATTGTATGATTGGTCCTTAAAGATTAAAACTCACGCAATAAAAGCAGTGATTATTATTTGTTTCGTCTTTCTCTCAGTTTTCACCTTATCCCTTCCCTTCATTTTTGCCCTCTACAAAAACAAACCGAAAATCCTTCTCATATTTATAATTATACTTCGAATCGATTTCGCAAGCTCCATAGTTATAAATCTGAGTAGCGAAATCATAATAATCGACTAAAAGTTTCATTAAATGAAAGAATGAGGTTGTGAGTTTCAAGCAATGTTACGTAACCTACCAGTTGGGAAGGAATTTCGCAAAAATTTATATTGTGCTATATGAGGTTTTATGTATAGTCCTATAAATCTCCCAGTCGGCCATCAAGGCTCATGGTGAATGGCAGGCACCAAAATAAATCGATTTGGTTACAGAATATTTTCAGAAGCGTAGCTAAATTTCATTTATCTCCATCATCAAGTTTCTTTTTAATGCGCCATCGAAGCATCATTGGGATTATGGTGCTGCAGCCATGCGGGGCCTCTGAGGATGTCCACAATTCTCTCGAATATAATTAAAAATATGAAGATATGCAATGAGTAGTTTTATCTTTTTCATTTACGACGCTATTTCGCGCCTTTTAAAAGCTTCAAATTATTTATTTCGATTCATGGATAACCTCTGATTATGATCGGTCCGATCTGTATTGACGGTCCGAACTGGGAGAAATATCCATATAGATGTCTTAAAAATGTCAATTTCTCAAAAGAATTCTGTTTTTTCACAAGGTGATGTTTGATATTCATTTGAATTTGAATTTAAATCAATAATATTGATTCAATAATACCATTATTATAGCTCTAACTATTGTAACGATAAGATTAAAACCTAAGAAAATGGATTGATTAGTATGAGAGCGAATACGCCTAAGCATCTCAGATTATCGATTTCAATCGATCAATTTTTGAATTAAATTATTCTAAATAAATTATAATATTTTAATCAAGGAAAGATTTTCCTTACTTACGCATAAGTTTTATGACTGCTTTACTAATTCTATAGTAAAGCAAATACCAGTTATTAACAAATATCTTCAACCGGGATTCGTCTATTGAGTGAACAAGCTATATTGTTAGATATGTCACGGAACTGGTTTATCCGGGAAATGATCATACACGAATGATTCCGGAACTCATATAAAGCTCGAACTGAAGTCATAGGCCCCGGGCAACCGCCCGGGTGGCCCTTGTCTCCGGCTGGCTCTGTCTCTAGTTATGAGACAGCTATTTTAAGTTTGGAAATTTCATTCAGAAATGACAATTCTCCCATGCTGTCGTTCTTCTTTTAAAATGTCGTCGGAATTGTCGCGAAAATTGAATGACTAGGAATGTCTGAAACAGGCAAATAAGAAAATGAAGCATTTGAATAGTAGTAGTATTATCGTTAAAAGTGCTTTGACATATGAGATCATTTTGCACGTGGGATCTCACTGGGAATCGAACCCGGGGGGGCTTAATCGAAATCAAACGCGCTGCCCACATGTCTATCTGGGAGTCCATGAAGCATTTGAATGTGAGAAATTAACCTAATGGTCTACCAAAGATTCCATACACTATCCAATTAATCCCTAGTCATAATTAGAGATTAATCCGTCATAGATATATATAAAAATCTCCAAAATTACGATTTAGGTCGCTAACGCTTGAAGTTTACGAGAAAATATATGGATCATTTTCTCAGTTTGGGAAAGATAATAACAGCTACTATACTATGTTACAAATAATATAAGTAATAGATTTAACCTTTTAATATGTCAAATTAATTTTCCAATTGCGAAAAACAAACATTTTAATAAGTTAATCGATTAATTTTCTATGAAATTATAGTATCATTCTACATGAACCTCCTTTTGGTTTTTTTAAGCCGATACGAGAATAAAGGGGGATGTTCCCAACTGTGAGATTGCAAGTCCTAGAAACTCACACTCAGAAAAGCCATGCATACTTCGCGACTTTCGCGCAATTGTTAGATCCTTGCGGTGCCACGGCGCTGTATCTTTTACGGTAACAGATGCAAGCAAACTTGGACGAGAAGATGAGAAGTGCGCTTCGGCTGAAACAGCCAGATATTGAAAATGCACATCTCGGATAAGCGGGGCGGAGGCCAATAACGATTTATCATTTTCAATCTCTACTCTCGTATTGGGCCGTTCGCATGCATACTCTCCCCAACCGAAAGCGGCTCTCTCTTCCAACCCGAACTTGGAATTTCCTGCGCTCTTCATAAAATTTTCAAGTCTGTATCGTTAACCTGAGGCGGGTGCTTCGCACGATTCTTGAAACATTTCCATAATTTACGTATGCGAGTACATCCTTCATTCCCTTTGTTTAAATAACCTGAGTCAAACTTGCCTTAGTATGACATTCCGATTCTCTCATAATAAATAAACTGCGTTAATAATTTTCGCACGCAAAACTGGAGAGTTAAAGTTCCGCGCTGAAAATCCTCTGTAACCATGGTAGAAAATGCCTCTTTAATACGAAAGCCAGGGAAATATTTTTATTTCTTCGTTGACATTAAATTTTAATATCAACAGAAGGATTTTAAGGAAATGAATAACTTCTCATTCATTCTGTGATCACAAGCATCGAATACATTCCTAACAAGTCTCAAATCAATCGCTGGTGCTCGAATACCTTCGATAACCAGCTATTTTCATATTTTAGTTACGTTATTTTACTGTTATGAAGGAGAAAAAATGCCTTCCATTACGAAAAGAAATTTTTCTCATTGCGATAACTAACAGAGACTTTGTTAATTATTCATTAATCAATTTTCCATTAACATACGATCCATAAGCTTTTATAATACATCTGCTACGTTTTGTCAATATACATTGAATATTTGATGAGAAATTTATAAGAATTTTAACTCATTCCTAGAAATTTTCTATCCTTAAAAATTTTTCACTTCAAATTAACCTCCTAATGATCTATTATTCTGATCCATTTTTAAAAAGAATTTTAAACTATAATTGAACAATATGATGAGGAATCTCTGCGTCGATTTCGAAAACCACTTGACTTAACACATGAAAAATTGCTATGAAGCTCACTTATTCACTGGGCGATTATATATAAATTTTATAATATAAATGAATAATAGAGAACAAAAATTAATATCAAACTCAATTAATGAATGAGATTTAACAGAAATAGTTCCTTTGAAATTTTTTGGTGAAATCCATAAGATTTACGCATGTTGTTTTCATTGCTATTAGACTCGGATTTAGGGAATTAATGGATCTGAGGTATGTTCGTTTGTAAAAATAAGAAAAGTATAATAAGCAAACGCATATATCTTGCATAAAGGGTACAGGAAAGGATAAATAAGAGAAAAGATAGTAATATTAAATCATCTTCCAGGATATGCGGAAATTGGATGTGGTATGAAAAGTTCATCATTGTCTTTTTTTCAAACACAAGGCATTTGGTAGGGATTAATCATCTAACACAACGAAGTATATATACACTCATCATCTAAAATAAATACAAAAATCATTTAACCACTCTGAGTATATCATTTTAGAGTTGACGATATATTAATTAAGTTTCAAAATACAACTATCTACCTAAAATACCTCTATCATAAAACCACTAGAAATGTTATTATTGACTCTGAGACATTCTGATACAAATCATAAATTTGAGAAGAAGTAATGTTACTTTTCTAATTTAAAGGGTAACATCATTTAAAATTCTTCGTTAGATGAGATTGCGTTTAGAGGCCGGAACTAAGTGCGGAGAGCACGTCGGTTAAGTAAGACGTACGAGGTGAGAAGAGCGACCTGCTGAGTGGTAGAGCTGGGATTAGATGAAGCAAAAGATTGAGGCGAAGGATGCAAAGGCGGATAAAGTGGATGGAGGTAAGTCGGTAAGAGGCAAGTTATGGGGAAAAAGAAGAAAAAATGGGGCTTGAGAGATGGAGAGAGAGAGAAGGTTGCAGTAACCACCAAGATCGATCTGACATCACCCTCGCCCCGAGGAGACCTGGGGTCGATCAGGACAGTACAGCGCAAGCGCGGAAATACTGACTCTCTGACGATATATTTCCTCTTCCTCTCACCCGCACACTACATTTCTACACGTCTACAGTCAACGAATTTTCAGCTCCGCCCCTTAAACGCATCGAGGCGTGCAAGTTGACTTGGAGGATTTAATGCATACGCTAACCCTATGATGATTTTCTCGGAAGAGCTGTTTTGTAGGACACCATTGGAACGTAGTTATATATCCAAACGAATACGATAATATTTTTTTATTGGAAGTGGTCAGGTGCACAGCTTGTCTTATGTATTTATTAGTTAATTTGAAAACTTTAGAACAGCCCACAAACTGCAAATTCAATGTCGTATCATTCTTAAAAGAATTAATATTTGAATATCATCCGCAGTTTCACCTAAAATGTTGAATAAAAAATAGTTTAACATGGTTACGATTTTCGAAAGAAAATTCAACAAAGTATCCTTCAATTTTTCTTTTGTCATCACCAAAGCGTCTATCTTCCATGTATTGTCCAAATTTCACTCAGAATCCAAAGATAGGATTTTGATTTCAAGGTAGGGCGCCATTAGGAAAATGATAAACTAATCTATTCTTCAAATTAGTTTTAAGGCTATTTACTACTTTAATTTCTTTCCGAGTTTTTACCTCTTAATCGAGCGAGTTTTAGCTTAATGAGTCTACCCTTACGATTAACCCACTCTATACTGATTACTTGAAACCCATTTTAAGGGAAAATTCCAATGAACTCCAAAAGTATTATGATCTGTGGCAAGATGCTAACTTAATTTTTTAAATATATTTTCTTGGGCAAATAATGATTCCTTCCCTCTCTCTTTATCATCCATAGGTCATGTTTGAGGAAACTAATAAAAGGATGAGAAAATGTCTTAGGTACTCAATAAAGGCTATATTTGGACAATTTCTTATCCATCCTCAAATCATCGAAAAAGTGTAGGATAGGATAGTATGGATGAAATGAATAAGTGAGCATGTAGAGTTAATTTTGTCGTAATAAAATTAATCATCCAAAAAGAACATCACGATACATCACCCTGGATGAGACATAAATATACTCTGAGCTAACTCGTACTCGATTTTTTACTTGGAAAAGCAGTTTATAAACTTTGTTTGAAATCGTTGATTTAAATTCATCTATGATATATTGACATAATAATGTGATTTACTGTAAAAACTAACCAAAATATTGTAAAATATGACATTTGGAAAATCACCGGATTAAGGCTAGGAAGAGAAATACTGGTATACTCTCTCTTTTCCTTTATACAGGTCACAAATAAACCCATTTAGATCTTCAAGAATATAATTTTCTTTCAAAAATCAAAGGCTCTCATGCGCGCAGTGCATAAAATATGTATCGTGTACACGAATACTTTTCGTGCTCAAAATATATGAATGGTAAAGTGCATCAAATAAAGTAAACAAGACCTGACAAACCCATAGGCTCAAATAATAACTGAAAATTCTATTAATAAATACGCAAACTTACGTGAGCATAATTTAACTGAAAATGAGAACACAGGTAAAAATACTCACACGACAGGGGTGAGGAAGTACTGTCATCAGAAACACGCGCATGGCATGCCTGAAGCGAAGAATATTGATCCCTGTACACGAATATAGCAGGGTTATTTCAGGTGAAAGCTCAGTGGATATTTATGCGAGTTGATAGCTCTAATGCGTATTTATCAATCTATAAGTATCTCGACAGAGCTGAATGGGTTAAATATAATACAATAATCTTTAGAGCTCTCGTTGATTGCTAAAGTACTTAGAAATCAAAACACTGAAAACAGTCTATATGTGAGAGATCTTAAAAATTAAACTTCCCCTCTCATGACTCTTCAGAATCAATTGAATTACGGAGAAATTTTTCTTTTCTCCGAGTAAGAATAAGATTGAGGTTTTAGTTTGGGCTGAATAGGTTTTTTAAGCCAATCCACAACTTTCACGAAGTTGAAATCCAGTGTGAAGCTGATTTTGTCTTCTGCAAAACTGTGTCACTCAGGAAAGAAGAAATTCTGATACGAATTAATCCTATTAAACAAATAATGTTAAAATGGGATAACTAATCAAATGTCCTTTAAAATTACGTAGATTTTCGTTCATGATGGAAGAGAATTATTTAAGGTGTAAATAAGCGATAAGATATGATTTTTTCGTAAAATTTTTTGTCTCCCGATAAGACAGAGTTCCAAAAACATCACGCGCTCTTGTTTGCACAATGATAACATACTTACGTAAGTCCGAAAACGATCGGAGTTTCCAGTAGGATGTGCACCCCATCTCTTTTTGAATTGTACATTTATTTGAAACCTTTCAGCTCTATCAATTTTACTACTGTAATCTTTGTGATGATACTGCTGCATTTATAATTTCTATGAATTTTTTAAACCAATGCAGCCAGAAATTTTAAATAAGTTCTTAAGTCGTGATGTGTTCTTGAAATTTCCGAGTTCGAGAACAGAGATTCATATGTTCAGAAAATGATCATTCCTTTACACCAAGCGTCTAATTTACTCGCTCCCAATGCGCTTGTGACGTAGGCGACGTCTGAAAGCATCCTCTCTATCTTCAGCGGTCGTCGTAGTATCGGTAGTATGACTAGTGTCCCCATCTTTCGTCGGATCAATGAAACTAAACGGCATATCCCCGAAAGGGAAGAGGTAATTGAGATAGTAGTTATATTTTAAAAACTCATGGAGTATGAAAAGGCTAATTGATCAGGGAATGTAGGGAAACCATAAAATAAAATTATCTGATGATTAATATATACGAGTACTCTATCCATTACCATATCATACGTAATAAAATGTATACAGTAAAGTTCTAACATGATGACAATTTTATCAATTCAGCAATGATTTTGAGAATATAATACTGCATATCAGCATAAATTAGGAGCGGAAATCCACCAAAGTGGGCCTGGATACAAATGCATTCGTTACTTGGTTGTATATTGCTTACTATCAGCAAAAAATGCCCTTGTGAAATGGGTACCCCTCAAAACTGGGACTCGGATGATAGGAATCCACGAAACCCCTTTCTTCTCCGGCCCTGGCATGAATAGTTAGGATATTTAAGGTAGGAGTTTTTCGATCCACTTCGAATCGAAGTAATTAATATTTAGCTTTCATTTAGGAAAGGCAATAACATTACTCCAGAAAATAAAGGGTGTCCATGTAAAAGTAAACGCTCACTACCTTCAGAAACGAAGCTAAAATAGGCTTAAAGCCAATCACTAGTCTAGAGTTATACGACTCCATACACAAGAGATAAAACGCTTAAAATAGAATACAGATAAGTATATTTGATTCCAAACTGATTCGCAAGGAGGTAACTTCATTTCATCACTACCGTTATCGCTAGATAAACAAACTAAAGTCCGAAATCATTTCGAGCCTCGCACGAGGTTCCTTCAAAAGAATTAGTGCGCTGGAAGATTAGGAAGTTACAAAATGCATTTAACAGATGCCAACTTTCCGGCAATAATGAGTAAAGGGAGCTCTGTTGACTTGTCTTCGAATCGTTTTTCGTTATAATTATCGACATGCATCGTTAACAGTAACTAAGTTTTAATAACTGTTCATCTTTAATTAAATTTCACCACCTAATAACCGACGCTGCAGACTTTCGTTTTAATTCCGTCACGCCGTTCATAAATCTACTCTTCCCAAAATTATTTAGAAACATTAACTTTATTTCGAATCTCTTTGACTCCATGTATTTACAGTCGATGTCAGATAACATTACAGTAGAGCCAACAGCGTCATCATAACTATTTTCAAAGTAATACATCACTTCTCGCTGAATTATTCCATAGTCTCTACCTATTAAATCGAATCCAAGGTTGACTACCCTTTCATACTAGAAATTTTCCTAATTAATCCGTTCCCCGCCTTTCTGGAATAATCTCAACAGTGTTGTTAATTATTTTTGTATATTGAGCAATTATTCGTGTGTTAAGGAGCTTTCCGCATCGAAAGAATCTTTGTCAGTAAAAATATCTTGAATTGCTCTAACATGAACATAACTTAAAAGTACTACTGTCACATTCATTTTCTGACTCTGAAACTTTAATTCAAATAGGGAGAAATTCAAATATTCTCTCCCCTTCGATTTCAATAGAAAGGTATGAAATTTTTAGCTCAAATTCAGTTTCCGAAATAAGTGCTCTCAATTTCTTTCAGCTTCTAATTTTGGAATAATTAATTCTAATATTTTAAAAAATATGCAAAATAACATTTTCGAAACTGATACGCCAAACCCTGGTCCCAACCTTTTATTTTTGAACGATTTTTCTTCACATTGAATGAGATTAAGGCTAAAGAGGTTGTAATTGTAGCTTATGTTTCCAAGTTTATAATTTTCTACCGTTCCCGCAAAATCGCAAGGCCAGGAGGTCTCAGGAGGGAATCTTTTATGCAAGGCCGGCACTTCGTAAAGGAGCCTGGGTGCAGATTTCCTTAGGCTGTAGTTACAAGTGTTGATCAAAAACCCCCTCGAAACTTACAGATTTCACAAAACCTGAAATGTGAAGTATTTTCCATCATTGTCATGTCAACATATTTCCGTCAATTATTAGCTTATCTTTTATACAGATGTCAATAATCAAATAATTTTAGCCTCCATATTTTTATATTTCACAAATTGAATGTTATCCTGCATGAAAATAATTACAAGAATCGGATGAAACTGAATGCATTGCAATAGAATGGGATACTTCCTGGAATGATTGTGATAGTCAGGGCTACAGAGATGGAGTTGAAAAAGATCTGTAAAGAGAATGAGCTAGAACCAAATGAAATTTACCAACTCCATCTAAAGTGAAACTTACAATGATGATAATAGCTTTCTGTACTTTTCATACATTTTACAGCCTAATTTAATCTGCTTTCAATATATCAAAAGATAGAAAACTCCCTGTTAAAAAATGATTAAACTTTATTTAACTAATTTAAAAATCTATACTATTTACTATTGAACATATCGTATCTTTTTCACTCAGGATACATGAATTGCAAGTCTATAAAACAATAATATATTTCTTATTTATAATATTACTATGATATATTTTGGTTTCATGGGCAATGAATGAATTTTGAATAAAATTGCTAAATCATCATATACATGAAGTTATACCTTGGCAATTATAATTATAAAATCATCATTTAAAAGACTTATTTACTTAATATTATCAATAAAATTAATTAATTAAATGAAAGTAATTAATAAAGAGAAAATATCTTCTCCTCATCATTGATTTAATTTGGATATAAATTTCCTGGGTATTCTTAGAGGATAATACCGTATAATACCAATTTCACTTTTGCTAAATTTACCCATTTTGTCACAGAACTTTAATAGATTTGGAAGTTACAATGATTGAATAAATAACTAATTAATACTATAAAGTTTTGCAAATATCACCTATAATAAAATTTTTAGTTAGAAATGCATGCAAAATCCCTAACAAATAATTTTATGAAATTTGGTGAATACTATAAAATGCTTTTACTTTATATATCTCAGTTTTTCTGAAAATCTCTCTCACAAAAATTTTCCTCTTTTGTTTTTTGTCAGTAGAAAAGTAAAACTCAGCCTCTATACACTAGTCCTCATGCCTTGCAATTGAATATTGCAGGTTAATGTGAAATTTCATGGTTGATATTTTTACTACAAATACAAAATTCTAGAATTCCTATTTTTAAACAAGGACAATAATGGGCATCTTTAAGTGATTGAACTCCTTTTACACAGGGGTAATATAGTTTCTTAATTAAACCATTATGAATATAAAAGAATTCTGGAGACTATCAAGGAATTCACTCTAATTACTTCAGCAATTGATCGACCGCCTGATGAGCATTATTCTTCGACTGGAATTCCAAGGAGATGCAGTGAGAAAAAATTTGGTGAATAATTTTGTAAGAAAATTAATGGATGGTGTTAAATGTGATAATATTTAAGAAATATGTGCTAAACCTTGTAAGATTCACGTAAAATAAGAAACAATCCAGTCTCAACTACGTACTTGTACAATTGAGAATAATTTTAGGTAAAGGGATGTTAATCACCAAAGGAAGGAATGTTATGGTTATAACCTTGTGACCAGATGACAGAACATTTTATGCCATGACATGGTCATTCATTTGAATTATTTCAAGAATTGTTCCATGACAAACCATTTTCATGAGAATATACTACATTATGGTTTTGGAGAAACATAAGCATCTTCAAATGAGAGTGAAAATTATGGAAGTAATTAGAGTAGACATGCTTTTAAAATCATAAAATTTACAACATGCATTGGTATTTAAATTCCTTTCATTCAGAGCAAAATTAATATTTATATCTAGATATCAATACATTTTTAAATAGATAATTTTGTTATAGGAATTTTGTTATGGAAAATGAGGATAATTGGGTCTAATGTCCTTTTAATAAAATAAATCCATCCTTTTAGGAGTTATAGAGATGAACAGATTCAGTATGGATAATAACTCACAGCTTATCACTAGATGAGGTTACCATTAATTTTCTTAAAAGATGATCTGAACTTTTTAAATGCCTATATATCCTTTGAAGAAAAATTGAACATTTTATTTTAAACAATAACATTAAGAATTTTTCATCCATTCTTTCACAATAGTCTGTTACCAGCAATGCTTCATGGTTTGTCCATCATGCAAAATGGTGATATGAAAGTGAGTTGGGTCATATAACTAAACAGTATCATAAATACATATATCAATCAGTTTTTAATGCATACAAAACTTCATCTATAGCTTAAGAAATCATCAGAAAAAACGATGGTTTATTGTAAAAAGACTTCTATTTGAAAGTAATTCTTCATAAAGAAAATACAATGGAGAAAAGAAATTTGGAAAAATATGATTATAATACTAAACACATTCATACAAAATAACACTATGTGAAAATTATTGCATGAGTAACTCATTCAATATGAAATTAATAACATATATGTGATATGCTAATATATCAATATGAAATATATCTTGCATAACATATACATATTAGCTTAAGTTTGTGTAATTAATCTGATGTAAACATTACTTAAAGCATTTAATTGACAAATTGCTATGAGGAAACCCATACTCATGTTCATAAACACCTTGAAAATACAAACTGGAAGAAAATGTACACAGGATGATTTCATGTCAATGTATAGGGCAAGAAGATCATAAGAGCCACTTCTAAGACAGCATAACACCCAAAATAACCTTTTTCCTTGAAGTAACACCACTGCAATAGGTCCACCTCACAGCACTCCCAACAGCAATCACAATGCTCAGCATTCAATGAGTAAAAATACCTATCTTTCAGTAGTCTACTGTCAAGAAGTAGCAACAAAACTTGAAAGTCAATATAACAAATATTTTATTATGACATAGCAAAATTGTTTAATATATAATATTATCAATAAGAAAAGGACATTTCCTTAACAAGGAATAGTGTATTTAAATTAACTAATATAATAGAACATGTTAAAAGACTGATTTTTCTCAAGCTATAATAAGACATTCGCCAGTCCCAAAAGATAAGCATTATTACCTGCTTTCTAGGATAGGTATCAATTACCAAAGATCATATATGCAAAAAAGATGCCTCATCACTGAATTGAACAGCCAAAATCTGCTATTATTTCCTCATCTACTTCATCAACTGAACAAAAGTCTAAAACTTGTAAGAATAATGGTGCAGCAAATTATGAGACTCAAATTCTATTTATGTTCTCTTTCAGGATAAATCCAGATAATTTGAGACAGTCAATAATTAATTTGTGTTAAAGTTACTCTCTATTGTATTGCTGACTGTTATCAAATTATTTCCTTAAGAGAATGAATTGAGGCCATGATCTGCTGCACTGCTGAAATCTAAAGCAAAATAGTAACTGGCTAATAAGTAATTTGGAAACATTATATTACAGAGGAATGCATAGACTTTGAAGTACCTTTGGGGCATTAAAATCCCTAAACATTGAGAAAGTACAGAGACATAAGGAAACCTATCTGGATTTAAAAAGGTTGCTTAAAATTTCCAAGTCAACTTTAGAAGAAGTCTGTCATAGTAATACTTTGCATTATTATCAACTTTTTTAAAAAGGCACTCAATCATAATGATAGTTTGGATATGATTCATTTCCAATTTTTAAATCGACCAATAGAATAGAGACCTTGAAAATAACAATCAAAGACAATAATAAATGTAAGTGTTTATTTAGAAGTGGAAACATTTTTAATAAATGATTTTTTACTCTTTTGTTTCTTATTATGGCATTTTTACATTTTGGTGCATTTCCCTAGGACTTAAATAACTACTTCACAACCTCGGTTGAGGAAAAATATTTTGTGACTTCCTATGGACATAATATTTACAACTATATATTTATAAAAGGCCTTCACAACTCACCTAAAATTATCTTACAAAATTCACAATGATCCTCCAGGCTTGCATGAAGTGATCACAATTGGAGGTCAACTACGTGCATACCTAAGGATACCTCTAGCACTCGTTGAGTTTAAAGCCCTGAAATTAAACAAGCTGGGGAAATTATCACTTATCATGATAGCACAAAATCACTTTGGAAAAACGCTCATGAAAAAATAGATCAATATAGTTCCTTCCCACAGCTTTCCTCAGGAACATGAAGACTCAGGACAGCCTTCAAAATTCAACATCTGACAGCTTATTCTGCATGGTAACTGACACCAAAATCACTTATTGCACTGTTATAAATATCTCGAAAGCCCACACTTAAATAAGTAATTGCTTTAGTAATAAAAACATGGTGCTCAAGCTATGGACGGCAAAACAAATCCACAAAGCATTACACAAAAATTCTAAATCAATGAGCCTGAGCAGGTGTCAAACCTGTTCCATCTCTTCGAAACAAATGACAATGCCTTGGCATCAAATCATCCCCTAAGAAATTTTGAGGGCCCACTGCAGCCTGCCCACGAAAACATCCTAAAAGCAAACAATTCAGGCAAAAAGGATAACAGGTCTTTTTGTGCTTGAACTGAAAGCACGTGAATGTCAAGATGGTCCTTGTCTTGTATGGCAGACAACCCCAAAAGATAGTCAGTTGGGGTCCGAAATACCCCCGTCAGCCCCATCCAGCAGATCCTTGTCCATCATCAATTTCTCCTGTGACACCTGAAACTTCCCCTAACTCTTTTTTAGGAGTTTCTTCTTCTTGAGATTCCTTTGGCAAACAAGGTATCTCCTCAACCATTCTAACCATATCTCCAGATCCTTCAGATGCACTCTGAGTTTCCCCTGAGCCAACGGACGTGGCAAGGGTCTCGTCACCCTTTTCCTCAACAGCCAGCAATTCCTTTTGTGCCCCTGCTGACTCATCCCCAACACCAGAGTCTACAACCTCACCCAAAGAGGGCATTTCCCCTTCAGTCAATGATACTTCCTCCTTTGAACCTACATCTGTTGCTTGAGAGCAAGATTCCTTAATGGAAGGTATTGGATCCATTCCTTTTGGAGGCCTTGCTCTGATCCTGTAGAATTTTGTACCCTTTGGAACTCGATAGCGGTTTTCAGACTGTAATGTAAATGAGAAAGAGCTATTAAAAAAACTGAGAAATTTACTTACTTCACAATAGAAGTTGATTCCGATTACAGGTCAAACCAATGGAAAATGCCATGCTTTTCTTTCTCAATAGAAGTTTTAAATTTAATACATTTTAAAATGTATTATAACCAAAAAATCTATTTTTAAATATCAAAATGCCTCCACCTTTCTATCAATAAATTTAAATAAGTAAGAATGATGGTACAGAAATTTAATAACAGCTGAGAAATTACCTTTATAACCTGTTGTGTACCTCATTCTTGAATTTACTAATACTTTAATTACTTTAAATTTTCAATTTCTAAATAGTCCATTCATAAACTTACCTTCTTTGCATGGCAATATTCTTTATCAACTACTTCAGCTGTGTTGTACAGATGTTGGGGAGTTCCATCTTAAAAGAAGAGCAACACATATGATTCAAAGCATGAAATGTTTAAAAAATCTGTAAGCATAGCTAAAAAAAGTTTTAATAATGTTTATCATCATACTTGATTAATTTAGATAATTTAGTTAAAGTAATAAAAGAGGAATTATGAATTAATCTTCACCTAAAAATAGTACAAATGTTGGCTTTGCAAACTCCTTTTAATTTTAAGATTTAACGTCAAAATTTTACGAAATTAGACACAGTAAAAGTAAACATCACAACAGAGAAAATTCAAAGTAACGTCTCATTAATAATCATGAGTGACAAACAAGTATGATAAAATTATGAATTAAGCTTTTAAAAGCTTCAAATTAATACAAATAGTTACATAAATTTTAAAATTAAAAATACAGGTAAATAAAGATAATTTCAAATAAATTTGTTATATTTATTAATCAGGAATTAATTAACAAAAAACACATATGGTTTAATTTCCTCTCATGTCCTTGATAAGGAGAGTTTAGATATAAAATCACAATAGCATAACAATTCACTAAACCAAGTTCATTTTTAGAATGAATATTCTAGGTCACTCCAGATAGTGATTCTATATTGCTGAATTTTGCAAAACCTCTTGGTGGGGCAAATGTCAAAGAAGAAATTAAGTTGAAAACCAATCTTCAGCATATAGGACAAAGGTGTGACTAGGGATTTATCATTACCTGATGAAATAATCTGTACACTCATAACTTGATAAACAAGTGTATGTTTTTGAATTTTGAAGGTTTTCAGCAAAACCCAAATAAGACTGCCTTGGCTTCCAGACTGACCCTTTCTTCTCACAACTTTCAAAGTTGCAAATTTCATGTCATGAATAGCTAAAAACCTTTCAGAAGTCGAATTTCATCATTATATACTACAAAAAGGTGTTTTATTCACTGCATTCGAGCTCTGCACATTTCTAATTATTGTCTATGACTATAATAAAGTCTATGTCTATGACTATAATAAGATGAGGAAAAATCTACAAAAACACCAGCACAATTCCAAAGAGCATTTTAGCATAAACAAGCTTGGGCTGGAATAAATAAGAATGTTACTAAAATATCAATCTATCATTTTCATGCAACATCACATTCTTACCATCTGACAGCAAAAGTATGCACATCAATGACTTATTTTTTGCATTACTTTCAGGTTTTGTCTCGCTAAGTAATAATCATATAACTGTGTTTACTTCAAAATAATGCATAAATATATCTTTGATAAACAAAAATAACATTGTTTTCTGTATGTGAAGAAAAAACAAACAAGTTACAATTTAACTTAAAGATTGAAAAATAGCTGAAGGAAATTTGTTTATTTTCCATTCACAGACAAGATACTTCAGTGAGTTGATCATACATATAATTTGAAGTGATTAGCAGTAAATGTGAGCTCATATGAGCAAAAAGGAGAATTAACATAAGCAAATAAATTAGTTAGACAGACAAAAAGGAGCAAACATTGGCAATAAGTAAGGAGAAAGATTAGGATTGGTATCATTAATAACTGTCATCCCAGAAAATGGCAATGTTGATGAGTGTCATCTTCCATATTAAATTAATATTATATGAATAACTAATAAAATATAATGAAGTACCTGGATTCATTGTTAGGCCGAGAAGAGGAAGGCATTCAGGATGCAGGAAATAGAGAGTTGAACTTTCCTGCAGAATTGTATACTGCCGTCTGTCTTCATCCCACAGTATCAATACAGCATCTCCAACGTTGCACCTAACAAGAGAAATTCTAGTATTATTTTCCAATCAAAGAAAGAAAATTGAGAAACACCAAAAATAAAATTTTATTGATTTAAGGAATGTACTAAGAGGAAGTTGAGAGTAATTAATCAGATGAATAATCATTAAATATCTTCACCAATTTGAATTGGTTAAAAATCTAGCATCTTTAAAAGCAAACAAAAATGGACTAAATAAAATACAAAAACATCCACTTACGAAGAGATGCTAATTTTTCCCTGCTCAATGAGTGAACTTGTACTTCCAATCTGAAATTAAAAGAGATTACAAAAAAACTAAATACAAAGTTAAATGTACAGCTATATGATAAGAATGGTGTCACACAATAAATTTTCTAGCAATAATTTGATGCAAGTAAACATTTTATCAGCTTATTTACCTTCAATTCAGAAAATATAATATTTAGAATCATATAATAGTTCAAAGATATTTAAGAATAAACTTACATATGGTGGCTAAGATATGACTTTAAAATTCTGATGTTGGATTAACTTTGAAATAGAATAGCTAAAAGAATTTGAATCTATAATTACTTCATACCACCCCTAATACCTAACTACATATTAAAGGAAAGGTTTGGTCTTAATAAGTGATTTGTTCACTATTGATGAGCTCCACAATAAGGATCAAGCACCAGAAGCAAATAGCTGCATAACTTACAGAGATGTGACTGGGAAAAAAAAGTTAGCCCTTATACTGCATTAAATTAAAATTGACAGATAACAGTACTACTGCAGAAGCTTGAAAATTCACTTATATTATAAACAAATAATTTAGTTTTATTTATTAACTTAAAAATACGATAATTTATTATCATATTTTAAGTTCATTAACTATTCAAATTAACTAACAAATTAACTCTTCATAAGAATTTAGAAGTAATTGCCATCTTACCTGCATTGTAGATATTCATTTATGACTTTATAAATCTGATTTATGTACAGTGATTCCAAAATGTAGGCCATAAATTCCCCTTATTCAAAGTGAATCGATTAGAACAAAGAATTTTCTATGAGCAAAGGTGGTTAAACAAACACAGGTATCTCTGGAAATATGTGGGATGACATCATCATCAAGAATATTTGCCAATTGCATCACACAATCTTCCTTGCTCATTACACATTCCTCCATGCAACAGCAATTGGAAACTTGAATGATAGCGAATGGCAGAGATCTGAACATTTGAACTGACAACTGAGCATCTTTTCCAACCATCTCCAAAATGTTTCCCGCCATGGGTATATCTCTAAAAGCATTTGCTTGATGACCTTAACTGATAGGAAGTACCTTGGTCCATTCACTTTGCAGAACCCATGGGAGAACTTATGACTCATTTTGGACTCATTCTGTAAAAGGATAATCAGGAGATCACTCCATGACATGCACTACAGCTGCATCTCTAAAGGAAATATTTCACCACAGCTCATGGAGACCATTTTTAGGTTTCAAACTGGGCCAAGACCTTTAGTCCCTATCCTTTGTCACCGTTTTAAGGACTTGTTAATTAGCATCAAAGTTGCTCCTAACATGTTATCTTATGTTTTGATGAAATATTTTTAGTTTAATTAGCCCCAGGTTGTAAGCTTCCTATTGCTAGATAGGATTACAAACTTATTGTTATTTCATTCTAAGTGAACCACTCTTTTTTGATTGCCCATTTGTATATTAAATCACAATACTTATCAACTCATTCAAAGATAAAGCAAACTCTATAGGATGGCTACAGCAGCTACAGAAACTAAGAACACTCTTGAAGCCAAGTCTCATAGACTTTTTTCGTGTCATAATAAGCTTATGAACGTAAATTTACATTTTCATGGGATAAATTAATTTCCAAAATCCTTTACCTAAGTTTAAATACTTATGAACAACCAGGAAATGATGATTATTTTTATTAGCAAAACTTGTAAGATCAATAGTAAGTCCTGATGAAGGCTGCATAAAAAAGGCCTAATTGTTGGTTCTTAAATGTATAAACTTGACAACACACAAGATTACACATCTCATCAGTGACACAAAAACTGCATGAGATCCTTCATTGCATCTAAAACTATTAAATTTAGTTACCATATCCATTTATAAACTACCAATAGTGTAGATAAAAATTCATGCATCAATTTCAAGGAATATTAGAAATCATCTTAATTTTTTGAAGGATACTTAGGATCACTTTATGAAACTGAATAAATTCATCTTGAAATAGGTAAATCATTATGTACACTAGTTCTACAAAGGTGAAGTGTGATGGAGTTGATTGATTACAAAATGTAATAACTTAACCTTTGGTGTTATTTATTTATCTTAAATATAGTTATAAATATTTGGCAACTGCTAGAATAGTATAAGAAATATAAAAGGGTGTAAAAAGGGTGAACAACTGAATGTAACAGAAATTTCAAAATTGCTGTACATAAAAATTGTGAAAATGTTATGATGCTATGAAGCACACATTCCAGAAAACTTACTAAGCAAATTATTACAAAGAGCGACGTACACACAATAAGCTGACAGACTCATGCATACCATAAAAATACATTTATTGCCCAACCAGGGGCTCAGTGAAAACAAAATATTTTTACAGGTGGAAAAGCATTCCATACAAATGCATTTAGTGCATTCCTTTTATTCTATTTCACCCTGACTTCATCCGAAACATCACTTTTTATGAAACTCATGACTACAAAAACACGTACAGTTAGGTCTCACTCAAACACTGACTGACATGGAATTTCCAAAAAACTATTTTTCATAACCAGACAACTTGCCATTCTAAATTCACTCTGAGACACTGATACAAAGTAAAAGGTTAATTAGATGTTTATCTTGGCTTTAGTTCCAGGCACACAATGGTGCTATCACAATGTCCCACAGCAGTTGAAACTGTATCATGACACTAAAGAGGCTTTTGGGTTGGTCCTTGCCTCTCAAAAATATTGATAGCCAGGAAAAATTGGAATGATGATCATTTTCTGCTGAACTAGAGCAAAAACAAGACTATTACACAAAAATAAAATAAAATAATCATAAAAATAATAAAAAATTTGCAAAGAAAATTAGTGTGTGTACATAAATAAAAGGCACAATAAACAATTAAGTCATTCCATTTTATTGTCAACTCTGATTAGATTGCTCATTTTTGTAAAATGTGGACCTTTTCTACTACAAGAATATGATTTTTGATATAAATTAGAGACTAGAAGTTGAATAATTGTGAATATTTGTCTTTCATAGGAACCTTGATGAAAATATAATGACTGGAATTCTACTTAGCTACTATTTCACTAGTGCTCAATTGTTCTCATCTTAAAATGAAAGAAGCTTGCATCAAAGATACCTGCCAGTAAAAGCACAAAATCTATAACCGAAATTTGAGAGTAAATAATAGTCTCTCAAAAAAATTCAATTATTCAATATCATCACATGAAATCACAAATATATTCTCCTGTGAATTTCAGAAAATTTCTCCACTAAAAGCTGATAATTATATTTTGTTGAACATAATACAATGAAACTAGTTCATAAAATTCCTAAATCTTAACCAATTAACTTTAAAAATGTTTCTCATAAATTAATTATAATAAGGAAAGTAGTAAAGTATAGAAATAAAGAGGGGACATACTAGTATTTAACAAGAAAGCTAAATAAAAATTAGCAGTGGAGGAATAGTTTTTTCAAAAAAATAAATACACCAACTCTTTGTCTTTGGTAAGTACAGGTAATTATTTTTATTTTATGCATTTTCTACTATTCCATCATCAACTCACTTGTACTCACATCTTTCATGAAAAAGTTTTTACTACATCCCTTAAATTTTAATCAAATATAAGCCTTATGCTAACTTACAACATATTGAGTTCAATCAACAATGTCTCACTTACCTGAGAATTAGAATTCAGGGGTGTAATTAATATGGTTCTGTCAATTTCTTTAACTAATGAATGAAATGGAAACCAAATCCAGAGAAAAACTATATTCTAATAAAAAAACAGCTAGTATGATATTCTTGAAGCACAAGTCACAAGCAAGATCTTCCATCATAATCTAGTTATTTTCCTTTCATGACCAAAGATATCACTTTCTTAAACCTTTATGAGTAACAAAGCATCTTTCAAACCTTCCCAAATAATATTTAAATTATGAATTATTATTAAAAAAATGTGTATAACAATTAATACAGAAGATCTGACAGAAATACTCTTCATGTATTTCCTGAATGCTGTATTGAATCACTGATTCAGATAGGAGAGTAACTCAAATTTCAATGAAAAACTTTAGCATCTTGTAAAAGAATCACAAAATTCTGTAATGAAAATTTCATTGATGCCCAATTCATTTGGTGAGAAATACGTTTCTATTGACTATTTTTAAAATTACATTACATGCTTATGTATTACCAGCAATTTTAACTTGTATACCAAAGAGTATCAGCCTCATGCAAAATGCTTTAGACTTGGGGTGCATGGAATGGGATGCAATTAGTTACAGGAAAAATTAGTTTCCTTAGGTGTAGATTCAGCAGCAAAAATTACCACTATCATTATTTCTATACTAATTATAGTTAAATAAAACAATCACTGATGATCATCAGCAAATTACAGATAATAGGCGAAAGAATAAATGAAATTTTGAGGATAATAAAGCATTCAGGAACTTTTGATTCCGAGGCTAGAAATTAATAATTGTACAACATTTAACGAACACTTATTAGGCTCATTTGAGTAAAATCTTTATTCTGCAAATTATTAGGAAAATAACTGAATTTAGAATTCATAAATTAAAGGATTCATAAAATAAAAACTTAGACCACCACCAAAAATTACGTGATGTCTTCATGCACTACAATTTAACTAACTTTTCTCCAGGAATAAGGACTGTGTAATAATATACAATAAGGAATGTATCTGCTCTAAGAAATACAATACAACCCAACGTAACAGAGTATTATGAGTAACAAAAACAATTGCTGCCATTAATCCTGAGATGAGAAAAAATTGAATTAGCAGTATTAAGTTGAATTGAAGTTTGTTTATGTATAGCTTACAACAAGTTTCTTTCTCTACTTGAGAGGAGCGAAAGGGATAACAAATGGGCTTTGAACTATTTTTAAGACACAATACATTAATATTATTAGAAATATCAAACTATGCATTGTTTAGGATCAACCTATTTCACTTGTATTGGAATATTCAGATATTTATAAAACAATTTTCTTGGAATAGCTAATGGAACTTGACCAATCAAGCTAGAATTTTCACAGAAATGTGGGATATAAAAAAATATATAAAAGCTGAGAGTAAAGTAGGTGAGCAAAGAGTAATGAGTTTAGGGGTTTGATATGAAGATCTAATAAAGAACTAGAATGTAAACAAAAAACTTCCATGAAACACTAAAATGACAGAGTGGGTTGGTACTTTGACTGGTACAAAATCTTAAATTGGTTCCTTCTAAAAATAACCAAAAAAACCACTGAAAACACATAATTTATTCTTCATTACAAAAGAGCCAACAATAATTGACAACAACACGACTAACATCTGATAAATTGGAAATTTGTAGATTTTTCCTGTATTATAATTTAAAAATTTCTCAGGTCACTCTTAGCTCAACATGAGGCAGAATTCAATTCTTACAGTTCCACAGAGATTTAAGCATGTGTGCTATATTTACAGTGATACACTGGTAAAAATGTTGCCTAAAAGAAAACTCAACTCCTGTTGTGATCACATCAATCAATTCCCCAGAAATCTTACCCTATTCTAGAACAAAATTTATATATAGACGTTTTAGCATAATTATCAAAAAGTATTATTAAAGATAGAAACAGACATATTTTTGGACTTTCCAATAAGTAATTGGATTAGTAAAAGAGAAGCTTAAAGATTAAGACTTACCAAACCATCAACAGCCAACTTTTTTGAACTCTTCTGCAGAGACAGTGGTTCTTGGGAGGCTGCAGACTCCCTAAATAGAATGGGAAAATTACATGAAATGACAGACTGCTGATTTCACTCTCTAGATTCTTATGACTACCACATTTAAAGTTTGGGGAAAATCATATCAAGGAATACTTTTCATTTAAAAATAAATTTACTAAATACAAATAACTAAAAAAAACACAACATTATCAAGGAATATGTGATTCTCATAAAAATATGAACCAAGGAAGAATAGACTTTAAAAAAAAGTTTTTTTTTTCAAGTCTATTCTTCCTTGGGAATTTTCCTGGGTGCACGCCCTTACATGCAAAATCACCCATTACCCATTCCAAAATGAACCAAATAAAATAGATTTGTCACAATTTACAGAAAAAAGTATGAGAACATTAGTTAACATTTAAGAATAAATCAATCTAAACATTAACAAAGCATATGAAAATTTTACATTTCTGTAGTACTTACATTACTGGACACAGTGCACTTTTAGTTCATGTTTGCTTATGTTAAGAGCCCTTAATATAACTATTATAATTTTCACTTTCTTGTCTCAACAGCACAAATTTCTCACATGCTATTTCTGATATGCAACATAATTTTTATAAATAACTAAGCCTCTTGTGAGATCCACTTTCAAATTAAATTAGGTAAAACCTTAACTTGGCGAGGTGAGGGCAAGGTAGGCCTTTCTTTCACCTAATCATATACGTCATTTTGACATACTTCCTGAAACTTAATGATTTACATAGCTTTCTCAGAAAAAGAAAAGAGATACTACGAAATTGTAGTCCAAGGTATCTCCACATTTATGCTCCTCTAATAGTTTAAAACAAAATGTTGAAAAACATAACTTTGGGTGATATAATACATAAGAGGAAAAAAATAATTCACTGCATTAAAGTCCACTTGATATCTTGATTTTACTTTATTATTTTATAATTATTATATATTGAGCTGTCTTAGCTCATCATTAAGTCCGGTGAACTAAAATGGTATGAAATGAGTCATAAAATGAAGTTATCAAGTGGAATTTTATACATTAAGTTTTTCCAGTTATGGAATTCCACCAATAGATGGCTTCATCCATAGACTTTAAAATATGTAAGAGTATGCAATATTTGTACATATTGTTTTATGTATATATATGGTTTTTTGTACTGACATGCTTTTGGAATGAAATGTTCATTTTATGACATACTCACTTCATAACAGCAACAGAGGTGCACATTGGATCGACTGGTCGAGAATCTGCCCCTACGCTGCGTCGAGGAGGAGCCAGTCTTCCACCCAAATCTCCACTAGTTGATTCCCCAATAGAAGGAGGAGGGCTTCCAGGGGGGAGCATGGCAGGAAGTGGAGATGACAGAGGTGAGGATGATGGAGAGGACAAAGGCAATGGAGAGGGAGCATCTTCTGTGAGACGTGCAAGCATATCTTTGAATTTTATGCATTCTCTGCGACAATGTTCACCAGCTTCTCTCAGCACCTCCTTCTCCTTTTCTTTTTCAGCCAATACTCGTCTTAGAGCTTCATTAAACACCACCTACAGAAAATACTTACATACTTAAAATTTTCTGTAAATTTCATAACACTGACTTAAAATTAGGCTCTTTTACTTGGCATGGAAAACATTTATGACGATGATGATGGTGACATTGACTATACAAATTTACTCATAGTTAGGTTTTAAATACTCAGCATTTTGTAACTCTTAAGAGACAAACAGATAACAGCTAAATAATGAAAATGAAAATTATTCATGAAATGAAATCACAATGAAAAGAATTCTCAGCTATGAAGGGTATACTTTGTAACAAGTACTTTTCCAATTTCTATCAGCTCTTGTAATAACAGACACCTACTGTAGTTCTATTAAATGTCTATTTTGGCTATTGTCCCATCATAAACCATTTAATTAATATGATAGCAAGATTTTCAAGATCAAAATATTTACATTACTTCATACATATTTTACAAGAAACACTATGGGTTTCAACATTTTCACATTTCATCATTAGTAGCCACATCATGATAATTTAAATACTTCAAAGCAGTAGTGTGTCTAGTAAGAAATCTTCCTAATAATGTAAAAGTTCTATTGTTTGAAATCTTATGTAGTGATATACTATCAATGGAAGGCTGAGACTATTAATGGTACATTTTATGAACTACTATCATCTAGAAATTACACTGAGCAGATCTACAGCAGTGAAACTTTTCAATTCTATGAGATAAATACTGTACAAAAATATATCTTATCATGTTAGTAACATAAAATTCCATTATAACTTTCAATGAGGTAAATAATGAACTACAGGAGCATCATATAGCTTACCTGATGACTGGCTTCCCATCTAATTCGTTCTTCTGCTACTGCGGATGCAATCGCAGCTGCTATACTAGGAGTATGTTGAAGAGGAGGAGATGATGAGGAATATGCATCTCCAGAGTGATGCTCACCACGCTGCAAAAATACATAGAAACATATGGTAACCGATGTTCCTTAAGCTGTATGCAAATATAATTAATTTACAAGCTCTGGTATATGTAAAGTCAACAACACCCCTTCAAACTGTAGAATACATGTTATTTTTCTAAAGAAAGACAAATGGTTTACCATTTTATAAACACTACTGAATTTCCCCATCAAAAACTATGGAAACGGCTTTAATTTATAATAAATGTGGAACTATTATTGCATACATCTGATCCTTATGAATATTTACAATAAGATTAATCACTGTCCAATTTTAAACATCCATAATGATAGATACTGAAAATATAAATGGAATCTATAACAATATAAAATTTACTCAATAAAACATTCTTGAGCCTTATACATCACATGGGAATCACCTGAGTTCACCTCATAGAATCTTCTTCATACATTTAATACTAATTCAGCTCAGTTTTGCTAAAAATCTTGCGTAAGTTTTCCTTTTTCTCCCTCTATTCTGATAAATATTTTTATGTGGATGATAGAAAATCCAAATTGTTCTCTTCTGAAAATGTCTACTATAATATCCCTTGCAAGACTAATAATTCCATACAAAATATTGATGTTGATACTATTTATTTGATCAAAATTTCCATGTTTTGGAGAAACAACTTTATTATTTAAAATTTTTCATTCAAAGTTCAATTTTAAACCATTTACAGCATAGAGGGTTACATTATTTGTTAAAATATAATTATTATTTCTAAAGTTTACTAATTCTTTATTTATTTCTTCTGAAATGTAAGCTCTTCTTTCCCCATAAATTTCATTTGGGCCTTTTTTCCTAAATAATTGTATGAGAGTTGAGTTCAACAATTTTCTGAATCATCAGGCTTCTTATTTATAACCATAAAATGAGCAAATTTTTAAATTTTTGTCTTAATTCTTGCAATTTCAAATCCAAAGCAATACTACAGGTCCAAAATAAGAATCTTTATTCAATTACCATTCTTTTGGTACTTGCTGAGATTTTGCAGGACCATTATTTCTGATTTAATTGAGCTAAAGATAAGAATCTCGTAACAAGGTTTTTATGAGATAGACTACTCTAAAGACTCTAAATGCCATTTTTGAGGAATGTATAGGGAAAATGCCCAAAATTAATCAATAGAAAAATCAATTTCATCATTATTAAATAAATTACCCTTGACCATGACAAAAATATAATTTTTCTCTTAAATGATAATGGAGCATGAATGGCAAGGGCATTTAGGTGGTTAGACTGCCATATGCTGCCTTAAGATTTATCTATAACCCAGGACTAGTATGTACAACATATATATACTTTCAAACACCCAAGGTTGAGTTTATACAATGAGGAGGGAATTATACTTCTTCTCAATTAAATACATAATCTTTTCTAAGTTGAACATTGAACACAGAGAGAATGAAGACAAAGATTTAACTTGATGCCTCTTATCAGAGGTGCCTGGGGTATATTCGACTTAACCACGAATCCTTAAGATAACTTGTCATTTGCTTTAGATACTTTAATCAATTAATAACCCAAGAAAGAGAACTAAAATTAATGAATAATACAGCCTAAAAAATATACTTAAAATAGCAATGAAATACACAAATTTATAACCACTCAAGAAAAGTGTGATGAGAATAAGCAGACAAAAAATATACATAAAAAAATAAAAATGTTTGACACCCCATAAAGTGAATCAAATAAAACTTACCTCCCCTCTCTCAAGGCTCCCATCACTGGGTGATCGCTCCATTGAGGTGCAAGAGGCAACAAGACGAAATCTTACTCTCATACGCTCTTCAGCCTCTTTCACAGCCCTTTTCATCTCAGCTTCCGCATTAGTCAATCGCTTGTCCCTCTCATTCAGAGCCTAGAAACAACAAAAAGACTATTTTTATGATATGTATAAAATTTGTGCATATGTACATGGAACTTGATTATTATGGCAACAATAAAACTAGATATAAAAGAAATAAAGATCTGACTTATTGCATTACAGTCTATTGCATCTACTTTACAGATTTACTAGCATTGGCAGATATCACAGAGCAAGAAAAATATAGGCAGCAGATGTAGCCTTTCAGACCTATCAATACACAAAGATAGATTAAGAGACATGGAGATAAGTAATAGATTGTACTAATCAAACCATTAGCTAGGATAATCCATCAATTTTACAATAAACATATTAAATATTGAAAAATACAAATATGAATTCCATTCACGCAAAACCAATCACTCCCTCAAGCAAAACACTAACATTACAAGGATCACAAGTTCCAAAGCTTAGAATTAACAATTTTTGCAGGAAATTAACCAATAATTACATAATTTGCATAGAACAATAAAAATTACATAATTTGCATAGAACAATAAAAATTACATAATTTGCATAGAACAGTGAAAATTACTTATTTTTGCCAAAGAAAACATCAATACATTACTTACAAATCTCATGATAAACTGATCATATACTTGCCAATTTCTATGGCTAAAAAATAACTGTATGAAACATGAGAAGTTAATTGACTTTTAACTTGGAAGTATTCATTTAATTACTGGTGAAAATTTCTACTTTCTACAATGTATATGAACACACTAACAGAAGTACACACCAAAATATATGTTAGGTTGCTTTGATAAGAATTCAAATGAATATTTAACAAAGCAATGGGTTTCAAAAGAAAATAATTAATTTTTGGTTCTAAATGCTACAAAATAATAAAATATTAAAATTAAATTACATACATAATGCAAAATAAAAAGAAAATAGCACTATTGGAGACTGAGAAACAAGCACAATTTATGATGTACTGGTTGGAGAAAACTGCGTTAAAAACAAGCATTATAGACACATTAAGGTTCAACTATTATTATTTATATTATTATAAATATTCAAATTAATATGTAATTATTATTTGGCTAACCTTTTCTAGCCTCTTGACTTCTTCCTCTCTTCTGAGAGTTTCTTCTCCTGCCCTCTGTTCTACAACACCAAGGCCTTTCCCGAGTTCTATCATGGTTTCTCTTAGAGACCACCAGCTAACACTGTCCCCTAAGCTTCCACCATCTGCAACCCTTGTCGGATCCACTTGAGCTCTAAGAATTGCAAGTTCCCTTCTGAGATCAGCCATAGCACCAGAAACTTCTTTCCTCCACCTTTCTCTTTCATTCTGAAGCCGTTCCAATTCTGCACGCAGAGAACCCAGGTTTTCCTTTGCAACAAGAAAGATTGCTGTGAAATAAATTTCCCAAAACAATTTTCCTATAAAGTTAGGGAAATGAAAAAATAACTTGAGAAGGAAGGAAAATATCATTTCTGCAATATTTCCCAGTATAAATTATGAATTATGACAGATTTGGAAGAAAAAAGTGACTGAAAGAATTGGTAAAATTAATTCTGTAATTAATCAGCTCAATCAAGTAAACCTAAACCTCTGAGATGATTTCTTCCAAAAGTAAACTATACATTTATAAACATATTATTACAGTGAAATTCTCCCCATATCACCTGATTGCCAAAAAGTAATAGAAGAGCATAAAAACTTCATTCATCACTAATTGATTATTCAATGAAGATTTTGGATTGCAAAGTAAATATTAATCTATTAACTACATTAGTTTTTATAAAGTTGGAGCAATAGGTAAAATTGGTAAGATTATTTCTAGAAATTCCCTGCAGTATGATGATATACAGGAAATACTAAAGTCGAGAAAAAAATAAAAATCTGAGTAGAATTGGTGTAAATTCAAAAAAAAGAGGCTAATTTTTGCTGACATAATCATAGAAAATGAAAATAAAAAATAACAAGTATTTTCAAACTGATGGTATAAAACTACACTGCTACACTAAAACTTCACTGCTTTCTAATTTCAAAATCAAAAAGTATCTTTGAAATTTTTTCACTTAAAGGGTAAGCAAAACAATTCCTGAAAAAATAATCAAACAAACATTATAAGATTATTAAATAAGAATAGGTTAAATAAAAATATATTAGGAAAAGGGTTAAGGTATCTCTCCAAATATGGTATAATCCCAAGGGAAAATTTATTAAATAAGAAGAAATCCAAAAGAAATAGACAAGATAATTCAGCATAGGTTAACCTGAAACTCATAAATTTCAATTTAAAGTTAATTAGAATTTGTGAAGAACTTGCTTAGTCATGAATTAATCCATCTTAACATTAAATAGTCTCTCTTATCACTGGAAATAAATAGAGGTTTCCTGCATAAAGGTGTTTCAAATTTTGGGAAATGTATTATACTTATGGACTAAGAATGAAATGGTTGGATTTAAACCAGTGGCAGATGGTATATGAACTTCTTAGACCTTAACACAAACTAAACCACCACAATGTCATTCCCATGATGTTCCCATATGAAACAATGGATAGCTAAGGGAGGGGAAATTGGATATTAAACAAATTTTCACCCTCAGAAGCATATTCAAACTGCGTATCTAAGTACTAAGAATTAATTTTCAAGATGCGAGCAATCTGTATTTACTTTTTCCTACATAAAATTGAACCACAGAATGATTTTTGGGATATTTTTTATAATATTTATAATGGACTGTAACCTTTTCTTAACAGTAAGAATAAAAACTGAGATAATTTATGTTTTATACAGGGTTCATAAGTTATCTGACTGACAACTGTCAGATCCAAGCAATATTTAAGTTACTAGGCTAAAAGAGAAAACAAGCTTCCTTTCGACTAAAATCAACAAATCCAATGAATTAAAAGGGAAATGGAAGATAATTCAACACTGATTTAAAAACTAGACCTAAACATAATGTAGCAGGAAAGTTCTATGAATATTATGATAAGATATATGAGTTTAGCTCTGAAGTATGTCATAGCAATAAAAATGTGTCATAAAGCATTCAACTATACTATGCTTGAAAGTAAAAAACAAAATGCAGAAAAAAATCCTCCGATGATGATAATGAAAGTCTAAACATGCCAATCATAATTTACTAATTATGTATATCTACAAGGATTTGTTTACTGAAATTCCACAAACCAGTTAATGAGTTATCACTTTGAAATATCAAGAAGAAAGGAGTGCTATAACATTGCAGAAGCACTTCTAATATACCTCTTTCAAATTATTCTTTGAAAAATGCATCTCAATAAAAAGATGAAGGAGGAATAGAAAGAGGAACAGAGAAAAAGAGTATAACAAAGTATGAAAATAACACAAAAATGTGTATGGTGTATCAATAAGAATTTTAAGCGGAGAAATTATGAGAAAATGAATCAACTCAAGAATCAAGATCCATTCAGAAAAAATCAATAAAACAATAAAGTGCTTGATCAGATCATGGTAAAAATTCTATGAAGGAGTTAGTAAAGAAACAAATACTTGGCAAACTTCTTACCAATACCTGGTTTCATGCTCCAACATTTTGCAAGTATCTTTTCCATAACTATATGGACTGCCTGATCCACATAGATCATTCAAAGTGAAATGGAACCTGTATGCAAAGCTTGGGGTGTCAACAAAAAATGGAAACAAAAAATCCTAAGATCAATGGTGGACCATCTGTGCTTACAAGACTGAGGATGGCAACCCAAAATAAATATCACAGCATTTCATCTTTTAGGTTGCTCTTTGCATTGAGCACCCCTCAGGGGCTCATACCTGGAGGAGACCAATCAAGTTGAGCCTCCCCCCATGGGTCTCCATCAAGCTTGACTCGACGGCAAATGTTGCAGCCGGTTTCCAGTCAGCCAGAGCAGCAAGGGAAGTTTGGACTGCCCCAGGTGTCAAGGGCATTGTTATTGGACTAGTCGGTAAGGATTCATCGATGTAAAAGTCTGTAGAAACAAACTCAGGAGAGGAAGGAGAAGAGGTTTGGACATGGCCATGAAATGCGCGATTGTTCAGAGGAAAAATGTTTTGTTCCCCATCCCTTTTATCATCCCCTACAACTTGGGAGAGAGATTCCCTTGCAGGTTGCCCCTTAAGTGACACCACTCCACCAACCTCCGCTGCATCCAGCTCTGCCCCTGTGCCTTCTCCTTCCCTCAGGATGTTCCCTGCCCCAACGCCCTGGACTTCTGACTCCCCCTCTGCTGAGGGACTGCGGCCCACCTTCTCAAATTCTTCTGTATCAGTTTCAGACTCGAATCCTCTGCAATAATATAAATAGAGGTCAACAATAATTCCACTCATTAGTTACTTGCTTTCTCGTTCTTTCTCCCAGAGGAAGTGAGAAAAATGCTTTCAACTGAGTAAATTCAACCTTCAGTAATGTGATAATTTACATTTTCACTAAAACAATAAAACAAATATGTACACTGATCAGAAACTGAGTGAAATAAAAATAATTTGATTAATGGGTAAAAGTTAGATGAAGGATGTTTGAAATAAAAAATATAAAGATATACTTCAATAAATATAGAAATAGCAGAGCTAAAATGTGACATATTGATAAGATAGATGAGAGAGAACATTATTTATCATCAGCAGTTTCAAAGAATGTTGAATATCATCTTTCATCATAATTGAAAATTAATTCTTTACTTCAAAATCCAAGCAAACAGTATACAGAAGACAAGTATGATAAAAATTCAAGCTATTTATAGAATTTAGGGGAGCAGATCAATTCCTAAACTCAATAATAAGGGAAATGAAGCATATCGATTATAGTTTCTGAATAAAGTACAAACTCGTACAACGTAGGAATTGAACGTAAATGAGTGCTGGCCCTTAAGACATCATTGTTTTCAGACAAATTGAGAAGTGATGGAGGATGACATTCATTAAAATTAAGCTATTTTAATGAATCATATAAAATACAGTTTAGCCCTTCTAAAATGAAAAGATGTGATGAGCTTAGAAAGAAAAGAGCCTGCGTGACATCTTGTATACATGCAGAAACAGAATTATTTGTGCTTACCCTTCCTGTTCAGGAGCAGGGGGCTGACTTTGTTCTTGTTTGGCAGTAATTACAGGTCCAGGAGATGTTGAATCCCTAGGAACCCATTCAGCTTGATCAGTTGGTTTGGTTTTTTCTGCTGTTTGAAACACGTCATCTTCACCTGACTGCTGCTGATTGCCTTCCTGATAGGCAAGATTACATAAGAGTAAAATATGTACTAATCTCCAAGCATAAAAGGGGGATGTGTTACATTTAATAACTCCAAATGGAAACTTTCATTAAACATGAGCTTCACACGAATAATTAGTTAATAAAATATGTTCTTTATAATTCTTGCCTTCTTACACTTTCAAATGTTGAATCCTGGCTTGTATAAATATTCTTTAACAATTCAATAATTTTGCTGATATAACTCATACACAAGAGATATTTTCAAAAAAAAAGAAAGATTTTATTTAAGATAAGAGAAAAAATCCTAAAACAATTCCCAATCAATTGAAATGATAAATTAATTGAAATAATTACTAACATAGATTACTTACAACTTGAAATAATTACTAATATAGATTAATTACAACCATATAGTTAAGAAATATAATTAAGTTCTGATCTGCACACTAGAAACTAAATTCAAATTTGAGGGTCTTGCAAGATATTGCCATAATATTACATTGATATAAGCAAAATATTTACTAAGTAATAAAAATTAAATAATATGTACCTGGGCACTTATCTCTTTAGAATTTGAAATTTAAATGTCCACAAGCTGTAACTGACATTAATCTTCCAAAGTTAGTGTAGCAATAGCTATTACTTTACAAAAATTTGGAGTTGACTCATACTTGAGATACATATGGGAAAAGTTTAGCGGTGAACTGAGAATAAAATTTACAATGCTTTTGCATTTTTTTAAATGCATCAGTCAATAAAACCACAGAGTAATAGTATAACCCTTAAACATAAAATATAAATTCGTAGAACTAGTTTTCATAAATAAAGTAACACTCTACTACCTCGCTGGTGGCCTGTGGAACGTCACATTCTATTGCTTCACCTTGAACTCCCTCAGGCTCTTGGATGTCACTTTTACCTTGCTCTATAGATTGGGGAATCGAAGGATCAAGGTAGAAAAGACATTGGACAGGAGATGGATCTGCATCAATAATTGAACTTGAGAGTTCTGGTAAGGCAGCACGTAGATTTTCCACATCAGCTGTTGTGAGCTACATTTTACATAAGAGACATAAAAGTGATACTATACTCCAAAATTTGAGTTGAAACCATATGAATTACTTTTAAATTATTTTTCTGATATAAATTCAAAACATAAAAAATAGATTGGCAACCATTGGAAAATCAAGAAATTTAAATGGGAACTAAGGGTACTAAGTACATATTTT
Organism: Pachydiplax longipennis; assembly: GCA_036926295.1. Lineage (NCBI taxonomy): Eukaryota > Metazoa > Arthropoda > Insecta > Odonata > Libellulidae > Pachydiplax > Pachydiplax longipennis. Next base: position 25,855,746 of record JAVFKF010000008.1, on the reverse strand, counting down.
ACTCTTAAAAATATTTATCACTTCAGAATATTAATTTTTATTTGCAAATATAAATGAAATTGAGAAAAGATTGAGTTACAGGCTTTTACAGAATATGACTCTCTCCATCCAAAGCAATTAAGCCATCACAAGAGACAAACCTTAGGTAAGTCCATGTCAAAAGGAGAAGGTGGACAGGTAGCATATTGAGGTGGTCTTTCCCCCATATTTGGGAACAAACTAGAGAGAAAATGGCCGTGTGAAGCAAGTTCAAAGCGACGCCTCTTCTCGTCTTCATCTCCTAGTACACACTCCAAACGAGAGGATAGCTCTCGAGCCCACTGCAGTAGAGAAAAGAAAGGAAATTACTTAAATGGAAAATCGGTGGTCATTAACATTCATTATTTTATGACAAAGATACATCCTTTTGTATACTTGGTAATATTTTAATTACAGAGCTAAAATCATGCAATAAAATGCAAAAAGTAAGTTTTCCTGAGCTACAAAAATTAAAGACTCTTAATGAAAATTAAATTTTAAAAACTTCAATCCTATTCTATGTTCATCATTTCTTTTGCATCATTTCCTTATTTTTATGACAGTTTTGGTAATCTGGCAAATGTTTCTCTGCTCCAAGATGACGAAGTTCTACCAACAAATTCCTTGCATAACAATCCACTTCCCTATTCAGTTGGCAGAACTAGGAGATGACACATTACATGCTCTTAGTGACATAGAAACAGGAGGTAATTGTGGACAAGGTAAGAAGAGTATGCTAAGTGATAAAACATAACCCATCTAGGATTTGAGGCAGTTGCACTATTTCATAAGCAAATTGCAGCCACGTTGATGTAGCATGCTTTATGTTTCTGATTCTGAGATTAAATGTAGTACCCATGTTTAATCCATGGTGATTGTTTGATAAAAATAGAGCATCTACCTTGGATATCTAGGGGAGTTGGTGGGAAAAGAAACAATACTAAAGATAACAAAAAATGCTTAGAAAGATAAGAAGACAGTGTCAAAATTTGTACTGAATATTTATAATGGATAGTTTCTTGATCCTGAAAACAAGGTTAGATTTTCTGTAGCATTGAGAAACTTTCTTTACAGAAATACCTCAAAGAGATATATAGATTAAAAATTCTTATATTGTATAAAAAATTTATATAATTAAATAAGAATTAATATTTTATTATTGACAAATGGTAATATAATTGCAACTGAAGTTAAAGTTAGCTTCCACAAACCTTAAGAAATGCTTCAGAGAAGGTTCGTCGTCTCACTACTTCTGAGAGAGCCATGGCATACAATGTTGGGGCCCTATGAACTTGTCGAACCACTTCAAGATTGCGCTGAAGCCTTTTAAGTCCTTCATGATATATACCTAATTTGGAATCTACCTCACAGATTCCATTCTCCACATACATAATCCATCTGAAGATTAAAGAGATTTATGTGATAATATACATCTGTAATGTTATTATCAAAAAGTCTTCCAACATAACTCCATGTAAACCATTAATTATTGACACCAACTATCTCTATCTTCCTTAAGATCTTTTAGCATCATGAGAAGAATAATAGTTTAATTAAACAGAAAATATGCACCTTTTGCCAAAAGAGTAACTAAAATTTTTGAAGCAAACCAAAATACAATACTAATTGTTTTATTCTGTTTTCATTTGAATTTGAGAAGTCATAATATTTGAACATAAAAATCAGTTTTTATACCTAACATTCTTTCCTTTTGAAAAGGCGAGACATCATGAAATTAACAAGCAGTTTTCTAAGTCTAGAGGGACATTATCAACAAAAGGTTCATAATCCATTGTATCTCTTGGCCACCTAAGAACAGAATTGATTAATAGAAAATATTTTTCATAAACAGCATGAATGCCATGAAGCAGGCAGCTGCTAATTGCAGCATAGCAATGCACTGTCTCTAAAATTGACATTCTGTTGCATAACCTTCTTTGACTAAAGTTTAAGTTTAAAAAAGTTTCCTTTTTCATAATATGCTTCAATCATAAGTTTTATCTGTAGGTGATATTTGTAACCCACCTTAGCCTATGATAAAGATTGATACTAAGCTCCTCCTTTGCTTTAGTGCATCTTCGTCTAATATCTCTTAGCTGCTGTTGGTTACGCCACATTACTATTAACTGCCTCATATGTGTTGCACACAGTTCTGGTAAAATAGAGGTATCTCCTAAGTTACCAGCTCTATTTTGATTCTGAACAAAAGCCTGTTTTTTAGAAAAGAAAAAAAAATTAGTTTATATTTGCAATATTCATACCAAAGGTCTAATTTATTTTTTATCATCCATGAGAAATAGAGCTTAGAGCATATACTTTAAAACTATCATCTTTCAATATACATGAAAAAATATTGCTTTCAATAAAACAAAAATATTCTCTGATGAAGAAGAGTGAGCCAGAGAATGAAAAAATAATGGTGAAAGAGAGAGAAAACAAATCATCATAATGAAATGAATAAAGTTGTATAAATGCAGTCCATGGATATCTGAAACTATAAAAATAATAAAACAAAAACATATATATACCTGAGCCACATCACTCTGTTCCTGGACAATCTTCTTAGCTTCAAACATTAACTGCTCAAGACCAAAGAGGCGCTCCTCTAATCCTTTTATTTCTTTCATATCAGGCTTATTGGTTGCATCTAGAGCTTGTTCCACACTTTTCAGTAAACTTTCTAAAACAGTGCTGTCAAACTGAAAAACCATTATATTATTGGTCAGAGAGAGTACTAAGTGCACTGAAATATAATCAATAATGCAATGGCTGATGATAAAGAAGACAAAATGTAAATAGTAGTACACTGTCTCTGGAATATAAAGTTAAGTCTATGGCACAACATTCTTTTGAGTGGTTAGGCCCAGCCAGGTGGCATTCACCATGGGCACACATCTGTGATAGATATTACAGTTATTATTTACAAGCCATTAAACTGAATAGGGAAGTTCTGAAAACTTTACTGGATAACTTTAAGGCTGAGACAGTGGGTGGATTTATTTCATTTTTGAATTCAAGAGAGGCTGATTCTAGTTAATTTAGCTAATCTTAACAATAATTTGCATTAGCTAAAACATTTTCTATCAACACCCTACTTCATTGTATTTGCACATCATTCTAGAGTAAATTGCAAGTTAAAATTGAAATACCTGCTCTAGTCCTCTAGCACACCTGGCTGCCACCTGTTCCAAGCTACAATTATCATCCTTGGCTGAGATCCATCCCAAAAGTGTTTCTGATTGAGCATTTTCAATTTTACACTGCTCACTATCACTGAATTCTTTCTTGGCATCTTCCTCATCCATAATCATACTCTTTGTCAGCAAAGCTGATGGAAGAGTAATCCTTCCAAGAACTTCAAGGTCACTTCCAAAACTAGATATGTAGAAAATTTCTAATGTTAGTAAATAAATAGGAGGAAGGAAATTTTAATTCCAACATTAAATCGCATTCAAATACGTACTTTCGAAGCAATTCTACACTATCTTCCCTAGTATCCAAATGATGCCGAAAGCTTTGGCGGAATACCTCGGCTCTGCTGCGGAAAGCAGCAGTTATATCTTCAAGGTTAGCAACAACTGCTGCCCAACCTAAGAAAATATAAAAATGAGTTAAGAAGATAACTTCAAAATATCATTTTTCCATTCTATAATAATAACCTCTACTTCTACTAAATCTTATTTGAAAGAGATTGAAAGTATTCATAAACACTCATAAATTTATTAACAATACAGGCTACTCCTCTCCTTGGCATAATTTGGTTTATCCTTTTATCATTTACACAAGCCTAAGCTTCAAAATTTGCTTCAGTAATAAATGGTCTGGAGCCTCTACCACATCATATGTGTAATATAATTGAAAATAATACCTAATTATTGTGATGTTGTTTTTCTTTCTGTTACACTTTGCAGTTTTTACCATATAATTTGAGCTTTTAATGCTTGTAAAGTAATTTTATCTACTTCAAGATCATCTCTCCATTTGATATTTCAACTTTTGAAGGATGGAAATTTAATATGGATATTAAAACCCCATGCTCAGATAGTAGGAATAGAAGTGAATACTTTTGATTTTTATTCATAAAGAGCAGCATAATACTTCTGTCAAGGACACCTCATCAGGTGATCTAATAACATTGCCAGTATGAAGCATGATGGGAGAAGTCAATACTGTGTTAAAAATCAAGATAATTAAAACATTCCTACTTTGATGAATTCAAAAGTTATGTAATTACAAAAAATCTGGAAAATCTAATTAACTATTCCTTAAATTAGTTAAACTTCATGCCAGAATGCCATTGAGTAGATGGGCAGGGGACACTTGTCCAAAATGGACAATGAATTTTCACAATAAATTTGTGTTTTGAATAATTTTCATGCCATACATATCTTAATAAAATATTTACAACAGAATAACCAGCCATATAATTTCAATTACATCCATTTAATTTATTCCATGCCTATATTTTTCAGTGGGAAGAGAGAATATAGAAATTAATGGAAAAATTAAGCAACAACTGGATTAAAGCGAACCATAGCCCCCAAAAAGTAATCAACTAGCCATTTCACAACTTCACCCATGAATATCATACTAAGTGAATAATAAATTTACATAAGAGTGGTCATTACCTAAGATGTAGGTCACAAGCATTATTATAAAAAGAGGATAAAAATAAGAGAGATCGGAAATTCACAAAGAAAATAAAAATAATTATCCATTTACTCAATCAATCTGAATATGAAATTTTTTTATGAAAAAATTGTTCATACTTTGTTGCAGGAGAGTCTGGACTACGTATGAATGTTTAAATCTAATACTTCATTTATTCTTACATTTTCAGGAGACAATGAAACAGTATATACCAAGAATAAAGATTCAAGGAGTCTTACTTCCACCTAATCTTCCCTTTTGTAGACAAAAAAATAACATGATTAAAAATTTTAAATGGGGTTAGAAATGAGAAAATTGACGAGTTGTAATTGAGGAAATATAATATGATTTTTACAATGAGGTCCTAGCTTTAATTCTTATTATGAGAGTTACAGACATATACTATCATGATACCAGAGTGGCATAGAGAATAATGTTCTTAAGAGAGATTATATTTAAATCATCTTCTTTACCACTGTAATACATTATAATCTCAAAGGACACATTAAAATGATGAATAACTTGCAAGGATCACTTATTGGTTTAACCTAAAGGAGCAATTTCTAAGATTTTCCACAAGGGTAACTCTTAGTAAACTATTAGTGTTGCCTTCCTTAAACTTCATCCCCTTTTAAAGTAAGTTTTTCGATGTAAAAAGTTTCTTTTACTTAAGATTCAAAAATCAAAGAAATTTCATAAGGCTAATCAATCAAATGAAACCAATTTGCTATAATAACTGTATTCCAACCAAAATTCAACTTCTTTCAGGTATCTCTGATTTCATTCTGAACTTCCCAGGGGAATGCAGACCACAAGCTGGGGACCACCATCCAGCTTCATGAATTTACCTTGCTGCTGTAAATGCTGATCATGCACAAGACGTTCACAAGCTCTTGTCTCTTCACGAGCCAGCTCACAAAGATCCTGAGCCAAGCGAGAACGACTTGCTACTGTAGCGTATGATGGAGGAGAACTCCGTGTAGCTTCAACTCTTTCCTTAGGATCAAAATCTAGAAGCAAGACAAAAATGAGCAAAAGACCCATAGTGAGCATATTGGAATGAAAATGTATCATAACTTACAAAAATTAGTAATGAATTCTGAAGATGTAAGCAGATGTTGTTTCACAATAAAGCTATTGTTGAGATTTTTGGGAGAAAATCTACTATAAAGATGCCCACAAAAATTGAAATAAGATACATTTAGAATTTCATCTAAGATCTTCTAAATGGTAAAAATAATTACAATTCACCAATATTTTCTTTGAATTTATATTTCCTGCAATACTATGAACCTCTGATATATTAGATAGAACCTTGGCTTCCCTTTTCGTAACAACTTTTAAATAAGCCAAAAAGTAAATTTATTTTCCTTATATCATAGTTATGTGAAATATAGTAACACTTCATAAGTGTAAATGACAAAACTAAAAATTTGGACTAAGATATGATGAATGCTAAAAGTATAGATAGACAGCCAGTTTTTTTTAATGGAATTACAACTCATTAAAGCACATAAAATTAAGAAAGTAAGAAAAGATACATACGATGAGTTGTTTTCAAAATATTTTCATAACTAATAACCTAGTATTTTTATTTACAATACTCAAAGAAATCCCAAGGGATTTTTGACAGGGAAAGATACTAAGAGGTATCACTTAATTATTCATAATTTGCCCAGTAATCAAAATTTACAATAAAAATATTATCTTCACAGAAAGCAAAGACTAACTACACACCACAAACACTAGGCAAGGTGATTTTGTCTTTTTCATTCCTACATCTATCAAAGCAATATCCCCTTAAAATTAGATTTAAAATAAGAGCCAGGCTCGCCTATGAACTCCTATTAACTGATAAAATGTGAATCATTGTATTAAATTCAATGTGAATGAGTGAGTTTTCCCTCAATAAAAATTCTTGATAATAACTTCTAGATGAATAATTACATAATTTAAATTTCTTATATTTATATTTAATCATTTAATATTTTAATGCAATTATATTTATACTTACCTTACCTATATACTTTCCTAAAAACTATACTTAATTATTTACTAATTTTAGTTGTTTTTGCAAGTATGTCATGGTAGATATCAATGAGCAAGTATACATCACTAGTGACCAAAGACTAAAGAACTAAGCCTTATGAAAGATTTTGCAACATTTTCATGCATTTAGATATTTTTTCAATTCTATTCTTTCTGCTCCAACAAAAATATTGCGTATCAGTGACTTGAACTTTGAATCATGAATGACCAAGACCAGGCAATCTTTTCACAAACCTGTCAAGTGATACTCTTGAAGAGTGCTTGTATGTGTATATTATCTTGTTGCCTTGAAAATACATAGCAATCATAACACACAGAGTAAGAGTGAGCAGCTATCAAACTGCAAGCCAGTTCCAGCCAATGGAAATCATGTTCTCCAGGCCTAGATATAACAATATTTTCTTCAGAGCTCCTCTAGGTACTAATAAATACTCATAAATACATAGGAAGAGATTTTGCATAAGAATAACAGGGAGATAAATGTGAAAAAGTATAATTCAGTTCATATAAAGGCCTATACAGACTTTTTGCGACAAAATGATATTTTCTTTCTTCTATTTCTCTCTTAAATCCTGCAAGCGAAGGATGGGAGACCAATGTTCACCCACAGTACAAAACTATTATATACTATTATATCTATTTTCAAGAATGCAAAAAATCTGCCAATCAACTGATAATAATTCTAAGCTTCATTGCTTGTAATTCTGAAGTCTTTAATTGTATTATCATCATTTGTTATATATAAGAAATTTTCTGAAAACGCTGGAGGCTTCCTTTAGAAAATTTATCAACTCTTCCTAGTGCAGAAAGTTGCGTAAGATGCCTTTAAGTTTCTTCATTGGATAGTTGCTGCTGATGTATTAAAATGAATATAAATTCTAATGAAAATACATACTACTGTGATACCCCAAAACCAATAAGGTTAGAGTTCCTCATAACAAGCTTTAGAGGAGAGAAATAAAAACTACAAATAAAGGTTAACCATTTAGCAAAATGAAACAAGGTTGGGAACAAAATAAGAATATGCAATTCACTCAGTAGTTTTAATTTCATAAGCAATAAGAATTTTTCTCACCAAGAAACTAAACATTTTACATCAACTCTATAGCACTTTTATTGCACCCTAGCACAGTACAGAGGGGAAAGCAGTTTCAAGGATAAGACAGAGGCCACACAGGGATAGGCATAAAACAGGGGAATGCCATGTGATACCAACATAAACCTCTACAAAAACTGAAGATTCGTGTCCTCCACCTACCCTAACTCTTTCATCAAATTCCATAAATCATTAAACTTATTTCTTTAAAACAAGATTGGATAACTTTATAATTCATTTTTGCCACTTGGTGGCATAGACAGCATACATAGAGTGTATGTTCACTCACACACATGAAATTTTTGGGTATCACATTAAGTCATGATTTTTGATAAATTTAATATCTTATGCAATTCTACATCTATTTATGACAAAGATTTCTTTGCATTCATCGTCAGTAATAATAATGATAATAGTATGATGAAAACTTGTTATAGAATTGCCTAAAATCCACAGAAAAACAATAACCAACTCTAAGACACAACATTGGATTTTTGAAAACTCATAGAAAATCAAATAAATTTCAAAAGTAACGATTCCAATTTCTTTCCATCTCCAGAAGAGCACACAAGAATAGCTTTGGTGAAAGGAAAAAGAATGAAAATAATACATTAATTTAGATATTAAAGACAACTATACCTGCCATGTCACCAGAAAGACCATGGGTTGATGGAGATGGTGGGGTAGGGCTTTCTATTGATGCCTTGCTAAAGAGATATATAGGATTTGTGTCTGTTCCAGCAGAATAGCTACATACTCGAGATGATGGATCCAAGCTCTCTCCCCCACTTACAAGCAGTACTTGTTTTTCTGAAGGAATGTGAACTTCTCGAGCCACCACTTCCTTTAGATGGGCCACACTATAATAATATTAAAATAATAAAGGCATTAATATGGTTGAATTAGGCAAGAGAAATCGATCAAGAACACTGAATATCATTGAATCAGTCTTTACCAAAAATTATAGACTTTTCTTATCCAAAGAGTCGAGCTAAGCATCATTGTTTACAACGCGTATTTACGTCAAATTTTCAAGTAAATGTAAGTAGATATAGTTGAAATTGTTTCCGTTTTCATATTTACGAATGTCGAATATAATATATTGGTTTCACTCCGTGTTACAAGCTTCAGATCCTTACCAAAACAACCTGAATTATCCAAACAAAAACTTAAAAACTTCTCTGTAAAATTTGTAAATATGGGAAAACTGAAAACGTTATAGCACATTTTCTTCGGAGAGAAGCCCACATACTTAATATTTTTCGCTGTTGAGTCGTTTACACTATCTTCTGTCTTCTTATTTTTCTGTGAGACCAATGATATGTAATCGATGATAGAAGATAAAATCAAAACAGAGCATAAATTACTTAAATACGACAGACTAAACATAATTAAAAGCGTGAATCTGAACAATGATGAATGTATCATGTTGAGCAATTCTGGCGCAAATGTTTACATTAAGTTCCATTAAAAAACATAATGAAGAATATTAAAGATATTGCGCAGGACAAAAAGATATTGTACCTCTTAAACTGAATTGGGTCTTATCATATCGTAAGCAAGATTTTCAAAAATTTGGCCAAACCCAAAGTCGAAATCAAATCTCAAAAAAGAAACCACATCAAAACGTAAATTCACTGTTTACGTCACTGGAGATCTCTTCGTATGCAATATATAGCTTTGCTAATATGAATACATATAAAGTAAAATTATTAAAATTCATAACAAAGGGAACTTAACGTTTGAGCACATATTTATTTAAGTATCTCAAGGACGCTAAAGTTTCAGAATACATACCTTTCCAGAGCCAAATTCATATCAAATGTCATCATTGTTCCCGTATCAACATGGAATATATACAACATTCTCGGATCCTTCTTTCCACTTGTGTCTAATGAAAAGAATATGATAATATTTTTGTTCGACTTTCATCGGTTTCCTTCTGTTCCCGTAATCGATGAATAATTAAACCTGAAATCCAAATATTACGAGTATAAGAACATATAAAATAACATTCCTTCCAAACTTCAAATAGCTTCAAACCTTGCTAAAGATCGGAACTAGAATTACGTCAATAAACTAGTTATTTTGTTTTGCAAGGAAATGACAATCGTGAAGAAGACAAGTCATAGCTTGCACAGATACGAGCAAATCAAGGTCAACAAACGTAAATTAACATCAAAAGGTTCAATAATAGTGGAAACATACACGTGAAAGAAAAATTAACGACTATAACGTTTGTACGCAATTTTCTTCACTGAAAGGAATCGTTCAGCAAAAAATTAATAAATGCCTTGCGCTGCAGCGGACAATAACAACAACAGTTTCGATGAAACGGTCAAAATAATGAAGAAAATTTTCGTCAACAACATATGTAAACATGAAAGTACAACTATTACCCTAAACAGAAAAAAATAATACCTTTTATTATGATCTCCAAGTGAATCGTATTTGCCATTCTTATGGCACCATCACAGCTGTTTATCGTATTGCCTCATGGGAAGTTATTTGCCAACCAAAACATCTGACTTCTGATCATCTGTGAATTGCACCTTTTTCTGTTTCCTCATTAAATTTTGTTTGCAGAGGGTACAGCTCATATCATGGGGCAAGGCAAAAGTCAGTTCACTGAAGAGGAACTACAAGATTATCAGGTATAACTCAGGAGTTCATAATTTTTGTTCCATTTTTTGAATAAAAACTGAATGTTCTCAATTTCTCTTTTAGGATTTAACTTACTTTTCCAAGAAGGAAGTTCTATAGTAAGTTGCCTTTTTCTCCATTCTGTTAGTTAGCGTATTTTTTAAACAATAAATTTTCTCTTAGTTTTAATGTCAAATAGGTCTTATGTTAATGACTTTAAAGTTTTCTTTTATATTATTTAAAACAGTGCTCATCAGAAGTTCAAAGCATTAGCTCCAGAAAGAGTTGGACATAATAGGAATGCGAAACTACCCATGTCTAAGGTATTACAGTACCCAGAGTTAAGAGTAAATCCATTCGGCGATCGAATATGCCGTGTGTTTTCATCGTCCCAAGATGGTGATTGTACATTTGAAGACTTCTTAGACATGATGTCTGTGTTCAGTGAGGACGCTCCCAAATCAGTAAAAGCAGAACATGCATTTAGGATTTTCGGTACGTATGATAAATCGTGTTTATAATTATATAAGTAATGCAAACATAGATAATTATCGGAAGTATTTTTGTAAATAATTGTTAGGATATTTTTTATCTTTCAACTAAATACCATCCCCTTCTTTTCGTAGACTTCGATGGGGATGATATGCTAGGAATTGGTGACTTGCGTGAGGTAGTTGACCGTTTGACTGGACCTCATCTTTGCCTTCCTGAAGAGGATATTCAGTTTCTTCTTCAGTCTGTCCTTGATGAAGCTGATCTTGATGACGATGGAGCCCTATCATTTGCTGAATTTGAACACATTATATCAAAATCTTCAGACTTTGCAAAGTGAGTATAGCACGAATTTATTACAACATGAATGTGATCATTTTGAGGAAATTAAACATTTTACGAATGGAAAATGGATCCAGGATTTCTTTTACCTAGCATACTCCACAGATATTTGTGTATTATACTGTATAGTACCAGTGATATATTACGGTTATTATGATGGAGTATTAATAAACATAATGTCTCTATGGAGTATGCCATATAAATAACTTTGGGTTCTAGTTTCCCTTTAAAAATGTTGTTTCCTGAGTTTTGTCATTGAATTTCACAAATTATCAGTGACATTAGTAAGCTGTTGTTTTTATAAGTTTTAACATTATGAATAAAGCTTTGATATTCAAGAATAATAATGATTTCTTTTATTCTTAAAATTTCTTGGTCTGTTCATTTTATCAGTCCAGGTCTTTTATGGAATTTGATACAGAAACGTAATAGATATATATTTTTTTCGACATAATTTTATTATAATTTGTGCTAAGATAGATATCAGTGAATTAAGCTTGTTGCTTTAAACATACTTCAACAAGATATTTTTTTATAATTTTCAATTAATCTCATTTAGCATAAAAGATATTAGAGTATTTATAACTGAGCTTACCATTTTTCAATGCAGTACTTTCAGAATTCGTCTGTAGAAGCTGTATCAAGATGTAAAGATCAGCAATTGTCCTTTACCAAGAAGTGCTGTGCTTCCTGTTTATGGCTCAAAGATGGCTGTATGATGATTTTCTCATAGCAACCTCAGAATGAATTGTTTCTCGTGTTGGAGTGAGACAAAAACTTTGAAAGTGAATATTTTATAAATATGTCTCTTTCATCTTAATTTGTTATTTTTCATTAGCAACTCAAAACATACTCTCAATTAATTTGTCATTTGTTTTATAAATGTCTAGTCCATACTGAGATTTTCTCATGACAGAAGGAAGGGTGATATTTTGGAGCACTCCCACTGTTCAATGACCATTGTGAACCAATTTTAATGTTATTGCATTATATGTTGTTAACATAACCTCAAAGTTCTTGTAAATAAGTCATTATCATTTTATATTTTAAACATCATGTAATGTAGTTTTAAACACATCCTATAACTAAAGTATTTGAGTTTTAATCTAAAGTCGCACAAGATTTTCCAAAAAACATGATATTCATTCCATTTCTCCAAAATATTTCTTATATTATATTTATTGTCATTTGAGTGTGATATCTGTTTGGTGTTAATGTGTCCACTGTATAAATTTTAGCGAACTACTCTCTACTAATTGATTTTTAAATATTTTTATCGACTTAGGAGAAATCTATTGCTCTTATTCATGATAGAAAATGACTAAGTAAACTATTAGGTGTTAATTACTTTTTATTCTCTCTACAATGTTATTCTGAGTCATTGATATTATATGAGGAAGACTTCTTTACTCAGATTGTTCCTTACTATGAAAATTTAATATTTAAAAATAAGACCAAGATGTGTTAATACTCAAAAACATGCTTGCTATTTTATATTATGGCTGAGTAACTTTCATTCGGCATTTTCTTATAATGTTTATATCTTTTGATTTGCCTTGTGCAATTGGCATTGTTATTTTCTTTAAAATTATACATATTAGTCCAAAATATATAGTGTTTCATTAATCATACCATATCCAAATTCCTTTGAAGTTGATCACTTAATTGATTAAATGAAGGTATATATTTTGAATTCCTCCATCTCCTTATTTGCTCTCAATATGATAAAAAATTCTGAATAATTTTGGTATTCTTAAGTTACCTTCTATTTTTTAATGTTTGTCTCAAAATGAATGCATGATCAGTAGTTCCTACTCCTCCAGTATATTCTTCTGTTTAAATATCTCATAGGTGACAATTTTGTTAAATATGGTCTAGATACCTAGAGGTATTTCATGATAGAAAGGTTTCAGTACCAAGCTAACCATTTGTTTTAAATTTTGCCAAGTCTATATCAGGAACTGAAACATATTAATCCATTCCATACTTTTTGTGTTATATTTTTATTTTATAATTAATTTAATGAAGGAAATTTGCAAAAATTACAGTAGCAGTTAAATATAAAAAATTAATTCATTTCAAACAAGCTCATGCCAAGGCATGGAAAATATCTCAATGAATGTTGATTAAATAGAAATCTATGATGGTCATTTAGAAACTTTATCTCACCATGCTTATTAGCAGGTATAATGGGTTTGAACATCATTATAATAAGGCCATTTTATGGAGTTTATGAAACAAATGTTAGTTTGGAAAAATAATGATAATAAAAGCATTACTACAATGAAGTGGCAAATAAATATCTCTGGACATGGAAACAACCTCTCTTATAAATATTTATCCAGGCATAAAATTAATGAAATTAAAAACTTAAAATAAGTAACTTCTTAATAAATTATCGTTACCACCTTGGACATCTAGTAGATACTTCTATAGGATCAGCAGGTTCACATGAAAGAAGTGAGACTAATGGATTTCTGCGCTGAGGAGTGGACTTGAATACAAGTATTCTTGCTGCACATCTTTCCAAAAGTAAACGCCACTTGAGTGAAGTCTTTTCATCCAAAGTAAGGTTATTAAATCTAGAAACCTGTAAATAAACACATTCTTTTGTACCAACCAGCTACTGACTGATAGTTAGACCTTTATCACTTACTACAGAGATGGGAACCTGTGGCCCTTTTGGGCATACATTGGGTCCTTTTTGTCCCTTCCTGAAATAAATACTCTTATCTAAATAATTATTAATGCATAAATCCTATATTCCTAACATTGCTTAAAAAAATCTGCCTTAAGAAAAAAATTTGATTACTAGTAATGGATACTGTATAATTTAATATTTGTTATTTCTCACATTTACTAGTTTAAATCTATTCTGAAAATATTTTGGATGTAACTTGAGGTAAGTATGTATATACATATAAATCTTAATTGTTTTAAAATATCCAGTTTCCAAATGTAATTTCCGATAATTTTTTTCATCGGTGATTTTTATATGCCATTCTTGTCACCAACCCTATAGGGGAATGCACAAACAACCATTCCCTAACCAGAAAAATCTAGTTACTGGGATTTGAACTGGGAAATGTGGGGCTAAAGCCACGCTAACCACTCCACCACCATAGCCTGTGTGTGCGGAGTTAATCAGTATTTTCAGATATTACAGCAGAAGTAATATGTTGAACTTAAAAGAATAATATAGATTAGGATATACCCATACTAATAGAGCTTAATATGAATCTTTCACTTACTTTACATCCTATCACTTTCTCTGCATTTTGGCCAACAAGACGGCATCCAGATAGAGATCCAGTGTGATCACTAAGTGTGACCCGAAGATCAAAAGTCATTTCTGGTTCAGAGAATATTGAGCCAGAGCCTACTGGACATTCCAAGTTTGGACACATTCCTGAAAGACTTGCTTCTATTGGGACTTGACATTTGGAGCTGGGTATATGAAAATACGATTATTTTTGGTCTAATTCTTTCAAAAGAATAGTTTCTTGATGTAATCATTGAGGCATATTAAAGTTAGAAATTAAATGAAAATATTTTGAATAAGAAATTATAAAAATGGCAATTAAATATATGCTATAATTATACACTAATATTTAATTTACAAAAAAATAAAATTCCCTTACCAACGCTCAAGGATAGTACGAGAAACTCCATCTAAATCAAACTCAGTCAAGAAGCAATAAACTAAAGCTGTGAACTGTGATTGATCTGAATTTGTAGTAGTCATGAAAGAACTTCCTTGTTCAGAAGAGTTCTCTCCCATTGCTTTTCTAATCACTTGCTGAACAGACATTACAGTATGTATTGCAGCAGCTTTAAAAAATTGAATTTTGATTAAGTAAAATAAAAGAAGCCATTGATTTTATCATTCATTTGGTTGCGGAGATAATAGCAATGAATTGATGTGCTATGATTATTTATTCTCAAACACCTTTCACAAGAAAAATAAGATTCCCTTTTGCTTCAAAATATTTATTGCAAATCTATGTTTGAAAAAATAATTTCATTCCCAAAATAGCGAACAATTAAAAGAAAATAGGATCCAGTTTTTACCCTTATGGATTAAGAAAACACACAGTACAGTCTTGTTTACAGAACTTTAAGATCATATGAGAAAGAAGCATATGATCCAACTCGAAGTATATCATCATTGAAGGAGCAGTGTATATAGGAGGGAGCCCTGTGAATATGGCTATCTCATCAGAATCTTATTTAGAAACCTTAATGCTACTGTCTGATTAGACGAACCATTTGGTGAACTCGGGAGATTCTAAGATGGTGACTGGTTTGTGAGAACCAGTGCAAACCAGCTGAATCCCACCAGCATAGAACACCTAATATTCAAAAGAAGTACTATAAAGCATCTCAAGGTTGATAGTTCTACTCTTATTTGTGGAAATAAAAGATGGATTTCTTGATTTTAATAGAAGAGATAACACTCTAGAGTTATCTGTCTAATCCTTTGATAAAAACTCCCAAAATATTGATAAGTATGTTTATGAGGTCATTATATTAGATATTTCTGCACCAATACACCCCTTAAGCCTTCCCAGTACAATTTAGGGTTAATAATTGAAAGACATGGGAAGAACAGAAGACAGCTATTCCTTCCCTTCATTGACTGTTTTTATGCTTAAAATATCTTTAGACTCAGGCAATGTGAATAAAATTTGAAATAAGGATTTTTAATTAAATAAAATCATTTTGTTTTTAATTTTTTAAGGAAGCCATAATTGGAATTGTGTAAACTATCCAGAGTTTAGTATGTGAGATACCTAATAACTTAAATTAAGTAAAATTCTTTTATAGTGAGTTATAATTAATGATTCCCAAAGTGAAGTATCATATTTTCTCACCATCAGGAATTGTGCTCGCAATATGATCTAAAATAGCAGTAGGAGCAATTGGGGCTGTTCGTGCATAGGCTCTTAGGACACTAGCCTCTTCAGTTTCTGGATTTTCTGTAATTATGGTGCGAGAGCATACACTGACTCCCACAGACTTTCGGAAAGCACTCCAAATGATGCGCATGTCAGCAAGAAAGAGAACTGTCAAATAGAGGAAAGATAACATAGTAATTCTTTACTTGGATGAGAGGATTATTTAATATTGGATGATAAATGATTCCTCCTTTTCTTTTTAAGTGCATCATCATTACTCTATGAATATTCATAACTTCACTTTATTTAACTGATTTTATAAAAGGTGTAGATAAAGAAAAAAATGATTTTGATTGATTGAAATACCAGAAAAAATATGAATTATTGACATACTATTTATGTTATGAATATTTTGTGAAGATTAAATCTATTAAAAAAATCCAAAGGTGACCTATAACAGTGCCACTGAAGTTACTACAGTTTGTTTATTATTTCTTTCTTAGTATCTAAATATGTGAGTACCTGTCTCACGAGCCCTCCAACTTCCAGCTTGAACTATCAAATCAGGGTCCCAAAGCTGAATGGGCAAATTCGAACAAGTTTGATCCATCACAACTATTTCTCTACATTCAACCTCTCTTCCATCTTTAGTTTTTATTATTTTCACTGAGGCAACCTAAAGTCAAAGATATATCATAACTGCTACAGTTGAATATCATACCACTTTGAAAATTAAGATTACCTGTAGGATAATATTCACAGGGACCTACACTAGCAATTCATCAAGAGAATAGGAGGGAAAAAATATCATAAATATTGACCGAAAGGTGAAAAATGAAGAGTAAAAGTGGAACTAACATCACTATGATTACAACAACACCACTACTTGGTAGTTTCATCTTGTTCTTTGTTTGCCTACGAGGTAAATCATGTTACTAATTAAGGAAGGAATAATATCATTATATGCTCTCAGAGCAGACAAAGTTTTCCGAAGTGTATTAAAAAAATGGTTAACTGCCCATACATGTTTGTATTAGAAAATAATATTTCAAACATTTTCTATAGTATCTGTATAGTAGAACACTGGTCTAATAGATAAACAATTCATATTTAATAAATTCATTCGTCTGAACCTTGACTTGGTGTAACTCTGTGCTATGAAGCATTACTGTGATTTGCATAGTTTATTTCTATGTGCTTCTCAATTCATATTTAATTTACTAATATTTAAATTACAAAAATGGGCAGTCAGGATACTCTCTGGTGCCAAAAAAAGGGACAGCTGCAGAGAGCTTTTCAAAATACAAAATATCCTTCCACTTCCTTGCTTGTACATATTACATACATTACTTTTCTTGAAGGATAATTGTAAATTACTTGATGTAAAACTAAACTCCGATGTACATAATTATGCAACCAGAAATAAAGATAATATTAACTTACACCCACACTGCCTGAAGATATATAATCAAGGCCCGTCACATGCTGGAAGCATATTATATAACAAACTTCCCAGGCATATTAAAATTGCTGAGAACTCAAGGTTTAAGCAAATCTTGAGAAAATATTTGATAGAAAACTGCTTTTATTCTGTGAGTGAATTTGTGAATGTGTAATTTTTGTCCTACAACTGTAAATTTCTCTACCTTATAGAACTTGATTAGTGCACAATGATAATTACTTTAAATATGTTCTTTTTTGTATATTGTTGACATTTTGTACATATATATTTTGTATATTGTTTTACAATGCCTGCTTTGGTAAGCAAATTCGTATTTAATTGAACTGATTGATTATGACCTGGTCTATACATGTCCAGTACATGTCCTTGGGCTAAATAAATATTATTATTATTATTATTTGCTTACTTTAATTGTAGAACAAATTTCATGGGCATGCAAAAATAAGTTGATAGTCTGTAAAATGCAAAGCAAAGTTAGTGAAGTATCTTTGTGGTAACTTACATTGCAAATGGCCACTAGCAAATCAACAAATTCTCCTTTCATTGATATTCCATTTGAAAGAATATCTGAAATTGTGAGGAAACATGAGGGAGCCTTTGTTGGAAGTCGCAGAAGTTGATTCAGCTTCTCATATTCTTCATTCTCAAACTCTGCCATGTAACTCTGAAGTTGTATGGTTGAAAAGCCTTCTGACAAACTAAGCTGAAATGGACTAAGGATAAAATTGAACAAGCTGCATATCTTGATGGAGCTTTTAGTTCTTGCATCATTCAAAGTCTTACATTAAATACATTAATAGTATAAGTGAAGCATAATGATTATCAGAGAGAAGCAGTGCAAGGAATACGGATATATATTATTTTACCAGACATAATGAATTAAAAACTCTAGGTTATGTTATTGATGAATGCTTGACAGTTATGACCTTTTCAGATGTTTTTCATTGGCCAGGACTGATCATCTATCAAAGTAGGTATGGAAGCAAATGTCTACAAGAGTCGTTCTTACAGATATTTCATTATCTATTGGCTAAATATAGTGTAACCATTGTGCAATTGGCCCTTTCAAACTGGGTGCCAGGATGCTAGGCATACATGTAACCCTTCTCTTGAGTGGCACAGATACTGGCATGAATTGAGAGTGAAATGAATATAATGGCAGAGATAGTCGGTACATGCAAACATGAAGAAGCCAGAGTAGGATATGGGATTGGGGATCTCCACAGGGAAGAAGAGGTAAGTATGAGAAATGTTCAAAATTAGAAAGAGCCAAGGAGAGGAAATTTAATTGGATGCCAAAAACAAATAACGATGATGAAAAGGAACAGTAAGAAGAAATAAAGTGGTTATATATTGAAACCAAATTTTTATGGCCAGAGCCAATTTATATGAACCAGTTCTTAGAATTTCCTTAATTTGCCAAAATGTTTCTATCTGATACTATATCATTTCAGATAGATCTAATATCACAATCTACTCCTTACAACAAGAATATAATTTCAATATTGAACCATCAAATATTTAATTCTTATATCATCTTAATGTTTGGGAAACAATTTTTTAAATTATAATAATGAGGGAAATTGGGCTTATGACTGTAGTACATGGTTGCATACTCCTTAGGGATAAGAAAGTGTTTCCACCTCTGAAGTGGAGGAAATAAAAGAGGATACCTACCAAAGGAAGGTACATAAGAGAGATATTTTCATCGCTATAAAATATGTTTTCCGGGAATAAAGAAAATAGAAATGAGGAGACAATGTTATCAGAAAATCATGTAACACTTATGATTTCTAAAAATTGAACACATTTTTTTAGCATAGTGATCAATGTAAGTGAGTTTTCAGTTATTTTACTTTGATAATTTTGACAAGTCAGCTAAAACCAATTTATCAACTGAGGCTCCTACCTTGAAAGGCCAACACTATCATAAAATTTCACATAAAGGTGAAAGTCTAGGTAGTTTAAAATAGGCTAATCTCAATATTTAAAGTAGGCTAAGCTCAATATTTTTACAAAATCTAACTTGATATTCATTAATATATTCCTAAGAGCTAGTAAAACCACTCTAAAGTTCAAACTATAATTTATCTGAGGGTAAGAAGATATCCAAGCCTTAAGATGAGTCTTAGGTATCTTCTAACCATCACAAGCTGATCTCTAAATTACACATTTTATTTATGAATCAAGTTATTTTACTAAAACATAGTATTTAGAGCTCTACAGACTTGATCAATAAACTGACATCAATTCCATTAATTTCAAAACTAAAGCACATTTATATTAATCATTTATTTATTATGTTAAAGTGAATTATTCTGAAGAAAACACTATGAGCAATTATTATTATTTATTATAATTTGTTATCAGAAAATTATCTGCGAGTGATACTTTAGTTATTTTATCTTCGGGTTAACGATCTTTACTATGAACCTTAAATTTTTTAAAATTTTCTTCATACATTGTCAATTAGAGCCTTCTGAAATGTTATAAGTTAAATTTGAGGCAAAATTATTTACCTCGTCACGGAAGGATTGAATTTTTCATCAGCATCACCCGGTTGCCTAAAGTTAACTTTTGCGTTGATGATTTCCACTAAAAATGCCAATTTTTCGTATTAGACATCCACACGTAAGAGATGAAGTTATAGATTCAATTAGAAAACTTAGCTCACTAAATATATTTCATTCTGAAGTCTATCAAATAATAATCAACAGAAGAGGGAATGATAATACCTACCTATATCACCAGTGTGAAATTTTTTGGCTAAATCATTTACGTAATCTTTAGTACCCCAAAGAAATGCGTTTATGAAATCAAAGGGAGAATCTCTGATTGTAAAACTCCAAACAGTTCGATCTGTGCCAGGATCTGCAAACATCATTTTGATATCAGATGTAACATTTAATTTGATTGTAATAAAGAATATGCAATACTGACTTTTTTTACTGGCAATAGTTCTGGGAGTTTGCTTTGCAATCATTACAGCAACCATCATTATATCATTTAAACCAGGCCCCAAGTCAGAGATGGAAACCTTTCTCACTCCTGCCATCTTAAATGACGATATTCACCTGAAAAGAAGTCAAATTTAAATGTAATAATGACATCTTTTCTGCTTAATGTTAAATGAAATAACAGTTTGCTCGATCCTAAGTTGAACGTATACGTGAAACCTTCGCTTATTCTGAAATTCCCCCTATTATTCACTTTTTACTAAAGCAATCAGAAATTTTATCGTTAATCGGTATACAAAAACTGCTAAATGTGATAAAAGAATTAATATTTTGGAGATTGATCTCTGTACCTAATTTAAATAGCCTCCAAGCTGTAAAATCAATGACGTAAGGGTAGAAAACAAGAGGAGCGAAAAGCAAGGACCGGCACATGCGAGGCTATAAGGCGTGTTCGAGTTTGATAATTTAATATTGTTGAATGGATACTTAATTATTGAGTGGCATCTTTATTAATAAGTGTGTTTAGCTGCGGCTATTTAAAATATTTCTGAATCATAATGAATCTTTTACCCCAATCTCATGAAGAATTCCGCGATAAAGATTATTGGGATACCTTTTTCAAGAAAAGAGGAAGTAAAGCTTTTGAATGGTAACCAGTGATTGTTGAACCAATAATTTCCCTTCGTTGCATGGATGTTGTTCGAAAGCCGCTGAAATGAACATGAAAATCTTTCAGGTATGGAGAATACGCAGAGCTCAGCGGTATTCTTCACAAGTATATCAAACCCAAAGATGAAGTTCTTGTCATTGGATGTGGTAATTCGACACTCAGTGCAGACCTTTATGATGTTGGATATAAGTAAGACTCTTAGCCTGAAATTTTTTACAGTTTTATGTATTAGCGGCGTTTGATTGGCTTGAAAATTGTTAATTTTGTTCTCTTTTTGACATCATAGAAACATCACAAACATTGACGTGAGTGAAGTAGTTATAAAGAAAATGATGGATATAAATAAAAGTATTCGCCCTGAGATGACATTCCTGGCTATGGATGCAACAGATACTAGTTTTCCGAATGAAAAATTTAGCTGCATTCTCGATAAGGGAACGTTGGATGCTTTGATGCCTGACGATGAAGAAAATACACGCATACAAATATTAAAACTTTTTAATGTGAGATATTTGAAAATCAGTATTGTCGTTCTATTAATGTATGTCACTCCAAACAGAGATGTTTGATAATACTTTAAATTTAAGGAAAGATTTTGAAGTAATGATGGAAAAATTTTCAGGAGGTCGGTCGTTTGCTTCGAGTAGGTGGTAGATACGTCGTAGTATCTTTACTACAGAGCCATATTCTTTCAATAATACTGAGCCATTTTCCCAAAATTGGATGGATGCTACGAATTGTACATTGCGTCGAAGCTTCTGAGCAGTATGATGTGTACGAAGGATCTAGTGAAGGCTCAGGACTCCCTGTGTTTGTTGTTGTTTGCACAAAAATGATTGGAGCAGCTGGTAGACAAATGGTATGTTCAAGTTATTTCTCTTCTGGGATCTCATTTAATATGCTTTAGCTGACCTTTTTTCGTAGTTGAAACTTAAAGATACAACATTTTTGCTTTTTGTAATATTTATCATTGAGGGCATGTATGCTCGAGTTCATGGTACCAATCTATCATTTTTCCTTTCCATAGATACTTCATTTATCCCACTTCCTTCTCATCTATCGCATTTGCGTTATTTAGGCACCTTATCTTTTTGTTCATAGTCTCATACATTGCGATAAAACATAGTTCTCCCATAAAAGGTCTGCTTTCTATTTCTATCGTGGATGATTGGATTCTCTTTGCGAGTTTTGACATAGGTAAAATTGTCACTGAATTCATCCACATTTTATTGATATTTATTTATTAAATCATAAGAGACATTTACACATTTAAAACAATATGTTACTGATAAATATATAAAATTTATTTTATTTGCTTGCATGGGCTGATAGGCATGAATTTTAAAATTTTTAGTAAATTAAAAGGAATGATGTGAAGAATTGTAAGATATATTTCTTCCATCAATATATATATATTTTTAATATTTAACAAATTTCACATGAGAGATAAGAGATTCTTGTATGGAGAGTACATATAGCTCTCCAAAATTATGTATGTAATATGGTAATCAATTGGCCTCATACTCATTGCTCAGAAGGATCTACTTGAGCAGTTTTCCCCAAAATTTGAACATCATCATACCTTTGTTTCCATTAGCTTTTACCCAATAATTATCAACCTCAATCTTTACATAAATGTTTGTGCATCACTCATGGCATTTCATTTTGTATAAAGGACAATAATTACTGGGTTGATTTTATATCCATACTTCCCATCCTTGAACACTTCTACTCCAAACAGACTCACAATTTTTTTTATATTCTTTCCTCTAATTATTTATACTATGTGTACCTCTTCTGCCAACAAAATACAAACAAGTGATTGAATCAGTGAAATAATAAAATTCAAAATGAAAATTGCTATGAAAAACCTTCACATTTTAAGTAAAAAAAGCATTTGCTAATATTTTATATTTAAAACCCAGTATTGTATAATTTATTGGAAATTTTACAAATTATTGGAGCTTTTGCTGAATATTTCCATCATGTCCTAGAGCACCTTTCCACCTTCTTTGGTTTTTCTGGTGATCCCTAGGGGCAATACCCAACAGGAATCACTTATCCATAGTTAATTTATCTAGTTTATATTTTCCTCTAAAACAATTTGACTTTTGATAAGATATTGGCTTAGACACGAAGAAGGACTAAGGAAGTCTTGCTATTTAGTACTTCTATTTTTCTGATATCTTTAACTTTTGTCAAAACTTGAAATGAGTAAACAGATATAATGGTATTTTATATTTTATACATTATAGATTGTGCATCAGTACTTGAAAGTACTTATAATGACATTATGTATTTATTAGTGAGATCAATATTTCTCATCTTACTTCCAACACTTATGAATCTAAATATATATATGTAATATAATGCAAATTTAACTTTTGCTTTGATTTCATTTGTTCTTAAAAGCCAATAGAGTTTTCCATGGATGGTGAGTCTGTCCAGAGGCTGTCATCTGAAGAGGAATTGGTGGAAAACATTCAGAGAGTTCGGCAAGGTGCTCTAGCACTGTATCGAGCTGCCTCCGGGGCACCCCTGGATCTTCATCGAGCAGGCGATGACTCTCCTAGATATACAGTTCATTTGGCCAATGCTCCTGGAAGACCACCCTTGAATCCCACCTTTGCGGCCTTCATTGTACCTCAAGGAGGGTAAGTATTTGAAAATTGAAATTAATGAACTGTTGAAATATTTATATTACTGATTCTTATGCATTTCTGTTGTGTACAATCTAATGAGACTTTGATGAGTAAAAGCAAATTATCTTATTTTGAATTAATTTAGTATTTTGTGGTTAAAGGAATTACTGCTGTCATTTTGATTGATCTGATTAAATTCACACCCGAAATGGCATAAAAGTTACTAAGAAGTTATAAGGATTTCCAAACTTCAGTGATAAAAGATTGAAGGAATGTGCAGATATATGAATGAATAATAAATGTACTATAACGAAAGCTTTCTTTTGCAAAATATATTTGAAGTAGGTGAGATCACATTAATTTAGCTGCAAATCTGAAGGTTTCAGTTTTTTCTGTACCTATTTTTATGATGCAATGCACCTTTCTTAATATTATATTGATGAATAAGTTACTCAGTTTTGTTAGTACCACAAATAAATCTGTAGACAATCGAAAATAATAAATTGTGACCAAGGATATTGATGAAA
This sequence comes from Pachydiplax longipennis, assembly GCA_036926295.1. Lineage (NCBI taxonomy): Eukaryota > Metazoa > Arthropoda > Insecta > Odonata > Libellulidae > Pachydiplax > Pachydiplax longipennis. The sequence continues at coordinate 25,831,300 of JAVFKF010000008.1, read as the reverse complement.
AGTTGTTCATTTAATTATAATCCTTATTAGGGAAACTGATTGGCTCTTTGGAAGTGACGAGGGTCGACAGCAGCTTACTAAGTCTGCTGGAGTATCAAGACTTGCTGTGGTATCACTTCACCGTGGCCAGGAATATCCTGGTGACCTAGAGACCATTCGGAAAGAGATATCTCCTTGTATAAGGCGATTGGCTCCAAAAGTCTTACGTGAATCTCTGGTGAATAGAATTCTTTGATTAATTATTTTACTAATATGGTAATTAATATTGTTGTAAGTGATAATTTTCAATAAAAAAAGAAATTGTGTGTGTACTATTTTAATGTTTTATAGAGTCAAAAGCATATCATGTTCTGTTAAATTCTGCTAAATTAATTCCAAACCATAATTTCCGCTGTGGGATTTAGAGAAGGAGTGGAAATTATATAAAGAAGAATATCTATATATACTGAATCTTTGACATGAAAAATTTTCTATAAAATCTTTAAATATAAATAACGTTGAACAATTTTCAAAGAATTATCATTCCAATTACTTTTAATACTATTTTATAATTATTTATAAATTCTATATGAATTAAATATGTGTTATATATAAACTACATGTAAGTCTATTATATAATTCAATCATGACCAACATTTTACTTACTGAAAAAATTTATCTATGAATTCATTTTTTATATCGTAATTTTTACCAAGCTTCATGTTTACTGCAGTTATTTATTTACTATTCTTGGTATTTTTCTGTTTCCTTAAGAAAATAATATGGGATTAAATTTTTAGGAGTAGAGGGAGCTTAATTTTCCTCTGATGCAGCAAAGGTATGAAAAGACATTTCAATTCACTGTATGAAAAGTCGAAGAATGAATAATATGAAAACTTGAGCTTGCTTCAATTCTAATTGCAAGTCTAGCTAACATTTAGTAATTGAAACTTGGTGATTGTGATACTTTGAAATCATAAATTTTTCCAGAAGATAAAAAATATTACAATATCTTAATCATGAAATTCATTTTAAAAGACAGGTATGGAAAATAAATTTCTTTTATTCATTTTGTTATTATTATAGTGAAAGTATTTTAATGCTTTGCATTCTTATATGCTAAATATGTTATTTCATAGATTCCTATTCTGTCCTTGGCACCAAATGATTCCTCAGCTGTGGGACAAAGAAATGTGATTCATAAAGGTCACAGTAATTTAACTGGAGATTTTGTTGTGGAGGAAGTTGAAACATCAAGGAAGGATAGTCATTCTAAGATAGTGCGGCGTCTGATCTTTCTGCAAAATCCTCGAATAGTTCAATCGGAGGCTATGCTTAAAACAGGTTTGATATTTAAACTTGTCTTATTTTAAGTCTGAGTATCTACCTAAAAATACAAATTTGCTACAATATATTTGCCCACCAGAAATAAATCAGTTTTAGAAAGATAATATTGCCATTCATATAAACCTCATTATTTCAGTAATTTTTATAGTGATGGTTTTTTAAAGAAGTTTTTGATACATAAATATCAAGAATATTGCTCTTTGCACTGATTTCTGTCAAGTTCTGATTCAGGATAATTTATATTATTATGTTTTTATCAAGATCTAGGGTGCTCTTCACAAGCTGGGCAAGTTTCTGTGAAATTATTATTGCTGTATGCTTTATAATATATTGAATTGAGATTAAAATTTTAGATAGAGGAAGTTCTACTGTTTAACTACAAATTATAAGTTGATCAGAAAGGCATAAATTACCAAATAAATCATTCTTTAATGTGAAATCAGTGACATGGCTTATAATAAGGCTTTTGGAATAGCAATGAAAACATTTTTGAGTTGGACTAATTGGATACAAATAATATTTATGAAAAGGAAATATTGGTTGAATTATGAATAATTTGCTTGTTTTAAATACAATCAGTTTATCTCATGATTCAAACAATGTGGTTAAAGAATTTTCAGTGATTTGTGGTTAAAAATATACAATAAAAACTGTTTAAGATGCTTTTCAGGGAACTGGATGAAAACCATATGTAATCAGGTTACAAAATCTTGTTTTTCTTTTGCATTGGAAAGCAAAATGGAAAGATATATCAGTTCCTAAGTAGTTAAATAAGTGCTTTACATCTTAAACAAAGTTGGTACTTCTTTAGTTGGCTTCATTTACTACAACAGAAGATGGGATTCCTAGCCCTTGACACATTGTTGTGTTATACTGGTTGTCTTCTTGAAGAATTGATCAGCTATTTGGACTAAGAGCTTCCTTACTGTTTCGTTTTGGCCCTTTTCCACTCTAAAATGAAGCAAATTTTACCATAGGCTTAGAAAATTTGAGAAGAATAATAAATTTTAACGGTAGCAACAAGCATGATCTTCTGAGACTGCCCAACAGCCCCCAAAACACTGCTCTCTTTCTGATTTGGTTTGTTTATAGCCTGAGATTGTGCCTAAAGGAAACACCTCTTTTGACTTAACATTCTGCCCTGAGAAAAAACTGATGGAGAAGATTTCACTCTACTGTGGAGATGGTATTGGCTCCAATGGTGGGATGAAGATAGCTCTGATTCTCAGTATCTTAATTTTTTTTCTCACAAAATTTAGTCACTTTTAACAAGAGACTCTGAGAAGTAGGAAAGGAGAATGGCAAGGTAGACAAAATAAAAACTTTTTGGTAAATCAAATGAGATGGCCAATTGACTAAAGTGACTAGTTGGGATGGGAAAAATCCACACTATGTGGATAGTAGAGCATCTTAAACACCAATTTTACAATGTATTTGTGTGGTTGGGACTGGAAGAAAATCATGTATTAAGAGGGTTAGCATTTTTAGCAGGAGTTACAGGTTTTACTGTATATGTATGTAGGAGGATATTCTGTTCATTAATTGCTTTTCCTCATTAATTAGAGGTATGAAATAATTATCATCAATATTACCAAAAGATTATCTAAGAAACTTAAGAATAATTGTAGAAAAATTGAATGCTCTTAAAGTGTTTTTAATGCTCTTATGTTTATTTTCCCTGTTTTTATTTTTCTTTTTAATCAAACCTCTTCTATCTATTTTATGTAGAGGTAGTTTTTATTAGTAATTTTATCATTTCATACTTGATTGTCATTGACTACAATCAATGTTGGAGTTTATCTTTTAATTATTTTAAAATGAACTTGAATAAATATGTAATTGGCTTGTAATTAATTTTTTGCAGTTAGATCTCGTAAAGGCAATCCAAAACGAGTTGTGGATACTGATCACCTTTCATGTGAACATCATTATTATATGTTGATCGGTGTGTCTGCAGCTCTCAGCGATGCAAGCTTGGTACCATCCAAAGAAAATAAAGTTCTTGTTGTAGGTCTTGGAGGAGGTGGATTATGTAGGTACATGCATAAGCAGTTCAAAAAGGCAAGTCCCTGTAGATGTAAATTTAATTCTTATTGCATTATTTCAAATTTCAAATATTTCCATGATATAATTAATGCTAGATTCCAACCTCAGTTCATACAATGGCTATCCCCACAAGTATCAGTTTGTAATTGAACAGATTTAGAGGTTCCATCTACGAACCATTTACTGCTACCAGACTATCCATCCAATGCTATATCTGTAATGAAATTGAAGACCAGATAGACACGTAGACATGCTTTCTTGCTTATTGTTGGTTTTTATAGAATTTATTTGTGGTTAAAACCCATAAATTAATCCCATACTCAGTTCTCTATAATTATCAATCAATATCTATTTCTGGTTGTAAATAAATTGGCTTCATTTGCTTACAGGCTTTAATATCTGCTGTGGAGATTGACTCAGCAATGATTGATGTTGCAACAAAATACTTTGGTCTCACTCTTGATGAGCGTTTAACTGTACATGTACAAGATGGTGTAGAATTTATTATCAGTGCTGCAAAAGAAGGTTAGTTAGGTTCAACTTTCTTTCATTTTTAGAAGGAGGAATGAGTAGTATCTATTTTCCTAATTTCTTTATATATGTGATTATTTATTAATAATACTTATTTATAATTAAATAATACTTTATTATATTATTATATTATACTTTAATATATGCGTATTATTTCAAGGGAAGGAATATTCTGCCATTCTCTTTGATGTGGATTGTAAGGATGTCCAGAAAGGAATGAGTTGCCCCCCTCCTCAATTTCTTGCTAAGGAAACATTGGTTGCAGTTCAGTCCTGCCTACGTAATACAGGTAAGATTGTTGAATTTATCCTAATTCCACTCTTTTTCTTTTCCTAATTCCTTATTTCTGTAGAATGAGTGCTAAATTTACAGTGAAATAAAATCTCAAAAACACTGTTATTGGGGTTATTATCCTGGTTATTAGGGAAATTAATTTCTCATAGTAATTTAATCCTTAGATAATATTAATAATAAGAGAATATTAAAACAGGTAATATTGTAACATGCTCACTCTAGTCATTTCCTATAAGTTCTGCCTGTTGACTTTTGTAAATCTGAGCTGCATTTTTAAAGCTTAAGAACTTTCTATGCATATCATATTTTACATTAGGGAATAGAAAAAAGACAGGGAACCAGATCAAGATTTTGGGATGGACAATTAATAAGTCTCACCTTTATGGGCTAAGGAATTGAATAATAGTAGTAGTGGTAATCTTAACAGTGTGGGAAGCAGCTCTTCTCTTTATCCAAGAGATCATTCTACAATCCTATGTCCAGCTGATTCTTAGAATCATCCAAAACACTCTAGGCATACTGTCTTATACTGCTTAGCAGCTACATACTTTTACTTATCTGGAGGAAAAGTACCTGTTCACCTTTTTTGAAAAATATAGACACTGTTCTCTTTCTGAAACTTTGAGTTCCTTTTTCTTTTATTTTTGAATTATCATTAGGATAAAATCTAGACCATTGTTGATCTGGACCTTGTACTGTTTCTCAGAATCAAAATAGTAAATCCAGCTTTCACCACTGATATCACGGTCGGAATTGCATCTAGACTTCTTAGTGTCAAACTTTAACAATATTCTTCATCCTATCAACACAAGTGCAGACCTGGGCATCTGAAACAAACAATTCCAAAATTATTTTCTCTTTGTATTGAAAAAAAGGTGAGGGATTTTCTGGGAAAGTCTATATATAGTTGACAGTGATAGAATTCAAATACGTGTCCATACTATAATTTCCTTATGATGATGTAATTTTCTTTGCCTAAACAGTTTTTGTTAACCAAGAAAGTATTTTAATTTTTCTCAATTCATTTGCCTTTGACCAAAATTTCATATGTTTTAATTGGATTTCATTTTTGATGATGGATATATATGTAAAAGAGAATCTTACTTTTTAGGTGGTGTTTTTGTTTTAAACTTAGTCTGCAGAAGTCCATCACTAAGGCAGGAAGCTGTATCATCGCTGGAAGCTATATTTGGCTCCCAGATCTGCTCTTTTAAATTGGAAGAAGATGTCAATGAAATATTCTTCTGTTCTTCAATTAGTATGGAAGCAGAAATGTGGAGGGAGGTGATAATTGATGGGGCAAAAGCGTTATATGGAAACACTCATGGAAAAGGATCTCGACCTTCCACCATTGATTTAAAAGATTTTAGTCAGGCTTTACGAGCTAGCACATACAGGACTTGATGGGAGCATTTCTACCTGTGATATTTGCTCAGTGCAGTCACCACCACTTTCAGTGAATTGCCTTCATTTCAGATTTGCCAGATGGTGTTGAGATACTCGTACATTTCTCAACAAGTTTGAACATGCACAAACAAGCATGTTACATCATTAATGACCAGGTTAGAGCATGTTTATCAAAATTCAAAAGAATTTAAGGTATATAAGAGTTCTATTTCATATTTTATGATAATGCATCATTGAAAATACAAATTGTAATTGATAGAAGACTTAAGAAGTCTATAAACTGTATGTGCTCTCTTATTTACAGGAATGCTTTGTTCTGTTTGTGACATCTTGTAATTGTTTCAATTAAAAAGATATAATTTTATAGAAATTTTTATTTACAGTATTTGACATATTTACTTATTTTTATTTAAGTTAATCCCAAATTAATTGATGAACTACTGCAGAGAAGGTAGATCACACTGATTTTGAGCAAAATTTAAGGTATCAATCCCTTTGTCAAGGTACTGATTTTAAGGATTCCAGCTGAAAATTGATATTCATGGCAAAAATAACATTTTGAAATATAATGGGGACAAAGTTTGACTCTCTCTACCCTTTTATTTTAGTTTAACTTCCATACTTCATCATTTGTCATTTGGAAGTACTAATTGTAAGTATATTTCCAAGGGAGTCACTCTCATAAATTTGTTTATTTTGGCTTTGGAACAATTTCAGAGGACTGACTATAGCTGTGAAAGTAGATCATCTTCAAATAATGCCATGGCCACGAGGTGCATTTTATTAATTGGTCCTTGCTTTTATTACATAATATGATACATCTCAACCATCTACAGATGAGACAGTATTATGATTCCCACGAGTTTTTTTACACCTTGAATATTGCCTTTCCCTTCATTTTTAATGGTTCAAGGTACTATTAGTAGTTTTTTTAATTTGAAATTTCCTCCTTATTAATGCGAGAACAATATTGCTTATTACCGTAAGCTCCAAAAATTATACTGTATTTTATGGAGAAAAAAACACACTAGTTTAACCTTTCCATGCAGCTATTATGAATTCATGATGTTTGCTTCTAGCTCTCACTACGGGTGTCATTAAGTCATGACTGCAGGTCCCAACCGATATGCTGATGTTTACTTTCCTCTCATAGGAGTTTGGGGTTTTTCCCCACTTCTTATGTCTGCTTGACTTTTCAGTTGGTCTCTAGACTGTTTGGACGACATCGTTTCTAGTTACTATTTTTAGTTTTTTTTATGATGGATTGGTGCCATTTTCTTCGTAGGCGGATTTTTAAGTTATGTATTATTTTTTGTTTTGTTTGAGAAAGTTTTTATTAACACTTTCACAATATGAAATAACTATGAGTAGCTGTAACTTTATTGAATTATTTACAACATTTTTTTCTTTTTTGTAGGCGATCTTCATGTGTAGGATTTATAGGATAAAGGAGACATTTTTCTGAAATGTCTCCCTTAAAGATCTTTTAACATCAATATATTTAAATAAAAAACCTTTGTTTTCTTATGTTGCTGTCATTTCAAAGTCATTTTGTGTATTTTATATTACTGTATTGATAATTTGAATTTTTAAAATGGATGGAAAAAAATCTTCCGCTAGTTTGAATGAACCACTTCCTTCAACATCAGGTAAAACTAAACATTATCGATATACTTCAGACATTGATGGACATTCAGATGCTGTATTGATTTATTTATATGTTTATCGAATCCCTTATTACTTTCCAAGCGTAATATTTCAACCTACAGGGAATCTCCCGTCATCAAATGAACAAGTCTCCTCAAATCAAGGTATTTCTAAAAGTTTTTCTTGCTTTTGAAAATGAACTTCGTTTTGATGATATACAATTTTATTACTAGAAGATACCATGAGTGTTGTTCTGCTGATTAGTATGAAATATTTTTTCACAGTAAAGGAGATGAAATGTGACAAAAATGAAATTGCTTTATCTAAATGATTCTTTTCATAGTTATTCTCATCATTCACTTTGTCTCCTCTTCCATAGAAGAATATTTTGTTTGTTTCAGTGGAAGAACTCTCATTATTGTATAATGTATGAATATTGTCTTTTAATTGTATTTTTGCATTAATTATAACTTTATATTGCACAATCTAGCTGTCCTCCAAAAATTAAAAAACTCGGCAGATTGTGTGAGGATCAATATCTTAGGTAATCAAGTATTAGTATATTTATATCTTTTCGGAATATATAGGATATTTATTTACTTTCAAATTCACAAAATAGTTCATGCTTTATATATTTAGATTTACCGGAGGAAGAGGTAGAATTTTTGATGGTAGATTTTGACAAAAGTTGGAGTTCTGAGGAATTGGAGATTTCAGCATGTGTCCCTTTTCGACCCTTCTTTTCTAGCACTTGTTCAAACAAAACTTTCCCTCTTGGGATGTACTATATGGTTCACCCCACACTGGTATTTCAAGATAAATTCTCTATTCTTTTAGTGCTATTAATTCCTTCTCAGCAGCTGGATTTGAATGTGATTTGCAATTCTTCTCAAATAATTGATTGTTTTTCTGGAAAGTTTGTCAGTGAATAAATTATATTCTTACAGTGATGCCTGCTTTCCATCTTATTTTGAGTGAACTTAGCTTTCCATTATTTGTCTCTGGGTTTTATTATCCAGTTTTAAGAACATTTTATTATAATTTGTTTAAAATGGAAAGATTTTAATATGACTGGTAAGAATTCTTCCTTTTTCTGAAATACCGGTATGGTAGTAAAGGTTTCAAGTGGCCACATGGCATTATTCATATGATAGTGGTTGGCAGTGATGATATGAGAATGAGGCAGTTGAGCAATGATGGTTAGAAATTTGGGGACTCCAGTAAAACCATACATTTAAGATAAAAGTGTAGCCAGTCGTTCCCTTGAGAACTTATCCTGCCTACGATATATATGAGTAGTACTAATGGGCCATTGCACTTTTGTTTTTAATTCTTCTCTGCTCAGGTGCTATGCTTTGCTGCTCGCTCATGTTAGAGGGAAGATATGGTGGTTATGTTTCTATATATAATGAAATTAATTATATAATATAAAGTGTACCATGAAAATCAATAAGAAGATAAGTAGAAGAAAATACTTCACGTTCCACTTTCTAACATAAACAAAGGAAAATGTTGTTATATATACATGATAACTGAGAATATACCTTTGGATGTGAAAGATAAACCAATGTCAAGTGGGTTGCATACAATCAAACTATCTGCAGGTTCGAGTGTCATGAAAGAATGACAGTGAAAATTTCTCAATTAAAACATCCAATACAAATGAAAAATCAGTCAATTTATAAATATGAGTAAGATACATTCTCAATAAAAAGTTAACAGGAAAAGAAAATTCCTGTCATTGGGTTAAATTACAATATGTACTGCACTGAAAGAGTTAAAAACATTTTTATTCCTTTGAGGCATATAGATAGCTTGCCTTTTAGAAATTTGCTAGGGTTCTATTGGTAGTATGATGATAATTGCTTATATAGCTACTGGGTATCCAATACTATTTTCAATACAGTATGCCCAGAAAATGCATATTTATGTGTGAATGAATGAAAAAATAATTCTGCTTTCCCATCGTTTAGAAGACATTTCAATTGAATTTACATTGTCCTCTGTATATCTAATATTCACTGTATTTTGTGCACTAGTACTTTCATAATTTTCCTATTTTCTTTTTATTTCCTACACAGTACCCACCAGAAAATATGGTATTACTCTGGTGTTGAAAAAATGTTCTTTATATTTCATAACATACAAAATCTAATAGCATCATATAAGGCTCTCATTCAAGCTTACCTTTTAGACGTCATATTTTGAGAAAAAGCATGTCTCATTTATGGCGAAATATGGTAATTTCCCATTGGAAAATAGTTGTATTAGCTTTTATGAAGATTTTGGGTAATTGCTTGATTATGAGGATCTCCTTGTTGAATTATGCAGCTGTGAGTAGCTCTTTATAGATTTCATATGATCACCTTTAAATGCATGCTAATATCAGCCTTTCACATGAATATACTTGGTATATTCTTGACTGTTAAAGAGCTTGTAACAAAACATTGATCATCAAATTCAATCTTAAAGATTTCATTATTTTCAGAGTAATAAACAGCCTCAGTGGATTCCCCAGATTTTCGGCAATCTTTTCACCAAGTTTTCCTTGAACTACAGGAATTAGATTTTTCATGAATATTCATCTGAATTATCAAGTAAATTCAGAAAGTTATATTTCCTTCACTGCTATGCAAACTGTATTAGATAACTTAGCGAAACTCAACTGGGAAAAGTAATGAAAACTTCCCCTATGAAGATTTGAAGAAACACAATTTCATCCTTGAAGAGAGAACAGTTTTATCCAACTTTAGGAATTTGATATGAGGCCCACAATCTTTTATGTTATCTTATACAGGCTTGAATGTTCATATTTTATTTAGGACAAATTATCTTCTTCATCAGCCCTCTTTCAATGATAGCTCTTCCTTAAATTTTGCTATGTATGTATTTGCACCTAAATATAATGCTGTTAGTGCCCAAGTATCAAGTAAGTTTCAATAAAGATATCTTTAAGGTACAGAAATTGGTAACATGAGATTTACATCGCTTCTGCTCAATATTTTCTTTCACTTTCAATGAAAATCTTTGAGCATTTAGCTCTTCTGCTTGAATCTGAACCTCATATTTAAAAAATTACGAACATATACTTACTTATTGTATGTACGAGGGTGGTCTGATAAGTTTCCGACCCCAGATTTTTCAGGAAATTTTCAGAAAACATGTCGAGAAGTGGCGAAATGTCGGAAACTTTTCAGACCACCCATGTATATGCTTACATATACTTTCACATTCTATAATTAATCAAGATGCGCTGCTTTAAGAAAAAAATCCTTAAAGCTGCCTTTCACTCCCGGTATTACTCTTTGTGCAAAGACCCGGATGTCGTCGGCTATCCGTCTGATAGGATACTCGGCGAAGGTCAAATATTTTTATTGCGCATCAGTTCAGCAATGAGATGGACGGAGACTATCAGAATTCTTTGGAAATGAATCAGCATTTAGCCGCGGTTTGACCTTTGTCGTTTGCGGTAATCAGAAAGTTTGTTGTAAGGCCCACTTAAAAATCGCAGTAAGAGAAATTTTAGGTGCCAGTCACATGGAAGATTGCAAGTGAACTTCCTCAGGGGAAAGGAGATTTTAACGATCGTTGAAGTTCAATGATAGACACACATTCAATTTTAGTGTGAAAGCCAAGATCAAAGGAGACGCTTCTTTACGTTCAGTTAATTACCGACAAAGCAAATTTACTCATTACATTTGGTTGCTGAAATACTTAAGAGTTTGGAATATTAAGCAAGCTTTAAATATTATAGGTTATGAGATAGAGGATTCTGTATTATGGATAATAGTTAAAAATATAGCAATTAAAATTTTAATACAAAATAGCAGTTTTACAGTAACTACTTTTATTTATTGTTTCATGTAAACCGAGTTGCAAAATAATGGTACACCCGAACGAATGGTGAAATAAAAACGGTTATTTTTGGGGCGATATGACACCTTATTAATAGACATACGAGCCTCGTACGTCGTTTTGTAATGAATGAATGTTGACTACTAATTTTGTAATCAGCTCTTAATGGTAGCATGCCCTGTATAGATGCTATGCTTCACGCAATTGGGGTGGATCTTTCGTGTTGCACCATTTTTTCGAATATCAATATATCCCCTTGTAGCTCTGTAATAATATCAATTTGAAAAGATGCCGAAAAAGGCTGATAACACCAATGAATAACTGAAAATAAATAAAGCATTTTTCAATTGAAATATGAAAAATATTTTCAATTTCAATGTGGTTACAATTAGGAATATCGTGTTTCCGAGGTATCGTGATATCATGGCATTGATTAAAATATTGCAAATTGTCGAGGATATTGAAAAGAAAAGAAACCATCGCAAGGGGTATACGTTGTCAGAACCGCGCCTACGGTGGTTGGTGCCTGGTGCAAGGTATTTCTACGGCGCCTTCCCGAATATCAAGTTGTATCTCATTGTATGCATACAGTTCATACATACCTAAATAAAACGGAGTGATACTGTTATAAAATTGAAAATATTACAGGAAAAATATATATTAATATAGAGAAACAATACGTTTTATTTTGCTTGCATTAATTACTGTTTCAAAACATTTCACGTGATGTTGCGAACCACTTGTAAGTTAATGCTACACTATGAAGACTTAGAAGGAGATAGAGGATCAAACGCGACATTAATATTCGAATGAATATTCATTTCTTAAATATATGTTAATAGGGGAATCCTTTATTTTTAATTTAACTTGGGAAAAGGCGTCCCCCCCCTTATTCGGTGCCGGAGTGCGCTGATTCCCCGCACCCTATGTTGACATACGTGCATCTTGCGGTATTTCCTGAAATCGAAACCGGAGCCTACAGCATCTCAAACAGTACGGCTTTCCTCCTCAATGGATCGCCCGCAGTTGACCCTGACCTCATTAGTCAAACATTCTGGAGCTTGGTTATCTGGATCACAGCGATAGTATACATTTTCTAATTTATTAACGGTGTTGGGAATTTCATTCATTCGATTCTTGTACAGATCTATTTTCCTATGAATAGTCATGACTGCTTGAGTATCTTGCGGAATAACTCGAGTAATGTGTGGTTGATGCTCAAGAGTGAAGAAAAACCTGGACTTAAGCATTTTTAGCTGTTAACAGACGAAGATAAATGGTTTCTATGTTCCTGATCAAGGACAGTGTTAGTTATAACAAAGTTCAGGGACGTTATCGTGTGCGTTTCATAGTGATGAATAGAAGGAAATTATGATATATCTGATCAAGCGTCTCTTTCCTGTGAGCTGTGATTTAGCAAATTTTCTGATAGAATGATAAATTGAACTTCGGGTCGTTTGGTTAAAGGCTTAATGTGTCTTCTGGATGAATTCCTCAGAGAGGGTCCTCAGCCTGAAATCACTAGTGGAGCTTGACTGATTTACGTTTGAGCGATTAAAGGTTACATATTTTATTTGAAATCATTGATTCACATCACATTTTAATTTAAAAATAATATTTACCCTTGCCATTTTATATTTTAAGTTTTATATCAAGAATAAATAACTTCATTTTCTTAACTTTATATAGATTAAATTTTTGAGTTATAATTCTTATTCATTAAAAATTGGAATCTCTATTTTAAACCCGTATCAATATTTAATATTTTCCTTTTATATGCATATTTATTCAGAAATGTCCTATGTATCAGTATTACGTAATATTGTTGAAATTGTCATTGATAATCAATATTGCTTTTTTTACATGTCATCGTTTATCGTTATAGTCAGCTTTTACCCCTTGATACGGAGAAAGATGATAAAATGTTCCAATGGGGAAAGAAAACACTAGCGTTATCCTTGCGAAGATATTTATTATTTTCTATCAAAATTTACAGCGGTTTGTACCTCAAAATTAGTTCTGAGAAAGACGTAAGCTAAGGAGTAGCGTACCTAGTAGGGTCCCTGTGATTTAACCTCTACAAGACTCTACAAATGATTATTTTTAAAGATTTTTACCCTCCGAATTTCGACTTCGAGAATTAAGCTCTCGACCTTAATTTCTGATCTTTAATGCACGTTTCTGATTAATCTGAGAGTTTGCAATCCATTTTTCATGAAAATATATATTTTTTGCTGAATGTGAATTTATACCGAAATATGTTTGCAGAATAATTATCATGGTTCTCGATCTTCGATCAAATATAGAACTCTTCATTTTATATAAATTTGCTCATATTAGCTAGCATTAGCGAAGGTAAAAGTGTCTTCATCCACTTATATTTGTCATTATGCAATTGCTAATTGTTTCTAGAATGAAATAAAAACAAAAGTTTTCCCGCACAGAGAGATTGTATTTTATTATTTAAAATATAAATTACAATGGTTTGCTTAACAATAAGCAATATGGTGGGTTAGGCCAGATGACTAACAAAAAATAGACCATCGTCTCTCTTTCAATCCTTGCTGAAAGTGTAGCTGTAGCCGCCAGGAGTCCTGCTCAGGCTGAGCTTGCCAGGAGGGTAGAAGCGGTGAGGGGGCTGAGTGGTGGGCTCCTCGTAGTACCTCTGTTGAGGAGCAGCAGGCTGGTGGTACTGAGGAGCGGGCTGGTACTGCTGAGGGGCAGGGTTGTAGTGCTGTTGAACGGGGGCACTATATTGCTGAGGGTTGTACTGGGGCTGGGGCTGGTACCTGGGCTGGTACTGGGGCTGGGGAGCTACTGGAACGGGTGCGGGAGGGGCTTTGGGCAGATGATCACCGGTGGCAACGAAACCCTGCTTTCCAGCGGTGTAATGGATGGTGCGGCGGTTACCCTCAGGGTCTACATAGCTGTAAGATCCCTTACGGTTTCCGTCGGTATCTGCCTCTTCCTTGAATTCCACTCCATCCTCTTGCAGATAAGCGGCACCAAAGGCACCATCTCCTGCCTGATAACGGGCCTCGCTGAGGATGGCCGCGTCACGCCCGGTGTTGTGGGGGCGGTTGTACTGCGCCAAAGAGGCGCCTACGGCAACTACCACCACAAGAAGCAGCTGTAATTGATGAAATTGGTGGATTAGATAAGGGTAAAATATCGCAAAAGGCGTCTTCACATGAGGGTATCGAGGAATGAAAATAAAGATTTTTTAAAGCGAAGGATTTCAATTTCAAATGAGTTTAAGACAAAAGTGTCGTAAATGAACATTTCGCTTACTAACATTTCGCTATAATCCTCGGATACTGAGCGTCATATTTCATTCTAGGATGTTAACATTCCGGATTATTTAGTTTTCCGCTATGTTATTTCGTAAAGTAATGCAAATGGAAACTCTCATCGATCTTCGTCTCAAGATATATTGAGATCGAATGCTGAACTTTAATGAGAAAATTACTTTTAAAATTTCCGGAGCAGAAAATTTGCACTGGATAATGAGAAATTAAGTGTGAAAAACAAAGAAGTAATGCAGGAGTGCAATTTTAGGGAAGACTCGTTACGGAAGATGAGACGAGAAAAGCCCACTGGTGTAGGAAATTTACAATAAGTTGAATAAATTCACGGACATAAGAAGCGCAGAATCAGTATTTGGATATAAAAGATGACATTAAATTACATTAGTTCGGTGCAATACTGAATGTAAGGGAACGACGCCGTTGTATTTTCGGGCTCGTGCCCGCGACCGAATAAGGAAGTCGAAGGACGCGCTTAATATATAAGAGTCAAGGTGAAGTTTAAGTTACGATCGACCGTTGTGGTCCGCTACACACGGAAATTGGGTCGGAAGGAAGAAAGGAGATCGAGTAAATGAAAGGTGGGAGATGAAATTGAAAGTAGGCCTCAAACATCAAGAGAAAGTTTTGTTTGAGTTATCGTAACTGGACGGGTTTTAGTTTTACTACAGCTGGGAAAATGGTTCCATAACATCATCGAGAAATGAAATGTTAGTATTAAATATGACTTTGAAAAGTTTCCTCAGTTCTCGGCTTTTGATTTTGATAATGAATGGGGATGCGCTAAATTTTTTTGGAGTTTGAGGTACTCACAGCGGAAGCGTAAGAAATTTTGTTTTTAGGAAATCAGAACGATCTTTAGGTGTCATAATTACTTAGATTATCTTGCCATTGATACCAACAGGAGTTTTAATTGATAAATAAATTACACCGCTGTAATAATTTCGTAGTTTTCAAAAGGATTTCCGGTATTAAGGGGCTTCCCGATGGCCATGTTGGCAGCGCGTTCGACTTTGGTGAAAACCGTCCCGGGTTCGATTCCGGCGCACCGCAACTGTCGAAGCACTTTTATGAATACTACTACCTCCAACATTAAAAATTCTTATTGAATAAATCTATTCAAAATGAAAGAAAAGCTTCCCGTTAAATCCTCAGTACTTCGGATAACTGATCGATTTTCAAAAGGAATTCTTCCGTGTGATACAGATCTCCGCACCTGCCGTTTGGAAACCTTTTGTTATTCAGTACGTTTCTTCTCGAGTGACCTTGTGCGGTCTTCAGACGAAGTCGGAGGAGTAATTGCTGTTTTCAAGGAAGACCTAATTTCAAATCAGCCAACAAAAAAAGGTCTGAGACGTTTTAACCAATACCGATCTAGATTTCGTTTTGAGATGGCTGTCTGGATTTATTTAAATCAAAAGACTTCCCTAAGACCTTGGAGTCATGCAGCACGACTGATAAAAATTTTACAAGTCTCGGGAAGAAGATATCCGAAGTTTTCATTTTTTGTGACATTTAATTAAGTGAGAGAGATTTTATATATTTTTGGTTCAAAAAGGGAGGTTTTTACTCGAATTGAAGCGATGCCAAGTAAAAGAAAAAGAAAACCGAATTATAATTTTATTGATTGATACGTAATATTTAACGCGATAAGATGGGTAAAACACTCAAATTCATTGCATAAAAATTCGTTTCTGCCACTTTTAAATTTAACAATCAATGAAGTTGATTGGAAGACTAAATTGGTTATGAGAAACCATAAGAAGACTATCTCGGCTCTTCGGTACGTTTTATTTGAAATTAAACTGCTCAAACAGAATGATGCCGAATTGCAGGTGGGTAGAATTTGAACGCTTGAAAAAATGCTCTTCGATCGAATAATGGTTATGACGAAATAAAAAAATTATTAAAATAGATGGTGTTCACGAAACTGAGGGAATCCTCCGTGAGGAAGATTAGTAATCACTGAAGTGGTAAAAAGCAATATCCCCCGATATTCCGAATATCCTGTTTTCGGAATCACTCGCAGTCCCCTTCAACTTACGGTCTTGTACATGTTGTACGGCTGTGGTGGGCTGGCAGCTGCAAAAAGCTTGAGGATGGAGATCGGAGATGGAAGTGTACCTTTGAGATCCTTCCTCGCGCCTTTATACCGGAGGCTGACGCATGGGTGCGGGGAGGCTGGAAACCATTTGGGGACCCGGTTGCCTTGAGTTAGGGCGTGTGTCGTGGTGGGAGGGGGGCAAGGCCGCTTCGTGGGGCGGAGGAGACATGAGGGTGGGGGGTGACCTAGGGCGTGGTCGTTGGGGTTGACGGCAACCCTGAGGCTGTGGATGAGGTCGAAAAGACCGTAGGCCCAATCTGGATCCACCCCATCAACCTAACGGAAAGATACTTACACCTAATTCTTCTGTGTGATGTCTCGCTCACGTTATCATCTCCGCCTTACTAACATTCGATTGTATATACTTTCTTGGGATTCATCCTCTATTTAACCCCCGTCTATTTTGAATCTTATATTGCTGAGAATGGATTGGCTGGGTTAAGAGTTTACAATTTTAAATATGTAAACAAACTCGATGTACAGCAAAAGGATTCAATATAATCATCCGACTGATTTCTACAGACTAGGAGAGGTATCATATAACAGAGCCTTTTTTCATGGCAAGGGAATTGTGAACGCAGAGTGCAGAAAGAATTAAAATTTCCCAAAAATAGATTTTTTTCTCGAGTTTAAAACTTAATTGCCCCGATATATAAATTATTGAGTCATGATATAATGGCGTCTTTTTCTATCTATAAAAAATTTCTTTGCTTTTTAAATCTATAATATAGCGGGACTGTTTGTGATTCTTGCCAATTGAATAGAAGTCTTTCCTGTTTCACTTACATCCTGCATATATATAGAGACGAACTGCGCTTCAACAATCGATGTCTTGGCTTTTCTAGTTTAAAATTAACTTTTCTGAGTATTAGTTAATACTTTGAGATTACTTTCGTTTAATAAATTATTTAACAACATTGATGTATTGATTGCTTTTAACTATTATTTAGCGATTCATTAGAATCCCCTTTATTTTTACTGTGTTTTAGATCAAACTTCTGCAAATTTTACGAAAAATTACAGTATTAATCTTGATGTATCGGTATTATATCATTATCAGTCACCGACTGGATTTTAATCTATAAATTTAACCAAACGAAAGAATTTTTGTTATTCTACAAATTATTTCTAGGCTATTATTTCTGAAAAGAAACGCTGCATAAGGAATATGGTTAGAAACTTTTTTTTATAATTAACCATGTGATTAGACTACATTTCCGTATAAAATTATAATGTAGAGCAGTTTTCTCTTTGTAATACGAAATATTTATTCTGTGTATTTATGAATTTACTACATTAACGTATACCATCACTCCAATTTGACAAGTCTGAAATACTTTATTCTTTTGTTTTGTTTAAGGAAGATAGCTTTCGATCTCGAAAGGGTTACAGGTTATTATTTCTGCTGTTTAAGTTTCGAAGCTTGCTTCGCGGAGTTAATTTTGCGCGCGCGAAAATCCTTATGCTTTTTCGCCTTTATTTTCATTGTCTTATTCTTTTTGTTCACGAGGAACAAAAATATGTATATGTGTTGGTAGATGATGTCCTTGGATAAGGGCTGAGCAGACTCCGCGCTTTGTGGCTCTGAGGTTACGAGTTTGAGTCCCGTAGGGACTGGAGGGTGCTATATGCTGGTAAGGCAGGGAACAGAAGTGTTATATCTATTGAAATCTCTACCAAATGTATTCTAAATAAGCCAATCAATGATCATCAATTTCAATGGATATAAAAACTCTACGTGTCTTAAAAATAAAATGAATTCATTTTGATTATGATTTATAATAATTTAAAAAGGAAACAGAAAATAAACCTCAATCTGTGTTTTAAACTAAGCACTAACTCTAGAAAACAATTTAGATAAGCATATGAAATCTATTTAACGCTTCAATGTATTCCTACGTTGTTATAGATGAGTACATTTATTGAATAGTGCTGTATAGTATGGATTGTAAAATAGTATAATATGGCAAGGCTCCGCGATAGCCAGGTGGGCAAAACGTTCACCCTCGGTGCAAGGGGTCCTGGGTTCGATTTCCAGTTGTGTCGCATATCTGCAAAATGACCTCAGCTATCGAAGCACTTTTAAGAATACTAATACAGATAATATGGTGCTAATATTATTGAAAAAGGTTAAGGAAAATTTTCTATGGGATCTTTGCCTTGAGTTATTCAGCAGAACAATTTAAATTTATAGTAATAAATAAATAATAAAGTGCTTTCTATAATGGAGCGGAAAAGGTATGAAGGCACACGCATAAAATAATTCACCTGTTTAAGTTTTGTCTTCATGGAATTTTTTTTCTCACTCTCAATGAAATACCGTTCGTCGCCTGGTTACGCATAACGCGACGGCCTCGAAAGAGGAATGAGGTGTCGTGAATTTTAAGGTCACCGGTTCAAATCTCGTTGAAGCCATGGGAAGCAATTAGTCGCGTTTCTATTGGCATCCGTCCTTTTGGTCCATTGCCCCATGATCATAGGTCTGCATTTGAGAATGAGGTCTTGATGTCAAGTAAAGCCATTGTAAATTTCAGATGTAAATTTTTCAGCCGGAAACATCAAGGAGGAGGAAAAATAGAAATTATAGTAACCATACAATAGTCTGAATTAATCTCTGAATGTTGTATACACTAATACGATACACTCTTACACTAATACGATACATTCTCTGCATTTACGAGTATTTCATTATGAGATTCTTGTTATTTATCAGCATTACTGCGTATATGGAATATTTAAGAAAATAATTTAAAATCAGGCTTTTATGGCTTAGAAATTAGTTTGATGGAAGATCAACTACAAACCAGTATCCTTAAATCTTAAATGGAGCCTTTTTATCATTTTTTAGTTTAGTAGTATTATCAGTCTGTATTTTGTTGTGGTTGTCATAAAGTAACTATAATACAATAGTATAATTTGAATGTAATATTTAATTTAATGTTAATTTTTAGTACAGTGTAATACTTATCGAAATATTACTGTTATCTACTGTAATATTTACAACAAATAGTTGAAATTTCTTCCTGGTTCCTCCAACAAGTTACAATCCCGTATATCCATTACATTCCTAATTACTCGATTTAATATATCATTGAAATTAATCAAAGAGTCAGATAACTTCAGTAGATCTTACAAACAACAATTGATAAAACTGGGCTAAATCAGTTTCCGATCAGCATAATTTACTTGTAGATTTAAAATTTTATAGTGGTGAATTTCCACTACTGGTAATAAGGAGTGCATACATACTCGGAAATATTTTCTCCGGAGTGGGAGTTTAGTAGATAGATTTCTTGTCAACATTTCGTTTTATTTTGTATTTTCAAATATACCTAGCCAAGAGAGACATTGCTTCCGTCCTACCAAAACTATTTCCTATGTTGCTGAAATGGGAAAGAAACAAAAAACTGGATCGATGCGTCATTCGGTAGACAAAACCTCAATCTAGCGTTCAATTTTCGGCGGTGCTCCGTCCTTCGTCCGAAAGTGGACGATTCGTATTCGGCTCAGTGACCTCGGTCTGCTGAAGAGAAGATTGAGATGAGGGCATTCAGAGCTCCATCCCAATGTCCCCTCAAGTGTTTTTCGATAGCCACTGAGAATAAGGAAGTCGGAAGCTGGACAGATTCCATTAGCGATGCTATTCCTAAAGGTTGCGGGGTGTATTTCCGCCCTATTTGACGTAAACCCACGAAACATAGACCGCAGAAAAAATTCAAGGTAATCTTCGCAAAACCTGAGTGGAATTTAAAGAAATAGAATGCTAAGCTATTCTGAGATTCCCATACTCTCTCCGGATTTCCCATACTCTCTAAAATCTCCGGATTTTAGGAATGTCTATAACCGTAAACAGTTACCATCAAACTTTAGCCTACAGCTATGATGTTATCATTATATGATATCGTTTTGTTGAAATCATATTAATGAAGTTGAATGAATCAAACTTTTAATTTTACCAATAAATTGATCGGAATTATTTTAATCGAGTCCAATTTTCGAGCATCAATATATTTTAAAATTAAACTTAATCGCAGAAAGTTCTAAAGAATTGCTACTCAGTGTACAGAGTTTTCCATAATGCTGTAATTCTTCAAACTTAAAGTCTCAATTTATGTTATCTTTATGAGATGATTGGATCTCCATATAAGGTAATTTTTTTACACATATTGACGCCATTACATTTTAAGGTTAGGTAATAAGGTTCTTTAATGAGGCGTAAGAGCTTGGGGTAACTCAAATATCAACCGTATCCTACTGATTAGCGATGAAAAATACTTAAAGAATTCAATATTTTTCATCACTAGTCATTTATTTTACATCATTTTCATTTTTTCGTCTTTACATCATCCATATAAGTTGTCATAGATCTATAATTAACACCATAATTTCATTTGAAATTACTTTCTAGCATCTTTTATTCACTATCACTTGCACTGCATTTTCTACGAAAGTAGTCGAAAATTTTATTTTTAGAGGTGACTCGATGATTTGGAATCGTGTAACTTCCGAGAACCTATCGTTGAAGGGTCTTAAGTGTCACCTTAAGTATGGAATCAGATTTAAGTTAACGAGAATTCTATGACATTGCTTAGTCATGTTTCGATGCTCAGGAAACTCTATTAGCGCAATATAAATTCTCCTCAGATAATTGCAATCGTATGTTTGACTGTTTACTCATTTTATTGCTTACCTTAATAGACATGAAACTTAAGTTCCCCAAACATTAGCGAGCTACTCATGCCATTTAAGACCACATTCCCTCTACACAAGCGTCAATACGCCTCTTGAGGGCCAATTAACTGGTGCTTTTTTATCTACTTCTGCATTGACGAGAGGTGTATCATTTTATCCAACATTTGAAATGGACAGACTGTATTTTAACGCTTTATGTTTAATTATCTACCCCTTCTCGATAACGTTTACGAAGGAAAAACTAACGTCTCAATGTCATGATTCACCATGTCTCTCATATTTTACATAGTCGTTGGATATCCTCATCTCAAATTCATCCGAAGTATATATAAAATATTTATTTTCTTTTCGAATTACATCAATTTTTGGAATAAATTTGTAATGTTGAAAGAATAAATGCTTAACGTGATTATTCTGATGAGACAAGATTATAGAATCTGTGGTAATAAATGACTAAGAAATTTTATCAACGCTTAGCTTTTGGTCGTCTATTTTACACTGTTTGAGCTTAACAGATGATGACGAAGAATGCGAGGAAATAAATTCCAGGAAAGGAAAGATAGAACTGCTTCACAGCTACAACCCCCATTGATATGTCCATAGTATCTATCTAAGCACATTCAATCGAAGGGCATTACTTCATTTTTCCGAGTTAATTTTTCACAGACGTCATTGAGAAAAAGGCAGAAATTCACTTCGTTTTTATTTTGTGTACTATCTTTATGTATTATTTTAATATCCATTAATGAGCGTATTCACTGTGCGCAATCCATTTTTTACTTACGATGGGAGAATAGGCGGAGAGAAAGAAACAGGTTTATTTGGGATTGTATAAGGCTTACAGGATCAAAGATTATTGTTGTTGGACTAGAGATAATTTGTTGCCTCCTCCGAGACTATTTTTAACATTAGCGCATGTTCAATACATAAGAGCATCTATTTTATTATATCATTTATCAAGATTCGAACATAGGACCAAGCTATACTTTCACCTACGTTACAGAGGACAGCAATTATGTCATGCTTTATTACAGGAGCACAGCATTTATCTACAAGATATATTAGCCTGAATTGGAAGAAATAAAAACACTTTCAAAATGCTTTTATTTCTTCTAATTATGGAATTCTACATAATGAAAGTTACCACCATAGATCATATTTACTTTAATTCGTAAATTCGTAAATTCGTAATTTCCCTAAACTTAATAGAAAGCTCTTCAAGGAGCTTTCAATGCACAAAACCCAAAAGAATGGATATCAATATATAGACGACAAATGAAGCTCTTTGCAATGGAGTTTAATGAACCGACTCCATTCACATATGAAAAATGCTTATGGGAAACAAAAATGTTGGTCATGGAGCCCGTGAAATGAAAGGAAAAGATCTTGAAGGTATCAAAATATTTCAGAAATGGAGGATTTTTTCCTCTCAACGAAAGAATGCTGTTTTTGGATCGATGTGAAACGAGGGAAATTATTTTAGGAGTATAGTCTAGACTAGCGTGATTTATACCTCATTGTTCATCGGGAGAAGTATCTTCGTTTTGCGACTCTTCCAAAAAATATGCTCTCAAAGATTTTTTTCGTTGAAAAGATACGATCACAGGCGGAACTATGCAATAATCGAAGGATCCCGAATGGACCGCGGGAAACAGTGATCCAAGGACGTGGGTGAAAGGGAAAAGTGCGTCACGTAAACTTGAAAAATCGGAAGAATCTCTGGGAGACCTTCGTGCGGTGGTGATGTGAACGAATGAATCCTCATTGTCTTTAAATTTTAATGCGTCTCAAAGCAAAGTTATAAGTAGATCTGACCAATTCTCAAATCAATCTTATTACAATTTATACTATTGAAGTTTCAGGAATGTAAGATTTGAGTAATATTTTACAAAGAAATTTATCTTTATAATCGTGATAATTGGCTACCGTCATCATTTGAAACTGATATATAAATAAATGAGATATACTCTATATTCATCGAGACATTAACTTACAGCGATAACCTTGGCATAATAAAACACCCATTTTAAATATGCTTATTATAATCCTTTGCTACTTTCGCTAGAACTATCATACTGAATTAACGGTGAATGTCTCAATTAAATGACGAATATTTTGGTAAAATGGTCGAGAGTTTATGTAATATTAGTAAAATTAAAATCGATTTGATAACAATAAAAACTTTACTATTGACGAAGAAGCTTAAAAATATTCATTTACAAAGTAAATCAAGCAGAGATATAGATAAAGAGAAATAGTTTGAATATCAATTAATGATTTCCTTTGTTTAATATTTATAACATCGCTATTCAAATTTCAGTATTAATAATATAGTTTCTCTGTTTGTAAGTGTCCTCTAGCTGCTCTAAGTTAGATAATATAGTCTAAATTTTTCTCAAGTAGATAATGTGTTATAGTTACGTAATACATTTAGAATTGAAATAAATCTAAGTACTTAACATAGTGATGAAAAATTCCCAAAAAAATCGTGTATGCAAAAGGACATAATAGTTGATTAAAAGAAACATAAGCAAATCGCTTATTCTCATTACTGAATGATATCGAAAATAAATGCCTAAGTTAAAAAATATAGATGTTGGTATCTGTATACATACATATACATAGATAGGAAATGGTGAAAAACGGGAAAAATGAGTATTGCCTGTTTCAGCGGGATCTGCTTCCAAAGGGGCCGAAAACCCACGAGAAAAACTTTTCCAATTCGAAAACCTGCTTTAGAGGACAGCTGAAGAGGACAAGTTAAAAAGGGGTTTATGTGATCGAGGAAAAACGTAAGGTTCGTGCAGACGATCATCTTTCAACTTGCTTTTTTTGGAAAAAGATGCTAAAGCATGGCACAGGAATGCAGCTTGGGACATCAGAGGGTAATGAATTGCATTCTATTCCGATTGCGTGAGTTTTATCCTCTCTGAAGAACATCTTGGAAAACAAGTTGAAAAAAATATCTTTTCAGATGAATGTTGATTCAAGAGCAAAAGAAAGAGCTACTGCCTACTTGCTTAATTGTAATTAAATGTCCTCAGCGGACTGTCAACTATCACGGCAACAGGTGCATAAACGCAAATGAAAATCATTAATTGTATCTACACACGAATAGGTTTCTTTTCATGAAAACCTGTAATTTTGTTTGCCTTGCAATGGATTTTATGTATAAATTTCAAAGAATATAGTGTTGTATGATTTTATTAACACCTTCGAGAAGAGCTCGAGAGCTTGTTTTTGTCCTTCTTCAGAAAGCTTAAAATGATTATTTTCAAAATATTTATACGGAAATAACATTCAAGTTTTGTGGGAAACGTTTAATCATGAAAAGGGGTTGTAAGACGAGTTTAATAGTAGAAGATGGCAACAACCGGTAGGAAATTAAAATTTCATAGGCAATCATCATAAGCTAAATGGTATTCGTTCTAACGAAGTTTTTTGAGAACAACGATTTTTGGGACTTGGCTGACGAATACGGATTTGGCTGTTAAACGTTTTGGTGAGTGCTCGCGGATAAGTGGTTGTACAATAAACGAAAATAACCTAAAGGTATTAGATGCTGACAGTTGTTAATGACTCGTAAAAGACTGCGGAAGCTTTGGGAAGTTTTCATGGTACTTTAGCATTTTGAACTTTATTGGAAAACGTATCTCAGTTAACGAAGGTTTATCCCTTGACTAATTATTTTCGCAATCATTGTATTTTAAAATTAGTTTGCTGCCAGACAATATACAACATACGTATAACATTACATGACACTCATTATAGCGAATATCATCACTATTTTCCTTTTCGTGGTATACATGCATATACGCATATAATATTTTATTGCACGAATACTTTTCAGAAGCTAAGTTAACTTCATTACATCTAATCCAGTTTCGTTCGAAATACACCTAGCCATTTTTATGATGTAGCACTGGCATTAAATTAAGTTGCAAGAAAATATTAAATTGTAGCAAAAAGAAGAAATCTGCCTTCGCCTGCTTTGAATATCTGTATAAGTGATAGTACTCGTGGAAGTATGTCCAAATAGAGATATCAAATCCAGGTGCGAGTCCTCTGTTAAATCATCATGAAATTGAATTGCAGAGAAGGATTTTAACATCCTACCTGTTTGCGATGAAATATGCTGTCCATTAAGCTATGAAGATACAGGAAACATAAACTAAAGGTGATGTATCATCCTCTCACTCGATAGCTTACGAGAGATAAAAAGAAAAGTTTTTTTTATGCAGCCGGCCTTCACACCAGGTCAATGCTAACGGAGATATTAATGTGGGCGTGGATTGCGATTCGGATGAGAGCGCGACCGATTCAAATTCACCATAACTATTTTCAGAGCTCTGCATTTGAAAGTCATTAAAATTTTCAGATATTAAAAATTGCATTCATGCATTCTTCGTTCAGTCTTCAGGAATTAATCGAACAATATAACAAAAAGTACAATATATTCTTCGGTTTCTCGAGAGGCGAATGTTTTCTTTTGGTCTTGTATGCATATGATGCTGAAATCATCAATAATGATGATTCCCAATTTCATTCCCATTCATCCCAATAATGACTCAAATTATGGTTTGTTTTGATACGTTTAGTTCAAATGCACTTTGTTACTTTCGAGAAATTCGAGTCTTATACAGTATGATTTTTCTCAAGGAAAGAGAGAAAACCTCCTTTTTCACTTTAATACAATACCTCAAATCCTTCAAAATTGTAAATGTTACATTACTAGGTCAAATCTCATCTAATGCTATGGATCCTGATGATATTTTCATTTGAACTAAATAATCCTCGTAACAAATCCTGAACTTTGTTAATAGTGCTTATACATATGTTCAATTTGAAATACATTAGAAATATTTTAAATATATTATATCTATGTATATTTAATTGAAGTTAAATTAAATTAAAAATTAATTACATCTGTAACAAGACGATTTTTCAGCCCAAAAAAGCGCTGAATTGTTTCTTATATCTATAAAAGATAATCTGAGAGCGAATATCCATTTTAACATAGTAAATGTTTGCGCTGCAGAATATTTATAACAATTTTCGACCGAAGTATTCACCTGTTAGCAAATTTTTCATTAATAACAAAAATAAATACTCCGGTACATACCTGAGGTTTTCAAAGTAAAAGGTACTCTAGGTCGATTTCTCACAGCGTAAAAATGTCGACAGACGATAGATTTTTAGCAAATAGATCGATTTACTTAATTCGCCATGACATTTCCATTTGGCACTCATTTCAGATATTTTATTTCTGGGGTAGGGTAAACATCTCTGCGCGACCTTCTGGATGCCAAATTGAGAGCGACAATCAAAATCTCTATACCTATCGAGGGAGGTCATTCTCATGGCTGACGTCTTAAGTGGGCTGTTTGGAAAGAAGCGTTTATTTAGAAGTCTCTTCACTCTCCCTATTGCACCTGCTGCACAATCGTAGCGGAATTATTAACTGTTCTACAGTGCCGTCAAAAAGTGTACCATAATAGTACGTACTAAGAATATATAGCGAGGATAAGATATCGAAGGTACATAAATTTGAATGCGTTGAACTATTTCTCAAAATTCTGGAATTTCGAAAGATATAAGCAACATGTTGTTTACTATAGGAATACTTCATTTTCTATGCTAATCGAATTCTGACCGCCTCCGATGAGAAAGAATTGGTACATGCTACTCCTGAGGATGTCCCCTTCAAGATCGTAGGTAATTATTATTAATTATTGATGCTGAGATATGACCTTATTCATTGGCTATTGATGATTACAGCGTATCTATTTTCATTATATTTTAAATGGAAAGGCGAAATTTTAGGTGTAGTTGAATTTACCTTTTGTATGTATGTATGTACATACATCGACATCGCAGATGTCTTATTGCCAGGCTCTCACTGGTGTCCGAGCATAGAGTGAGCCACATCTATTTATTGCATATTTTGTGACTGATGAAATGAACCTTAGGGATCAAAAGTTTTACCAGTGATTATAAATATGAGTTATTAGTTTTTTTTAAATTTCATGATTAAGATTGAGTGACAGCAATCGGCATCTGGCTTGCAGAGAGGATCCGATAGAAGTTTAAGAACTGAATGGGTCATTAGAAAGGAATTGAAGTCTAACCATCCATTTATTCTTAAGTTCAGTGAAATGTAGTTAGTTAGATTAAAGGTACTTTACGTTCAAAGAAGAGGTTATGTCTTAATATCGATTGGATCGGATGGAGTTGAAAATATACATATATCTACACAAACATACATAAAAGTTCTGGAAAATATGTGTATGGATGTAGAATAGATGTAGAGAATGAAGGAGAGGTCAATTAAAATAAAATTACTAAGTGGAACATTCTGTAATGCAAAGCAGAAGAAGATTTAAAAATATCAATACAAAGGGATTGAGTAAAGTGAAATGTGGTGAAATAGTGGAAAAGATCCTTTTGAAATTTATTATTTACAAGAACATTCTAGTGTTTGGTGAGAAATGTTACTTACAAAATGAAGAAGACTGAAAAAGAAAGTTGTTTTTGAAATGAGAATGAAAATTAAAACAAGTATTTGATAATAATCTTTTTAGTATATAGGCCTTAAAGTTTTTATATAAATACAGAGAAATAATGTTGACAAGATAGAAGAAGTAGCTATTGAAAAAATAGCAAAGGCCTGTACATTAATCATGAGAGGTTTAAGTCCAAGGGTGGGAGAAATCTAAGAAGAAAGTCAAGTGTAAATTTGCTATAGGAAGTAAAGATTAAAGATGGCAGCAACTTGTAGACTTTTAAAAGAGAGTTTAAGGATAGTCAGCAACTTGTGCTTTCTGCTTTAAAAACCAAAGGGAAATGAGGTACACGATATATGATCTCCTATATAGAAATGAGGTATCATATAGATTAAAAGCCAAAGCTACGATAGTATAGGATTCAAATGAAAAATTAAGTATGAGCTTACATCTGTTACCATTACAATTTATATATAGCGGAAGATTTTGAAAACGAAGTAGGTAAAGAGGTAGTATTCTTGAGGAGGATGAGAAACTAGAAGAACAAGATTTCTTGTTGAATGCATTACTGAAAAATAAAGAAGGATTGAGGTGTTTAGATGAAAAGCTAAAAAATGGCAGAAAACAGATATTGATAAGCATATAATAGGTAAATATAAGGAAAGAATGGATTACTCCATTTATAAAATATATCCACATATATAAAATGTAAGGAAGATTAAAAT
Organism: Pachydiplax longipennis; assembly: GCA_036926295.1. NCBI lineage: Eukaryota > Metazoa > Arthropoda > Insecta > Odonata > Libellulidae > Pachydiplax > Pachydiplax longipennis. Next base: position 25,802,865 of record JAVFKF010000008.1, on the reverse strand, counting down.
TAGTGTCAGTAGATAAACACAGTGGAGAAAGACTTTATTGGAGGTAAAAGAATGATGGAAAGAAACAGAACTGATGAAGCACAAAAGAAACAGAGCCTAAATAAGTGAAATGAAATAAAGAAATGGAAAGAGACTAAAAAAGACATAGTTACAGTTGAACAAATAAGAACATATTTAATGGCATATGTTCTAACAATTGCTTAAATAGAACTATTAATCACTGACTGAAGAAAAGTAAGTAAACCACAAGGTGTCTAGAGCATTGCTGCTTAATTCATGTGTAACAATACATACATTTGAGTGCCTAATGTGTTGGTCTACCTTATAGCATGCAAGAGAGGACTATTCTCACTTTGCATTAAATGCACGCTACTATTTGTGATAGCTTTTCATTTTATAGTAGACTGTTATGGTTATATAAAAACATTTTATACCTACTGTGGTTGTACCTACTGTAGTCATCCTTTTAAATTTAAATTAACCCTGGAACTTGAAAATGATTGGTAAAGTGCTGTAAAATTGAAATTGATATATAAAAATACCTTGTTATACCTCAGGTTGGGAAGCACATGCTTAGAAGATATAAAGTTGAAAGAAATGGTTCTGAAACTAAGGGCAAAGACTTGAGAAGAATGAAAGACTTATAAGGAAAATTCACAGATAGTGTAAATGATTGATAAAAATATGGCATAGGAAATATAATTTGATAAAGATGGTATAAATGGAAAAAGTGATGATGAAATTCTGATCCAAGGACTAGAAATAAATAAAGAATAAAGATGTAATAGATGTATGGTAGTGAAAATTGGTCCAGAGATTCCAGAGAAGTAGCAATATTATTTATATGAAACAGATGCATACATGAGTAAGTACCAAGTTATATAGTTCAGCCAAAATATCATTGGTTATTATAAATACATTAAAGGGTTACACTGCAGTGGAATAATTTAATTAAAGAATATATTTATGGGTTTAGAATAAAATTGAACTGGGACATTTAATAGTATGTTTAGGAAAATTACGAAAGAGAGGTGAATCTGGAGAGATGAGAAAGAATTGGTGTCTCATAAAAATTAAGAAAATGCTTGTGACTAAGTAGAATAGGGATGGGAATTTCATGTAGTATTTTATAAACACATTAGTTAGACTGCAAAGAGAGATGGTGCATGAAGGAATTTAATTTAATGTAGATAAAGAAATAATGCAAAGAATAGGAAGTTATATAATGAAATAAGCAAATTCAGAAATGTCATGCGTGAATACTATTTTGTTTATTTTGTGATACCATCTGAAAAGCAAACAGGCAGTAACTAAAATTTCAGATGGTCACAACAAAACTGGTCTAATTTATAGAATGAGGATTGAGAAAACTAAGACTAAAAGTATTAATTTCTATGGAAATACAAAATTGTTTGATATTATGTTGGAAGGTGAGATTATCAAGTAGATATACCTAATCTGAAAAGTTCAGATACCTAGTTACGAATAGAGTGTTCTTAGCTGGAGGGACTGATGAATTATGAAATGATGAATAACATGAATTTAAAGGAAAGAATTAATATCAGTTGATTAAGGACACAGAGGGTATTTATAAATGAAGAGAATAATTGTAAGGTAGAGGTAATTGAGTAATTTTAATGGAGTAGATCTCAGTATTATAGAAGTCATAGAATAATAATTGAATGGCTAATGCTGTTGATATCTGAAAGTTCTCCTCAAGGTTCATTAATGGCTTGTTCAGTAATGATACACGTATCAGCATCAGTGATTATTAAGTTGTTTCTGAATATCATTATTATCATCATTCTTAAGAGAAGTATTTATTTAGCCATGTAGTATTTATTTCAAATGAAAGATTAAAATATAAAAGTATAATTTTCAGAAGAATAATCTTCATAATGACATACTCTCTTAGAACTTCCTTCACATACCATAGAAAGCAAATGAGACAGATGTCTCAGACTCTCTCATAGTGTTCACATTCTTTTCTAATTAATCTTAAAATGGAACTGAATTCAGATGAGAAAGGTTTCTTTAAGGCATGATAGATAATAATATTTTCTTGGCATTTAGTAAACCATTCTTAAATAATTCCATTTACTTATCAGTCTTTAAAATATCCTCAATACTGAACATAAATATTATCAAAAGATCTTATTTTATTAATGATAAAAGAATCAGTAAAGTAATCTATGAAATCTAGTTTTCACCTGTAAATCATCATTTACCTACTTGATAAATAGTTCCTCCTAACATATCATTGTAAATAGAATATTTTTCATTCTTGTGGAATTCTCCTTTGGGACAGAAAAAAATCATGTATAATATCTTTTGTTTATTGCTATTATTCTTTTCAAAATTTATTACTGGAAGCAGTAAATATATTACATATATTATCTTTCATTAAATTACCGTATTATCTCAAAATAACTGGCCCATTTGTTTTGGGCTCACAAGTAAAGGAAAAATTAATGCATGAGTATAAGTGCATCTTTTGAAGTACCCTAAAGGCTGTTTCACACTGTAGGGACGGTCATGGTATCACAGCGGTTAGGTTACATACCTTATGTACTGCACATTATGCTCATTGGCAGATGAGGTGTAACATATTTCTGATTTAATAATTAAGTACATAAAAGAATGATATTTTCACATACAAGCCTGTAATTTCTCTTTTCTTGGTCAATTTTAAGTGCATGTAAAAAATGAATTGCATATATAAAACCGCCCTCTCTGTTTTTAGGATGAAAAAATCAGAACAAAGGGGCGGTTATTCTCGAGTACATACAGTGGTATACTTCATTATTTTACATTTTAACATGTAATATTTTTGGATTCCTTCTAAATAACAATCCAATTTTTAATTCCAACATTTACCCATAAAAAATCATCTATAATGATGTAATTTTTGATACCATCTTAAAGGTATTCATATTTATTTCGATCCTACTTATACAATGTTGTATATCAAACCTCATTATTATACTCTCATAGTTTGCTGAGTAAAGAACAATATCTCAAGGAATTATATTTCAGAGATATGAAAATCAGCAAGATTTCTCTCATTGAAAATAACATATGAATTAATTATGATTTACTTATTTACATAGTTGTTAAATCTAGTAAAATGAGCCTTGAAAAAACTGAGAATCATTTGAGGACAGGATGAATAAATTAAGATGTCAGATTAACTTCAACATGTGATGGGAAGGAATATAAGTACGTAAAATAGAATACAAGACTCATTTTGTTGAAGGAAACGTGTCTCTTTTATGAATTTCGGAAATCGGGAATCAAAAGTAAATATTTTTAAAAAAACCGCAAGATATCTTTGGAGATACTCATCTAAATTTTTAGAACTGTTAACTGCAATATCTTCCGTGGAATCAGTATTGATTGTTGATACTATATTGGTTATCTATTGATCCTAGGGCATAGGAACTGAAATAGAAAAAAACTATTTTCACAGTTGGAAAGACTTCTTAGGTAATATACTTGTGCAATCAAGTTGCCTTTCAGTGTCGATTTGGAACTTACAATGGATTATTTCTCTCGGATGATTTACGCAATTGATGATAAAAAGATATGAAACCAGAAAAAATGAGGACGCAGAACTGAATAAATAACTGATATCGAAGAAATCAAATTTTAAACTTTTCCCGATTTTTGTACCGAATGCTTATGTCATCTGCTGTTCCCTGATGGAAAATCGTGTTGGCGCGAGGGAAACTCTTGGAAGATCGCGTGTAATCGTTCGGCTTGAGCGGAATACGGAATGAATGAAGAAAAAAGTTTTCATTCCACCTCGGGCTTGGCGGTAGAATCAAAAAATTTAGTATGAATTGCACGTTTAATGTCGTACTTGGCTGGGAAGATAGCTTACGATGAATAAAAAAGCACGTGCGCATAGCACTCGAGATTCCAGCAAAATAAGCACGATAATATGCTGATGAACGTCGTTGATTGCGGAAATTATTCATACTTTCTTTGGAGAATTAAAGGATGAGATCCCTTAACTCCTGAATATCCTATGTGCGTTGGGTCGTTTTGAAGAGGATGTTTTCCACTAAAATTCTAGCTTAGAGCTTCAGTAATGCGTAGTTAGTGTAACACACAGTCATTTCAGGACTGCCTGGGATGAAGAGACAGTGCCAGTATGACCTTTCCCTTATTTATTAGTCCGAATGCTTGGAAAGAAGTCTTAAATTACAGCGTTTTTAGGGCAGGATTTCAGCTTATAAGCATTTATTTCCAAATTCTTCCTTTAATTTACATCTCTATCTTTTACACCTATCGTTTTTTCTCTCAACCTGCAAAACGTGGCATTCTTATTAGATTGCATCGCTTTCATTACTCTTCCGAGAAATGCTCAGGTTAAAAAGTGCAACTTTGAAAATTTCTTGGCAATAAATTGCGTTGTAAGAATGCATATATCAGGCTTTATCAGTTCAAAAGGAAATGAAAATTCACTTGCTTATAAAATATTCCTCTAGAAAATAAAATAAATTAGAATTAGAAAATCATTCCCAACGAAGTGGATTTATCAACTTGCATAATTCGAGTAATGAACGATTACATGCTATCAGTTTTTATTGCTCGGGCGAATTTTTTACTGCGTAGCATCTGTTACATTGAAAAGACGATTAAAAACTCATACTATTCTCTTCCGGCATATTTCTATATATAGTAAAACCGGTATAGGACACTCCCACTTAAGACGCAGTATTCTTCCGTTCGCAGTCCATATCATACAAATAGTATGTTAAAAATACAGCTTAAGATGCTCTTCTACCAGCTTAAAGCGCAGATTTTTCCAATTCCTAGATGCACTGTAACCTGCTAAAGCCAACCTAAGCTTCAGTCGATAGACCAAAAATTGTTCTCACATCATTCTTTTTTAATTGTGTATCTGGTAATAAGTGCTTATGACAAATATGAAGAAACAAAGGAAGACGCTTTCTTTTTCTAAAAAACAGGCCTTTCTTAGAAAATATGACGAGAAGGCAACCAGTACTATAATTCTATGAGGGGATATAGGAGGATCTTTCGTATGTGAAGCAAACTAAAGGGATTGTCCTTAGATTATGAGACGTAAAGCGCTTATTTAAAATTTAAAGAGCCAATACACCCTTCCTTTTCGTTTTCTAATGTGCAAGATATATAATTTTATCATACCCCGGTTATAAAGCGATTTTCGCTCGATTCCCTAAAAAGAATCTTAACCGTGTCTTAATACGTACATAATACATTGTGCAATAAAAAATGGTTGTTATTTTTATTTTATCCAGCGTTGAATTCATTCAAAAACGCATTGACCTGATTAGACAGAAGATCATTGCTTACGTCAGTAAGTTAAACTAAAATCTTACCCTCAATTGAAAGGAAAAATCACTGCGTCCTTGGATTAAGCAGGATTGCTGCATCTCACCACCAAAGGAAAATAGAGTCATTTGGCTTCTGAGAGTGCCACAGATCATAAGAGAGATGGCGGCACGCTGGAAAGAGAAAGATGAGAGAGAAATTATTGCTAGAGAAGGGTAAGGGGATGAGGGGGCCGAAGAAACCCTGCCCATAGAAGTACCCTAGGATGAGGAAGATATGACCAACTTGCCAACAGGATTATAATGGCTCTGTCGTTGGTGTCACGGTCATCTGACAAGGTCAAATGGGGCGAGCATAACGACTCCAGAGGAGCGAATGGGAGCACAGACCTGTATATTTCCAGATGGATTTTTCATTGTCAAGGGCATATCATCAATTCTATTGCTCTTCCTCGAGAGCGAATTTCCGTGAATTTTTATCTTCAACCGCGCCTGCTATTACTTCTTTGCGATGGCTAAAGGAAAATATCACACATCAGTTGGAACTTTGAAGAAATTCATGCATAAAAATATGTGAATTTGATAGATCTATTCTACACATATCACCAACAGATAAAATCGCATTTTTATATTTAATAAATTCAAAATAAATATACATACTTTTTGCTCCGTCTAACAAGTAAGTCACATAGTCCTGTATATTTCTTAATTGTATTTAAAAAGACTCTAACCAACAATTTTCATGTACGTACATAGGAGCATTACAAATTTCTAAGGGGGAAATTTTCAAAGTCCATCAAAACACAGGATCATAACGCATTTATGTACATACATAATAGTTTCAATTGGTTCAAATAATTGGAAAGATGACTCAACATCATTCAATTTTGAAATCACTAACCCAAAGAAATTTTTATGTCATTCTCTTTAGATATTCCTGATAGCTCTGAAAAGTTTCGCCCACAGGGGCGGTAGAATGATTAGCGTGCTAGTACTCTAACCTTAAGATTCTGGGACCGCAAACACGACTAATTGGATTTTTCTAGTTAGGGAATAGTTTTGTGAGATCATCGAGTTGGGAGATAGTTGTTCGTGGAGGCTTCAGGAAGTTAATTAATAAGAGTTTTTAATTAATTTAATGAGAATTTTACTCATATGTGAAGCGAAACTTCATTCAGCAAATGATTTGCGGTGATTTATCATCCGGCAAAGAAAATAACACTTCTAGGTTTACTTTTTTGTGGATGCTATCTGTTACGAACAAATTTCATTTGTAACACTGCTACTCTCTAAGAAGCTATAAAAATACACTAATTCAAGGGTATTCTATATAATAGAGGATACGTAAAGAAACTGAAGCTCAGTTGAAACTCAGGGACACCTACGAAAATTTTGCGGCGTTTGAAAATCCTACGTGAAGAAAATCCAAAAAACATGGAATCATCTAGCAATCGCAGTAAAAGTCTATGAAATCTATTCTTTAGTCATAGGCAAATGATAATGTAAGAAAGCTTTCAGAAGTGGTTCAGTATCTCTCGTTGATTAAATTTTTTGCCTAAATAGAGAGAGGCATTGAAGCCGTTAGAGAGTTGGTTCGTCTGCAGCCGTAAGAAATTTTTCTTCAGCAAAATGAGAGATAAAATGGAAAAATTGCACTAAAAAGAGGAACGATATCTAAAAGTATGAACATAACTGCCTCGTGTCACTTTGCAAATAGATGCTAAATGACGACTTAAATTATTTGAACTCTCCTTGTAGAACGCATAGTGCCCGGAAGAGAATATTCCAAGGAATTCGAATAAGAGGCAATAGCTGACGAAAGGCAGAGAAAATGGAAAGAGATTTCAATGGAAGACGTCACTGTCTCTTAAGAAACGAGGTCAATTGTGTGACACCCTCGCGCGAAGCCCATAACAATAGAGTTAATAAATACCGGAGCTAATGGCATGTTAGTAAGTGAGAGTGGGAATATTAAAGGATACGTAGGAAGCATCAGCCTCTTCCTCTCCGTACTCTTCTGGTGTATTTTTAACAGGCACCTTTCTATTTGGACGTATACGTGCTTTATTTCTCAGCATCAATGCCAACTTACAATGAAACAAAGGAGACATGAGCACCTTCTCGATTAAAAGGCCCAACTTACCATTTTTGAAAAAGCATCGAATTTGCATTGGTCCTATGTTCTTGCACACGTTAAAAGAGATTGAAAATTTGTTCAGGAAATAATTTTAGAACATCATGTGATTTATTTATTACATCAAAATTAAGCTCGGTATAGTTAAAAATCATTTACGATTACTTTATAATCTCTTTGGAAAATTTTGAAAATATTGTCGACAGGAAAGGAGGAGACTGCCCGCAAATGCCTCTTTAAGCGCATAAGATAAATAGAATTTCAATCATTTCACAGGTTTCGTTAAACCTGAATAAATGAACCAGTAACTTACTTGTAAATTGAAAACATTAAAATCTCAATTGATATTTAAAAATATAATCTATGTGATTTTTTTACTTTCATTAACACATTTAGCCATAGGAAAAATATGCAAGTATTTTCATGAAAAACTGGTTTCGACAAGTAAACATGATAAATAAAAGTTGATTAACTGATCGTAGTGTTGGATGGATAGATTCAAAATGAAAGATAATCAGAGAAAAAAAACTGAATGAATATGATGGATTATGTTCTACTGAAATGAAAGTAAGATTCAAGAATGGAAGACAATATTCGAGGCTTTATCTGTATGCGTTGAACGCGTAAGAACTATTTAAGAGTGAGAATATGAAAATACACTATGAAAAGCTCGCTTATTCTGATTACGATAGAAATTCGCGAGTTCGTTTCATATCATGCTATGAATGAAATGTGAGATTTCACTTTCTTACGAAAAAACAGAAATTTAAAGGGTGTTTCCGGATTCATTTTCTCATTCTAGTGAATATGATTTTAATCTTCCAGAAAAATTCGACATTTTATCGGCATTCTATAGGTTTCAATAATTATTTTCCCATTTTACAATAATTTTATGGATTCTCATTAAAACTACTTTCATTCATTGAAAATTATATGGCGTGTCCACTTTATAGATCTCTTTCAAGAAGAAAAAAATATTAATTCCGTATATTTTTCCGCTTTTAGTTTATGAATAAGCTAGTTCTCTCACTGATATAATTTTTTTTAGATATATAATCTGGTTGTGAATAAGTCTGTCTTCCGATTAAGTCATCTTTACAATCAATAATTTTTCTTGAGACATTTCCGTTCAAGGATTGAAATCAAGGTCTTACGTACCTCTGATTTCTAAATTTGAATTCCCGCTCCTTCGAATCTTTCAGATACCATGCGCGACACCTTTCATCTCACTATAGAATCATAGCTGTAGCTTTTTAGTTTAAAATGAAATGTGAGAAAGACAAATTTTTACTCTTTTATTCCTGATGCGAGCGTTTAATAATTGCCGCATAATAATGTATATTTCTTATAGTTATACTTTCTGAGAGAGAAATAGGGGCAAAAGGTAAGATTCGTGATATGGAATTTGTTTATTTAGCAGATAGTTGACCAAATTAAATAAATGTAGAAGGGTTCTGGAACTAATTTTCAGTAATAAAGATTCATTTGCACGCTTCCATTCATTTACTTATTTCAATTAGTTGATAAGTTGGGATGAATCCTCATCATATATGCAAACAAAAAATATTGAAACACTTGCTTAGATGCAACGGTCAAGTGCCCCTCTCACGCTGGGTGCACTGTGTCCACTGGATTCCATGTTTTAGCCTTTGATACCGTCTAAAGCCGTAAATACACAATTTTCATCCCCATTTTCATCATTAGAACCAAAGTTTTTGTCCTTTTCTGGTTTTCTTACATGCTCTTGACTTTCTACTTTTGTTTTAAGGCCCAATTTATTGTGTATTTTCCCTTTATTTTGTTGTTTGTTATGTCAGGTCCAAAAATTTTTTAGTTGGATTTGCCGCCTTATTCTTGGCAAAACTGGTTGGATCTATCTTGTTCCTTTTCGGCTTATTCTGTTCTTTTTAAAAATTTTCTTTCCGGCGAGTCTGTAAGAATCACACTTTGTCTCTTTTTTCTTCTTTAATTGCTCCCTCTTCTGGGTGATGCTATTTCAAATCTCCGCATATAGCGTGTAAACCTGCCTCGTGTGCCTTGTGTAAACTTGTGCCCCTCCGCCATGTTTTCGTTAGAATTTAACCTCTGAGTATTCATGAGGTAAGCAATCAAGTAAACAGCTTAAATTTACCGCAAAAGAACAATCTAAGGGATATATCATGATTATATACGATGATCTAATGGTACAGTTACTATTACGCCATTACATCGAAGTATAGATTTACTTACCTGAATAAAAACAGAAATAATTGTTTTTCACCAATCTTTCGAACAACAGACAAAACTTACGTGAGCGCAAATGACAATCGCGGTGCATCTTTTGACTTGACATGGGGCACGCTAAGATCTACGATACTTGAACTATAAACATTGTGTAAACGTGCCCGTATACCAAATTTGCCCCGGTCCCATACTCGAGAGACGAACCCTACGTTAAAGTAGAATTATAATATTCATTTAGGGCTTAGTATGAATCCTGTGATTTTCTCTCACTGGCTTATCGGCTTGTAAAGTAAATTATCTTTTGTATTGGTTTCTTAGGGAATTCCTGTGAGGAGTTACGGACCTCGAATGGATAAATTTATACATGACGGGGTTTAGTGAAGTAGACTAGTAGTAACAAACTATTTCGCTGTATATTAATAATTTTCAAACGTTTTGTACTGAAGATTTATAAAATAATAATTTCTTACACAATTAATTACCTTCATATTTAACTTATATACATGTCAGGAAAATATTCCATACGGGGATAAATAATAACAGAGAACTTTTCACGTCAAACCTTTAAAAAGGGTTGTTCACCCTGGTGGCTCTGACGCTCAACACCGTGTATTTGTTATCATTCTCATTTATAGTCCCTAGTTCTAATGGAATTTGTCAATTTTCGTTAAATTTTCCAAGAAAATTTATTAAACTCTCAAATAATAAAATTTTGGTTGCTATAAGAGAGGCTGCGACGCTTAAATGAGCGTAGGGTATGTTTCATTGGAAGCAACACAAGATATACGGAGTAGAATGAGCTATTTCCGATAGATTTTGGAAAAAGTATAAATTTAGGATATTTTCGATTGCGGAATTAAAAAAAATTAATAATAAGATAGATTACAGTTTTAGCCCTCAACATAAATCCCTGAATATAGCGTCAGCGTTCCGTTCCGATTTCCGTAATTCAACTAGTGAAAATCCCTACACTTTGGGAACAGAAAATATCATGCAATTGGGAATAGATCATGAACTCCTTATCATTGACCATCAGATTTAAGTCTTCAGAGAAATGACAATAATTTTCCTAGGCCTTTTCATAATGTATAACTTATGTAACATAACGTTTTACAACTTCGGAAATGATTATGTCGTACTTTGAAAGGAAGCTAATTTCAATAAATAACTACATATTTTTTCTCCTACCGCAGGTGCTAACATCATGTCAGAATTCGTCTCTCCATTACAAAACGGAGACATTTTGGCCCACGATGACTTTATTTTTACCAAGGACAGGCCTTGCAGCAGTAAGAATATTCGGAATTGCGAAAAAATGAATATTTGCAATGGAAAAGCAATATCATCCATCGCTAACGATAAAATGGAGGTTCAGGTTACGAAAGAGGATATGTAAATACGCCAAAGTGCAAGGACGTGTCAGTGCAACATGTGAAAACCTGCTTAAAAAGGATAGCTTTCGAACACCCTGCGGTGCATCCAGCGGCTCTCATCCGTGTGGGACAGAGCTGCTTAAAGAAAATGTTGCTTTGCGCGATGGCATTTGCTTTGGCGGATGAGCAGGTTGTCGCCACGGCCAAGTAGCCCATGGAGCACAGATGGCTTGGTTATCATTCCACATAATTCCCATACAATATCTGGTAAGTCCCTCCTTTCGTTCATCAACAAGGTAGGTGAGTGATCATCTTTACTTCAGATAAAGATATCGTATATCTTTTGTTCCAGCATGTGATATGATGATGGCACCTTGGGATCACCAGTGACCCCTAAAGCCTATTTTACCAGCTATTTACTGTGCATAGGAGTGTGGCAGCTGCGGTGTTGCCATTGGCCGCTACTTTTATGCAGAGTAAGAGAGAGGACTGCTGCTGTTTTCGAAAAAAAAAACACTTCAAAAAGCTAGAGTCAGACATTCCCAGCTGCGGTCCATTCGGTCTTTGATTTTTCCATGCTCATATTACAAATTAGACTCCCTTGCTAGCAAATATTTCGCATTTTCTTAAAGAAAAAAATTTAACAACATTCATAATAGGGTGGTGTAGTAAAATGTCTTCCAGGAGAAATCTATAGGGCTGGCAAGCTTTTAAACTTTTACGCCGATTACCAACAATATTATACAAATTCATAAATTAAAAAAATTCATCATAGACATCTTACATGCAACTGAGGATGAAATCGCAGTGCCGTAAGTTAATTCGTTTGTTTGCGATTGAATTTTATATGCCGCGAAAAAGCCGCGTCTCGCAAAAAGTGCCGCTTTTTGGGTAGTTTGGTTTAGATATTTCTTCGTGGTGAATGCAGATCTCCATCCTCGCCGGCGAAAACACCATTCAAAGAATATAGAATTACCTTTAATTTGGTGTACGATTTGTTCCTATGCGTTGCATAAAAAGTTTGCAATAAATACACAAAAGTCAGGGGCGTATAATTAAAAATCCGATAGTGGTGCTATTTTTTCGAAAAAACTTCTTCAAACTGCTAGTCATAAATATTCCCAATTGAGATGAGTTCTCATATTTAATAATGGACTTCGAGAAAGCCGCCATACTTGCACTAAAAAAGATGTTTCCAATCTGAGATATGTCTCTGCTTACTTCACTTTGGGCAACCCTTACGCCGAAAAATCTAGAATGCAGGTCTTACTAGCCATTACAATGAAAAAGGGAATGAAGTAAGGGGGTGAGGCTACTGAGCGTCATAGGGTCCCTTTGTCATCCCCATAGATGTAATGGTCTACCATACATGGAAACGAGAAAGATGATGCTTCTCTTCTACTATAGTATGTTGCAGATAACATAGAAAAACATTCATTGCAGACACTCTCAACAAGATAGAAGACCAAACTATCTAGTGGACATATGTTACATGTTCCAGAGATCAAAACATGATATTCAAAGAACAAAAATAATGATAGAGGGGTGGCATAAAAAATTTAATAAAATGATAAATAGTATAAATGTCAATGTTTTCCTTTTTGGAGATATAAGGAGAGAGAAGAATGATGCTGAAGCTATCATACTACAAATCAACTGTAGACATAGAAAAATTAGGCCAATTTCATGCATGAAGATGGTAGTAAGAAATCAGAGGTTTAGAAGTATTGTTTGGTGATACATGTGATTAGGAAGGAAAATGGAAAGACATTAGAATATCATAAAAAGATACTTTATTTCTTGTATTATTTTTATTTTATTAAGATTTGAGGCCTTACAGACAGAAACCAGAGCGTGAAAGGAGGATTTCCTTATTTGAGGCCTCAACATTGTAGATGAGTAGAAAGGTTTATACGATATTGTTACTTCTGAAAGAAGGGAAACTTTCAATTGTTTATATTGAAAGTGAATTGCTCCACTATAGAAATATAATTACATATTTAACTCCTTGGCAAGGAGGATATTTTAAATAAATATTTGCATTAAAGCAGGAGACCTATTTCTTTGCATCTGAGAACAGTGGAAAGATGGTCTTAAAAGAAAAATATTGCATATCATTGTAAACCGGCTGATTGCTAATTCAACCAAACAGGTTTAGAGTTAATCTTAAACATAATATAAACAAGTCTATCCTCTCCCTCCTATTCTATGGAGAGATTAAGTAACAAGAATATAGGAGATTTTTACATCATCCCATCAGCAGTATTGTTCATTGCATTTTTTGCTTATGATAAGACATTCCTAAGCAACAAGCTTGGAATTCATAAATAAAGGATTCATTCAATTGAATTTTAAGTTTTTTAAATTGATAATTGTTTTAATTTTCATGTGGTATACTTTCTTTGGCTGTGGTTTCAGGAAACTAAAACTTCTTAGAGCCTAGTTTCTACCCCTGTTTCATTTGCTGCATGTTCTCTTTATTGTGGTCTTGGTAGCAAAATTTATACACTACAGATTTTTGATTTGAGAAATATTTGAGATTTGAAGGAAAAAGCTAATCTTACAGTTGACACAGCAGAATTTGTAAAATATTTGTCTTGATTAATGCTCATTGCCAAGGACAAAATTGTGAGATTCCATTTCTTATGAAAAGTATTAAAATTGCAATTTTAAAGTTACTCTTAGTGCTTTATTAGGATGTTGTGAATCAAGGATTCATCATAGCCATTCGGTATTTGGAAAAATGTTGTGTAGCTTGAAACTTCCATATCAACTTCAATGCAATATTGAACTACACACATCGTCTACAAATAGTAGCCCTTCAATTTATAAGTTCTTTTAATGTTAATTACACACCTTCCATTTCTTTTAGTACATTTTTTCCTTCACTCTTTATGAAATAAGAGTAATAATTACCTAAATTTCTTCTTGTTTTCAATATTTGAATACTTAGCTGGATGAATGTGAGCCATCCCCATGGGGGCCAGTGTTTTTCATGCAAATCACATCAGACATTCATCAGTTGTATGGAGTCTATTTCACAGGAACTGATGGTGAAGTGCCTGGTCTGTGGTATTAGAAAATTACTTGAAATAGTTACAAGTTGCAAAGGGAAATTCAATTAACAGAGAAATGCTCCTCTAAAGAAGCCTTGACTATAACCTGATATAAACATCTATCCATTAGTTTTTGTAATGAGGAGGGTCTTATATCTGATGTAAACTGATGTTTATTTGTATATTAGGCCTTTTAATAATTTTGAGTATAATTCATTTTGTGCTCTAATAGCCAGGTTCTGAACCTCATGTTCAAGAATAGTATCTCAATCTAACTTAAGAAGGTTCATATTTAATTCATAAAAAAATTATCTTTCCTGGAATAAATGAAAATATATGTAAAGACAATGTCAATATTTAGAATTATTAAACATTATGGAGGGATCAGCCAATGAAATTACTGAGATTGACTCATCAAGGTATCCTCCTAATTTATCAAAATAGTCCGGCAGCTATTAAAGTCTTCTTAAATCATATATTCATTTTCTTCATTCAAACTGCTAAATAACTTCTATCACATTTATCCAACTGAACAAGGAAAGAGGAAGAATCTAATGAGAAGAATACAGACTGTATTAAAAAATCTCTCGTGGAATTGTACTAAGATTTCACTACTTCTACATCATGTGAAATACCTTACCTCGACCTTTAAAGACATATGGAATAATATTAAATATTTCCGTTCCTATATTTTTGTAAACAGTATGTTGACTCGATTGCTTCATTATTATTTATAAATTATCAACAATAGAAACCACTTGATGCATAGGAGATGTTTTGCAAATGAGTACTCAAATGAATTCAATATAAATCAAACGTGATACTTATATTTTTTAAGACGCTCGATGTCGTAGGTTGAGATTTTTAGGTCTTTCGAACACAATTTTCAGCTTAGTAAGCTTTATAATAAGAATAATAAGAAGAAAGACGGATGTACAAAAGTAGCAACGGTAGTAGCAACCTAGAGGCCAAGATATGGAAATGTAGAATGGTAGACAATTCGGTTTACAAACAACTATTCCTGTGACTTTGATCGGTATATTTCCGTATAAATATTCATCATTCTGGCCTACGGTTGTTTCACTAAAATTAAGTCTGGACTGAATTTTTGCAAACAACACTCAATTGACGAAAAAAAGTTCCTTCTTCCCAAAGCCGTCAGATTCACCTACTATGACAACCAACAGTCAACTCTATCGTCTGCCAAGAGGTTGTAATCCTGGCGTATGTAAACTTGTGTTTGTAAATTACTCTTTTATAGTTAACAATAATGTTCCAAAGAGAAACGGAGGTCAAAAATCGTTCGAACGATGAGTAGGAGATTTGTGAAACTTTCCGCAGTCAACCTGTTCATCAAGTGGGATAATGCTCACTTCTCGGTGAAGACATATGTTACCTGCAAAAAAGTCTTCTATGTCTTCTAGCACGTTATTCAAGGATTGTGCATTCATTAGGTTCTTCGAATTTGTCAGGGAAAAGTCATTTGCCAGCTTTGCTAATAAACGAAACGACATCTTGGGTTATTACTATTGTTAGTTTTGAAATTCTTGAAAGGTAATCAGACCAAGCAATGTTATAGAGAAGCGAAAAAAGAAGAATTCGACATAACCAGAAGGTAATCTTTGAAAATATGTACCCATATGGTAAAAATTTATGATTTCTCATACGCATATGTTCACTTATCTGTTTATTCTTCCATTGTTTCTTACCCTTCATCAGGTATAATAAATGGATCGATCTACTTTGTGACCAGATACATCATGAAACGTAAGAAATAGCTGTGGAAAGAACTTAGTTCGAGGTAAATATCGCGGATTATTGTATACGTTTAGTTGAACGAGTTGTATTGCTGTATTTCATCGGAACTTTTCAATTATCAATCAAAATACTTTTCTCGATTGTAGTGTATATACATTCCAAACTTTGGTTTGAAAAATGGTGAAAAACCATATATACTATCTAAAACTACTTACTACTGTTCATCATAGGCGTTGTTTTTTCCAGTTATATTTTTACATTTCAGCCTGATTTTGTAAATTGAATGAAATTCACGTCTTTTAGAGAAATTGTTGCTTCCACAAGACAGATTCTCCTCTCTTTTTGAGACTTCGAAATTTTTTTATTTGTTATTATTGTTGACTTTTCCATCCATTGTTTTTGGAATATATTTTCTCTTAAATGTTACAATTACACACGTTTTGGAACAATGCTATGATTTTGTTTAAACCTACTAAAATATCTTGGTGGCTGGATAGTAGCTATCCAAAGCTTTACTTGTCTTATATACCAACAATTTAATTTGTTAAGTCATGACATAATTTTACAAATTTAAATATTATGTCTTCTATCATTACAGGGAATTTATAAGTAGATGTTAGAGTATATTTATGCTCATTTTTTGGTTGAATGGAAGCAAATAAGTGTAGATCTTAATTTTTAACATTGATAGTTGCAGCTGTCATATGAATTTAAGAGATGATTTCTATCTTATTTCTATGTAATTCCTTTCTGGGTTTGAGATGAAGGTAGTATAACTTAGCCTCCCGCAATACACAGAATAGTTTTACCACTGTCATTAGTTTCTTGCCAGTTTCAGTTAGTATTGGGATAGAATTATGAATGATCATGGAGGACTTGGGTGCTTTTACTTGCTGGAGGTCTGCTCAGTTTATGTTCTGATAAATGTGATGTTGTGAAATCAATGCAGAGCCGTTTTCCTTTGTTGTTTCCATAATATTAGATTGTTTATGCATAGATTAAACATTGATCATGTTTCCAGAACTTCTCTTAAAGTAAATTCTTGATGCTTCTATTTTAAATATTCATCAAAATCTAAAGAAGATATACCTCAATTTTTTTTTGCATTTGTTGAAGTTGATTAGCTTAGTTAAAATTTTGTTGCTCAGCTTAGTAATCCCAATAAAATACTTGTATGCCTTAATAAAATTTCTATTTAAATTATTGTTGGGTACAGTTCCATCTCCCATATGTTATAAATATCAGATTGAAACTAATTATGTAATTTTTCACTAACCCCTTTTATTTTTCTTGCCTAGGAATTACAAGGAAAATCCCTCCTGAAAATAAGAAGCAAGCAAATATATCTGTAGATGAAGAGAAAGTATTTGATTGTGCTGTATCCTTCAGTGGATGGAACCTCACATCTTCTGAATATAAACTTGGAAAGAAACTCATTCTAAATTTAGGTAAATAGAGTAATTAAAAATTCCAATAGCATTCCTTGTGTACAAAAATGGTAATAAAAACTGCATTGATACTTATAGACCAGTGGTTGGCAAACCACTGCTTGCAAGCCACATTTGGCTCTTTCACAAAATACAACATGCAGGCACGTGGGAGTCAGGCAATGAGAGAAGCTGGTGGATGTAATAGTAATGGCAATGATTACATGATACGCTTTGTTATACACTATGTAAACTGTGGAATGTTATTGTATGGATGTAAGAATTAATTGGGTATTCTTTAAAATATTTATTTTATAAATATTTGCAGTATGCGAGCAACTTTTACTGATACACACACACATATATAAATAAACCTTAATGTTACTGTCATTCACAACTTAGAATCAGATTATGCGCTGAGCACCTGTTCGTATCCTGAGTGGGTCGTAAGTTAGATATATGTTGTGAGTTGTTGAATTTCCCATCCATAGATGGGGGCTGATTTTGTGCACTACCTGAAAGAATCTCTATTTATTAATGAACTTGTTCAATATTATATTCTCAGATTATAACATATAGACTGTAATATAACATCTCTCTAAGTATTTTAGTGATTTTATTGATATTTTTGACTCTCTAATAAAAATTCAATTGAGCACAAGAATTCCAAAATTATGTGATTGGGAATGTTTAAGTGGCTTCTAACTGCAATGAGTCATTAATAAATTAGGCAATTTGGTAATTTGGAATTCATGGTGTAGTATATGTTTAAAAATATACCAAAAGTTAGGATTCGGTATATTTTTTAAATTTATATAGAAAATTTCTTCCCTCTAATCAGATAGTTTAATCATTATTTTGCTATGATTTCATTGCATTCATACCCATGATATATATTGTTCAGTAGTAAAATAGGTGGTATTTGCTTTAGATACATATTTATTTACCATAATCTTGTTATATATCAACATTTTCTTAGCTCTCATCTCAAACTGGATTATGGTATTTAAGGCTTATCTTTATTGTTTCCTATCCCCTTTCACCAACTGTTCTTACATTCAACAAATGAAGTTTTTTGTATTTAACTATGTTAACAAATATGGTAAGATTCAGAGATTTTCATTCACTCTGAACTGTTTCTTTCAATTGAAAAACTTGTGTGAATATTGAGATATGTCCACTATAACGGTTTTCTAAATTTACTTACTTAGCACATAAATATCTGCAGCTAGTTGCTTCATTTCAGCACCATCTCATTCTCTTTAGACCCATCCATCAAGTTGTATCGTTCTTTAGATAGGAAGCAAGTATTAAGCAAGCTTATTTAATGCTGAATAATTATAGCTTATTTAATGGTGTGTCTAGTGATTATTATATATTAGAATGTGAAATTATGAGGAGGTTCTGTTGAGTATCATAATGTAAGAGTATATCCATGTGAGAATGCCTACTTTATGCTTCACTTTTACCGGGAATAAAGGGCTCATCATTACTTTCTCATCAAATCCAAGGAAGGATGAGATTGAATTTACTCAAGATAACATTAAATTTACTTGATATAAGTGTGAAGATCATATTATTTCATTAATGCATTTTTATATCTGAACTGATATTATACTTGTGAAAATGATTTCAAATTATTATAATTTTTAATTACTATTTTGTGACTTCTATGATGTAAGTTACTTCTTTGGGTACAGTTTGCTATATTCGAAAAATTACTTGGCTTCCCTGACAGACTTCTCAGTCAGAAAAAAAATTCCCCCAGGGAAATTTTCCAATTGGTAAAAAAAAACTCTGGGAGATCTGGTGAATAAGGTGGGTGTAGCTGCAATTAGAATTTTAGTTTGGGCAATTTTGTCATTGCAGAATTACAGGTACGCACCTGAGCATTATGTTATTAGAACAGCACATTTTTTGGTAAAAAATCAAATTAAATAAAATATTAATGTTATACATGAATGATTCTTACTTTCGCAAGGCAATCAAATTATCCCAGAAAAGTGTTTCCATCATTTTACTTTCACAGAGAACGACTCACTTTATTCGGAATAGGTTCCATCGTTGCAATCAGGTGCACTGACTGACTGCTATTTATCTCTGGTACATGGTAATGGATTCAGGTTTCATCCACAGGGATTAATTTTCTCAAAACTTCGGTGCGATATTTTGTGCGTTCGCACTTTAGCGCATTCGCGCCGTTCGCGCTTTTGATAGATTGCCAAATATGCAGTACCCAGAGCGTGGATTGTTTTCTCATCTACAAATCATGGTGTAAAATGTTGTGCTCCCATTCACATGATTTCCACGACCTTCCATCACAGTTCGACGCTGTAAATCAACAGTTTCTTCCATTGAATCAATTTAGCTGTGTATCTGAAGTTTTAATTTCAACAGACTCCTTGTTTTACGAATATTCCGTTGACAATTTTGCAATACATTTAAGAGACACTGCAATTGCAATTTAAGAATAAAACAATATACGGAGGACTTGAAACAATTTCACTGTTTTTATGAAAGGTAATGATCACGAAATTCTCACTGCCGTCGGTAATTTCCTTTTATTCGTCCGTGAAAGTCTCGAGATTTATAACCGCGTTTATAGAAAGCATGGATTTTGGTATCGAAAATACTGAGTAACGAAACGAGTAATTTTCGTCATGTGACTGGGCCCTTTCCGTTCTTCTTTAGTCCTCTCACTTAATGGCACTGTTAACGACGTCTGTTCGAGCTGTGAAGGCAGCTTTTATATTCTCTTGTGGGTGTGAAAGTGTGCTACAAATTTAATGGAGTTATCTACAGTAGATATAGTGATTGCTAAGAATGATATGTTTAAAATAGTGGTGTGTTAGTGAAACAACGTGTAGAAGAAAAGTGAAAAGTGTGTCGTACAAAAGTGTTTCTTATGCATTACTACTACCGAGTTTGCTGCACTGTGGGTAGTAGTAAATGTAATCCTTCACACCGTCACCATCCAAACCGTCATAGTAGCAGAGTCCGATTGTGTAAGATTCTCCTGTTCCTGAGAATATTCACACCTGCAGTGGAAGAAAGCTTTTCTGTGTAAGGGTATTACGGGATTTACAAGAGTGAAGGTGAGTAAATAATATTTCTGTATTTGAACGAAGTATTTTGAATTTACTCAACAAATCAAAAGAGAGGAAGAAGGATTTAATTGCACGGAATTCTATTCCCATGAAAGAAGGCTTACTCCTGGCAAAGTGCGTAAACCTAAGTAACTTCAGGTATGTCAATTACTAATCCAATAGCACGTGTTATCTTGGTCTATTCGATCGCATTCTTAGAATGAATTATGTACAAATCCATTTTCTTTTAATATTTCACACATTGCTATCATCCTCCATTCTGTTTTATATTATCAATGAAAATCTCTCTTCTTCCACCATCTCTGGTAATTACACCAATTTTTATCAAAGGTTTCACTTCGAAAAAACGGGATTATTACTATATTCATGAAATTAATGAAGCATAAATCATTGTATTCAGGTTAAGCGAATATCATATGACTTCAAATTTGAGAGAGCCATTACTGTCAGAAACTAACTGAAATATTTATGTGCCAAAACGTAATTGAAATATCTTCAATACCTCCGTATATATAATGTCAAGAACATCACATAGTTAAATGTGTTGTCTTGACATAGTTATACATTGTTACATCGAAATTAATGAATTACCCCGTAAGAAATTAATTAAAATTGGGACTAAATTCAACTTATAATTAATACGAGTAAAAGTTGCTTGCATACTGCAAGCCAAGTATCATACCAAGTACTGCCTCAGTTCAAATTTAAAACTTCGCGCCAAAGACCGCCTGGCGACGAACTAAGAACCCGATCGTGAGAGAAGACAGCAAAATAATATTAGATAAGTGCCATCCTTACTTGTTCCAAAGTTTCGATTCAATATCTTATCGGGAAGGTCCCACGCCTCTGTCACCATTCCGGGTTTTATCTTTCCAGCTTATCGGGAAGGCATTTAAAAACTCGTCCAATGCATTTCTTATGGAAGAATTTTGCATCCACCTGGCGTCGAACTCACTGTCATTTGGCTACATTTTTTCCATGAGAAGCATAGAAGACTACCTCAACTTCAACCTCCGAAATTTTGGTTACTCTATCTTAACGATAAGTGCCTCAAAATAATTTTCAAAAATCCGCGCAATGCATTCTTATGGGAAAATTGCGATTTTTGGGAATTTCTGGCATCGAACCCATGATAGCTAGCGTCGAAGTCTGCATTATTCTGGCATCTAGAGTGTAGGGCCAGTACGTCGAAAAAATCTGACGTCGATGGCGCTTGTGGAACAGGGTCAGAATTCGTATCCCCTATATATATCTATATAGGTATATCCGGAGAGTTAGCTATATATAATAGATATGTCGATACTGTTTCTTTAAATGGTTGCCAAGACAACATCGCATTCCATAGTTGCGTGGCTACCTTCGAAGTCTTTTCTATTGCTAAATTTTCCATGATTTCGGATTCATTTCTTTGTGTACATTAATGCTATGATTAATTCGAGCTTTTGCAGAAGTCATAACTTTGTTATTCCCTACTTAATATTGTTTTGAGGTTGGTTGTGATATAATGTAAGGTTCTGAGACATGATTATTTGGATTCTATTGTCCCCTTCAATGATGTGAATAGCTTTTTACACATTTCTGCTTCATGACTACTATCGTAACATTCTGACTCAGTGAGGAGAAATAAGGCAAATTATGTCATTCCTTATCAGCCCTCATTCCTTCCAATTACTCATAGAAGGCTGTCCCTTGCGAAAATTCCATGCCAAACGACAATACTGCGTATTCCTGTGTATTTAAACACATGTATTACACAAGGTAGAACGTTTTATGACTCGTTGAGTAGCTTATGTAACATGACTCTCCCCTCATTTGACTTGTAAGCAGCCTCATTCCGTTTTACAATTACGTAAAAGACAAGTTTAAGGAAGTGTAACTACCTCTTCGCTAGTCTTGATGTATTCAGCCCACCAAATCCTTTCAAAGGAAAAGCTGCATAGCTTTGTTCTGTTTTCTTTATGTTCTTATATATGTTAGTATTTCCACGAATATTTGTTTCTTTTATGCAAGAGAAACCATAGAATAGGTACATTTCCTTGTTAATTTAGTCATACTTACCTTTTCTATCTTTTATAACTCAGTATATGACACGCAAAGAAACCCGTATCCATCGATATTCGAGCAGAAAGACGTCCAATTCGTTTTTTTAACGATTTGACACTCTGGGGATATATAAGGAGATCACAATCACGATGGCGTACAAGTACGATATTCGATGTTTTAAGTTCACCAAAGGTTTAGTGGTCTTTCCTTCATGATTTCACGAATTATTCACGAGTTTTCCGCGCTTCTTGAAGAGAATTGTGGTCTTGAAAATCGTGAATAACGACAAATGAAGTCAGCGTAACCTTCGTACATGTTTGTCTCACTTACGTCTTCCTCAAGACGGTGTCTTTTCATTTTCTGCGTATTTCTAATACAACAAGGAACATAATAGAGTTTCTATGGTTATTTCTTTAACAAAATCGTGTATAGGAACGCTATATATACTTTGTATTAAGTGCATAACTTAAATGTAATTTCTATACTAATTCTGTGGTGATTTCTTTATCATAATCGTGTGTGGTAATGCTCCATAACCTGTGTATGAAGTGAATTACTTAAAAGAAGTTTCTACAGTGTTTCCGTTGTTATTTCTTTCACAGAAGCGTGTGTAGTAACGCTGTATCTACTGAGAATTAAGTGCATTACTTTTATCGAGTTCGGATACTCGTCATTGCTTCGAAAATTCGTTCTTTGCCACCTATAAAATATAATTGACGTGATCATAAGTGTATTGAATCTTTTAAAATTGTGATTTCTTCGCATTTGGATAGTAAAATTCATCTTCAGGAGCGTTCGAAGGTAAGCCCGCGATTATTATGGTAAGTGGACGTAATACAGCGAGTTATGAGTGCAAAATGAGTGAAGTGACCACTATAAAATAAAATTGTTCGTATTTTGATTTCAAGACTAGAGAATTTACGTAGAATGTTTCGTAGTTGCACAGTTAAATCTGAAGTCATTTTATTGCTAAATTTTCCGTGATTTGAGAATTGAAGCATTTATATACAGAATATATATATCATATTGATTACAAGTCAAAATTGCGTCAATTATATGGAACTTATATGGCAAATTTATATATATAGAATAATTATAATGCATTATTTTCGTTTAACATTCATTAAGAGTACGTGATGATTACGTCACGTGAATTTTCGTAAAAATTCACGTTGAATTTAAACTACGCAATTGAAAGTTAAGCTATTATTTTTAACAACTTAACTTTAACAAAATTAAAATTCAAGTAAAGTTTGTACGAATAAAATTTTTTAAAAATAGTTATGAACAATTTCGAAAATAGTTTTTACTTTTAACTATAGGGGGAACAGTGGGAGGTATTTCGCACGCAAATTGTAACAGCCACAGCGGCAGCCAATGAGATGCATCCGTTTTGATCAACCGTTTTTTTTTGGAGGGAAAATCTCCAGTTGAGTCGAAGATGTCTGATGGTGAGGAACTGCTGAAGGATTTTCGAGAGAACAGTTTCGAAATTCGAGTTTCTTTGAATTTCAGTCGATTCGGAATTAGTTTATCGTATCTTAAGTTTTTGCGTTGAAGTTTAATCTTTTTAATATTCTGATATAGTGATTAATTTTTGAATTAACGATATTTAAGTGTATTTCTGATGTCACGATATCCCAGGGACTGCTTTACGACTTCATCATTGCTTAGTAAGTAGCATTAATTTATCATAGTTAAATTAGTTGTAATAATTCTTCTTTTAAACGGAAAATCATTATCTGTCGTTTCATACACATATGTAACTATACTCAGAGCGTAATCTTAGCTAATACTAGTGAAAGTTGCTTTCATACAGCAAGAAAATCAGTGAATAGTTTTAAGAGAAATACCCGATTATTTTTTTCGGCTATCCTTACAATAAGGTACCGGTTCATTTTACTGTATAACAAACGCGAAAATATGATCGTCCTGATGTCGAACTCGGAACCATTACAGAAGACGTCTTTCTACATTAAGAAGTGGTAAAGACCCCTCTAATTGTATGCTGAATTTCAAGTCTATATCATGTCGGGAAGGTCCTCCAACATAACTCCGACTTCCCCTTCAAAGTGGGGTATAATTCCCAATAACTAGGAATCGTCTGAATTTGCATGTAATCAGAAGTCATTAACATGTGTGTTTATGCTCTTATTAGACTTGCTTCGAAGCCAGAGCGTCATTTATTAAATTTTTCCTATATAATTTCAATGGGGATTTAGGAATTTTATTTTTAAGGACAATCCCGATACGAAAATTCACTCGTAATTTTTATTTAAGAGGAAGTGCAATAGAAAATCATTACCGTTGCTCCAATGACGTTTAAATATTATTTCTCACGATTACTTATTAACTTTTAACTAATTAATAACATAATAATTTTATTTATTATTTACATAGATATAGCGTTTAAATAGGTATCTGATGTAATAAAATACTTCCTATATAAGTTAATGTTGATTTAAATCTATTGAATGAAGTACGAAAATGCGATCCCATTCTACTAAAATATTTCAGACGCGGCATATGACATTATCAAGTATCATAGAAAACTATTGTGATATATTGTCAATACAATATTACCCTAATTTAAATCTAATATCGATGAATTAATTTCTTGTTTGTATCTTTTTCTAGATTTTACTTTTACCTCTCTGCATTACTTTTGGAATTTTTGAAGGACACTGAAAAAGATGAGGAAGGCTTACCAGAGGAACACAAGTTGTAAGTTTTCTAAAAACAATTTATAAAGTTTAATGTTTTTTCATTGAAAATGCAGAAATTCTGATTTAATCTGAACAGCACCTGAGTGTATATAGAATCACACAATTTAGCAGACAAGCATTTCCTTGGTCTGCTATTAAATTGAAACTAATAATAATTTTAATTAAGAGTTCAAATTTAGACGGTTAAGATATAACAAAGCTGAACATAAAAATTACCATATTTACAATTTTATTGAAAGTGATTCATTTAAGTCAAATTGATCTATTTTCTATAATTTGGGTTCATTTCTCTGCATTCATTCCTTCTGAATTTTGATTACACTGTACACTATATACACTTAATTTTACAAAATTTTGATTCATATATACCATGTCTGATTTTCTAATTATAATCTAAATAATATAAATCTAATAAATATGGAAGCAAATGATGGAAGTACAACATCAAAAATCTTTTCACGGATCCTTAATAAAATACTTAGATTTAACTATTTTTGCCTTATATTTCACTCGCAATATCTCAGTGATTCAACTCTCGATTTTCTTTGTTAATGGTAGCTTCCCAGATATTAGTGTTTGCATTCCCATGTTTCCTGCACTACTGTGATGGGATATCTTTTGCTTTCTCATAACTACCTATCCATAAGTATCCCAATGCATCAAATTAGTCTCATTTCTTATTAATGGTAGAAATGCTTTGCACCAAACTCAGGTGGCATGTCGATGGTTTCTGAGCAAAAATATTCACTTATTGTTCATTAACCTGGTAGTGATGGAACTTAGTAACTTCATTTTGAGATTGAAATAAGGGAAAACAGAGACATTCATGTAATTCATTGTTTGCTTTAGTTTATTATTCATAATGATGATTTTAAATTAAATTCTTTGATCAGAAGCTCCCTCTGTCATAAATTTTGGGCCATCCAAAACTGGTCATTCTGCATTGTTTTTGGTAAATACTGCAGTGTTCACATTCTTCATGCTCAACGTAAAAATGTAAATCTCTCCTTTGTTGATCTTTTGATTGAAGAGCGGTAGAATTAGAAGTAAAATTCTCTGCATTATGCAGATGTACATCTTTGACGTTGACGGAATTAATCTGACTTGAACTGATCAATTTGTAGTAATGGGAAAGTCTCTTAGAAAGCTATTGAATCCAATCAAATATTAATCTTAAATGTACTCTTAGGCTTCATTTCTAAGGTGTGAATGGGAAATTTGCAAGACATCATTTTATGGGTAAGACCGCTTCGTAAGAGTCTTTGGTTTGATGTAACCTGACTGAAGCGGTTTAAAATATTCACATCATTATGCCAAGGGTCTTTCAGTGATAATAATTCATAGACTATAATGGGGTCGAATATTTATATATTTTATTAGAGGGATTTCACTCATAAAGTAAAAGATCAATACTGCCTTTGGAGGTAGAGTTTGGCTCTGCTTATGGACCATAACCGCCTTTGCATGATGATATCCAGGGTTAGTGTTAATCATTGATATGCTGTATGCAGTAGAATCCTTCCCAAGTTTGCATTCAAATACCATCCATCAGTGAATCCCTCCCTGTAAAGCATCACATCAGCCCAAATGTGTTAATGAAACATTGAGAAATACTGACTGCTATAACAATCCACAGCTTGAGGTCCTAGGATGATAATATCATTACCCTGTTTTTATCTGTGCATTGCTCTCGGGTCACCTGCTTCCTATCCTTCTCTGGGTAATATCGTAACTGTTAGTGGGTTTCATTAATCTAATTCACGCAACAGCTCCATCAAATCATAAAGGGGAGCTGGAAACCTTCTGATTTGATTTGGAGGGCTCTTTTTTCGGATGCCTTACATGCCTTTACGGTAATGTGCTTTTGATATGATCCCCTTTAAAAGCAGTACCATTGATAAGATTCATTTTTTAAGGCTTAAGGTTTAAGCTGTAATGGAAAAGGTTGGATTTTCTATTTCACTTTAGTATGCCTGTTGTGTGTTTAAATGGAGTGCGCACTCAAAAAAAAGATGGCTGTGTGTGGGTTGGGTGGGGCATGATGTTGTTGTTTGATGTGTGAGAGGTGAAATGGAAATCCAGTCCTGTAACCTTATTTGCATTCTTAGCCAAACCTGTATATATCCCCAGCAAAATCAGTTTCTATTTTGCGTCTTTGTATTTTTGATTAGTAATTAGGGTTTATTCTTAGCTTACAGATTCCTTCCTCCCTTTTTGGTGACGAGTGATACGAAGGACTCATGGAGGCAGCTGAAAGAACGGTAGGTGTTAGCAACAATCAGTATTTAATCATATCTCACCTAAATCTGTTAAATATTAATATACTGTTTGAAACCGTGCCATTGGAATTGGTAGAAAAAAGGGGGAACGCGGATGGTGCATGTGAGATAGGATATGTCAAGGGAAGGGCACGGTGATCAATTGCAACTCGTGGTAATCTTAAGTATGTTTAATTTTCCAGTCATTGCTAGTCTATGCAGAGATATCTTGTTCAAAAATCAAATGGAGCCTTTACAATTCAAGATATTCTCTGTTATATCTTGTTAACAAATTTAAAGCAAAATATTTGTGGTCTTAAACGTAAGCAGGGAAAGAATCTTCAGTAATTGATGAGCAGTGTCTATGGAGTTGGAACTCAACTCTTCTCTTTGAAATTTGCCACATTAGCCATTATTATCTTACATTTACAAGTAACATTTAGATTCTGTAGGGAGATCCTTCTGATTACCCTATTAGAAGCCATCTAGTGATGTTTAATCCTTCACCCAAAATCAATTTGTTAGCTTAGCTTCTATGA
Organism: Pachydiplax longipennis; assembly: GCA_036926295.1. Lineage (NCBI taxonomy): Eukaryota > Metazoa > Arthropoda > Insecta > Odonata > Libellulidae > Pachydiplax > Pachydiplax longipennis. The sequence goes on along the minus strand of JAVFKF010000008.1, from coordinate 25,774,900 downwards.
AGATTTAAGATACGCGCTCATGCTTGATGAAATATACTCTGTAAGGGGATCGGTGTCCATGTCATTAGATAAAGAAAAGTGAACAGTCTTTGCTCTGCCTTTCAAGTGAAATTGGATGCATTGTTTTGCATGGGCTGACATAATAATCGATTGGACATACATAGATATCAGTTAACGTTAAAGCTTCAAATTGAATTCAGCACCCTCAAAAGCGAGTGAGGCAAACGGTCAAAGCCAGTATTTTTTGGTTAAATGGAAATAGGTTCCCTTCCATTAGTCTGGAATTCATTGGAATTGATTGCCTGGGAATTCTCCTTGTAAAGAATGTTGGAATTGGATGAAAGAGACCGTAAAAAATTTGACAGTTCAATTTGTTTGTCCCCTTGGATCACTTTAAGAAACCGTTGACTGACAGTAAGGAGGCATCGGTAGCCTTGATAACTCACAGCATTAAAGCCACTTTTTCAAATGTTAAAGTAAGGGATTGGATTTTCTATTTAACTTCAGGTTGTATGAATGTTTGGGGTGAGTGGCCACTCAGTACTGGTGTGTGGGGAATATATTCTGGTGTTATGGGGTGGGGGGTTGGGTGGGGCAGGGCCTGGTGTTGTTTTTGTGATAGGTGAAGTTTAAAATGGAAATCCAATCCTATAGCTTTGTTTGCATTCTCAGGTATTAATGTAAAAATATCTCAAAATCCCTCTGTAATACATCGCTCTTGAATATTGAATCACACTGGGAATAGAATACCCTTGCTGGGTGGAAAGTTTATGCTTCACAAAACTTTCTATATTAGAGGTTTGCTGCGGGATCAACGAGATGCACTGCAGTCTGCCTAGAGCGATACTGGCTTTAAAGTTACCTCAGAAGACAGCGAGGATTTCCGTGGGTAGCAGTTGATTAAATTCAATACGTCAGAAACATGAAATTAGCATTGGTCGATAAATTGCTTTTTTAATTTTGGGTGCACATTGTCAATAACTTAGTCAAGAGGAATGAAGAGAGTAATGTTCAGTTCAGGATTTTTTTGTCATTCCTCATAATTGCTTACATAATCAATGTCAGTAGTATAATGTAGTCAGCCCCATGCCTAAAATTGAATCATTTTCATAACCGTGGCATCTTTTGAACCTGACTTGTGGCATTTGAAAATCATTTTGATCCTTCAGATTAGAACATTTTAAGAGCTTGGCATTTTCACAGGTCATTTGTGGACACCTCAAAAGTTAATTGATGGTCAAGGGTTGTTTTCTTGGCTCAATAGTCAGTGAATCGACTCTTAAATTAAATTGGGTTTACTTCACATATGCACGTAAAATAATGGGATAGGAATGAGATGAATTTTCTTGTAGAGTCATAGTAGGTGACTTGTTTAACAGTAATTTTCTCATTGTCTTTATAAAATGATTGGCTCTAGTCAGTAGATTTGTATCTCATTCCTAATTTGTTAAACCATGAAGAGCATATGGAAGGGTTTGCAGCGATTGTTAAAGAATGACCACGTTTGCTTTTGTTAAGTAAATGGACTGTATCACGAGGAATGAAATTACGATCGCAGTCATTGAAAATTTGATTTTGGTGTTGCAATTGATCGCCGTAGTGGGTTATTTAAGACATTGCTTGAGTTGATTAACTTTATGATATTGAATTGGGCTCCAGAGAGTATTGCCATATGTTTATTGGTTTGAAACATTTACCATTGACGATACTCTTAATTAAAAGCTTTATTATGCATCAGAGATTAATGGGGACAGGTCAGTCAAATTTCGTTACACAAAGTCATAGATGTACATTGACTGATGAATCTCACTTTGGACTCTTGAAAGCTTTTTAAGTAAACTGAAGAGTGTTTTCCTATGAACTTAATCAATAGCAAAAGAATGGTGGGGGCTCGTTAGAGTTGGTCAATGTCCATGTTAATCATCAAGTTCTGGTATGGTTTGCCATTTAGAGGCGGTGCAAAGCCAGTATACGATCTTCTTTTAAAGTTAGGATTCTCATGACCTTTACTTGAAGACCTTTGAGGGTCTATAATTTCCCAAGGAGTAGTAGTCTGAACTTGCTTGTTTTTAATTAAAAGATGTTGGATGTCCATCATTACTTCCTGAGTGGTTGTTGTATGTATGTTTGTGTGGAGTATACTCCGGAATGGATGAGTAGTGAATATTTAGTAGAGTTGCTAGCTTGGTTTACTAACAAATACTAATGTGGTGTTGGGTTGTAGATAGAGTTTTATCTGATTTTTGGGAATTGTTAGTGGTTGTAGGTGTAATCTATGTGGTGAATTTTTGGAAGCATATGATGGAAGTACAACATCAAAAATCTTTTCACGGATCCTTAATAAAATACTTAGATTTAACTATTTTTGCCTTATATTTCACTCGTAATATCTCAGTGATTCAACTCTCGATTTTCTTTGTTAATGGTAGCTTCCCAGATATTAGTGTTTGCATTCCCGTGTTTCCTGCACTACTGTGATGGGATATCTTTTGCTTTCTCATAACTACCTATCCATAAGTATCCCAATGCATCAAATTAGTCTCATTTCTTATTAATGGTACAGATGCTTTGCACCAAACTCAGGTGGCATGTCGATGGTTTCTGAGCAAAAATATTCACTTATTGTTCATTAACCTGGTAGTGATGGAACTTAGTAACTTCATTTTGAGATTGAAATAAGGGAAAACAGAGACATTCATGTAATTCATTGTTTGCTTTAGTTTATTATTCATAATGAAGATTTTAAATTAAATTCTTTGATCAGAAGCTCCCTCTGTCATAAATTTTGGGCCATCCAAAACTGGTCATTCTGCATTGTTTTTGGTGAATACTGCAGTGTTCACATTCTTCATGCTCAACGTAAAAATGTAAATCTCTCCTTTGTTGATCTTTTGATTGAAGAGCGGTAGAATTAGAAGTAAAATTCTCTGCATTATGCAGATGTACATCTTTGACGTTGACGGAATTAATCTGACTTGAACTGATCAATTTGTAGTAATGGGAAAGTCTCTTAGAAAGCTATTGAATCCGATCAAATATTAATCTTAAATGTACTCTTAGGCTTCATTTCTAAGGTGTGAATGGGAAATTTGCAAGACATCATTTTATGGGTAAGACCGCTTCGTAAGAGTCTTTGGTTTGATGTAACCTGACTGAAGCGGTTTAAAATATTCACATCATTATGCCAAGGGTCTTTCAGTGATAATAATTCATAGACTATAATGGGGTCGAATATTTATATATTTTATTAGAGGGATTTCACTCATAAAGTAAAAGATCAATACTGCCTTTGGAGGTAGAGTTTGGCTCTGCTTATGGACCATAACCGCCTTTGCATGATGATATCCAGGGTTAGTGTTAATCATTGATATGCTGTATGCAGTAGAATCCTTCCCAAGTTTGCATTCAAATACCATCCATCAGTGAATCCCTCCCTGTAAAGCATCACATCAGCCCAAATGTGTTAATGAAACATTGAGAAATACTGACTGCTATAACAATCCACAGCTTGAGGTCCTAGGATGATAATATCATTACCCTGTTTTTATCTGTGCATTGCTCTCGGGTCACCTGCTTCCTATCCTTCTCTGGATAATATCGTAACTGTTAGTGGGTTTCATTAATCTAATTCACGCAACAGCTCCATCAAATCATAAAGGGGAGCTGGAAACCTTCTGATTTGATTTGGAGGGCTCTTTTTTCGGATGCCTTACATGCCTTTACGGTAATGTGCTTTTGATATGATCCCCTTTAAAAGCAGTACCTTTGATAAGATTCATTTTTTAAGGCTTAAGGTTTAAGCTGTAATGGAAAAGGTTGGATTTTCAATTTCACTTTAGTATGCCTGTTGTGTGTTTAAATGGAGTGCGCACTCAAAAAAAGGATGGCTGTGTGTGGGTTGGGGAGGGGGTTGGGTGGGGCATGATGTTGGTTTTTGATGTGTGAGAGGTGAAATGGAAATCCAGTCCTGTAACCTTATTTGCATTCTTAGCCAAAGCTGTATATATCCCCAGCAAAATCAGTTTCTATTTTGCCACCTTTTAAGTCACGTAGAGAGCTAAAAATCCTTATGATGTTGATAACATGAAGTTTGCATCATTGAAGTACTATCAGCTCTTACCAGTAGCTCTTAATTGATGTTTGAGTGGGTCACAGATATTATTGCTGTTATATCTTAGTAGAGTACTATCTATGGTTCATTCATCCTAGCTTTGCTCATTATCTCCTAGCCTCAAAGCTGTGCTTGTTTACTGGTAGTAATTACTTTCACAACTTTAAAAAATCAGCCTAACTCCTCTCACTTCCGGTGGAATGTTTTTTGCTTCTCATTCCCTGTTGCTGACAATAGGCGTGATAAACAATCAATTGTGCAAAAGTAAACTCATTCAAGTGTTAAGAACGCTCCATAGTTATTGGAAATTTCAAACTATATCCAGCATCCCTTATAACTGAGTGGGAGTCTAATAAGGAAGAGATTTCAGGTATTCCCAGATTCATGCTCTTAATCAATTTCGATTCATATGGTAATCAACGGCTCCCTAGAAGATCAGATATTTCATTTTGACGTTCAAACTAACTTTCATATTATCAGCCCTTTGCTAGTGTCTCATAAAATCAGAGAAATAAATGGTCAAGAGTTTCTGTCTCGATTCCAAAGGCAGTGAATGAGTAGAAAAAATAAATTGGGATTATTAAATGAGTGGGTTAAGAATCTGAGGGTAGGGAGTACCTCTCAGTTTTTTTAACAATGAATTTTGAGATGGTGAGGGCAATGTTGGATAGCAATTTGTGGTTGATTTAAATATTGTACGAATTCGAGCCCTCCTAACTTGACATACGGTTTCCTGAAAGGGGAAGGCAGTACTAAGCGCTGGAGCCCAATATTCATAGACTATGTGATAGGTATATTACCGTCGATGAAGATCCCTTAATTTAAGTAATTGTTTGCATCACTTATCATCCACTTTATGCATACACATTTGGTAGTGCATGGTTATTCTTGCTTTCCCGATGATAATTAACATAGCATTTCTGCTTAGTGTACCACTTCATTTGTCAGATGAACCTCGTCAAATTCCCATCAGGGTTTGACTTTTGGTTTGCTTAATCAGTTTATTATCTCAATAATTTCTTTGTTAACCAATGATTTCAATCATTGATCTTCATCGGTATCTTGCGTCTTTGTATTTTTGATTAGTAATTAGGGTTTATTCTTAGCTTACAGATTCCTTCCTCCCTTTTTGGTGACGAGTGATACGAAGGACTCATGGAGGCAGCTGAAAGAACGGTAGGTGTTAGCAACAATCAGTATTTAATCATATCTCACCTAAATCTGTTAAATATTAATATACTGTTTGAAACCGTGCCATTGGAATTGGTAGAAAAAAGGGGGAACGCGGATGGTGCATGTGAGATAGGATATGTCAAGGGAAGGGCACGGTGATCAATTGCAACTCGTGGTAATCTTAAGTATGTTTAATTCTCCAGTCATTGCTAGTCTATGCAGAGATATCTTGTTCAAAAATCAAATGGAGCCTTTACAATTCAAGATATTCTCTGTTATATCTTGTTAACAAATTTAAAGCAAAATATTTGTGGTCTTAAACGTAAGCAGGGGAAGAATCTTCAGTAATTGATGAGCAGTGTCTATGGAGTTGGAACTCAACTCTTCTCTTTGAATTTTGCCACATTAGCCATTATTATCTTACATTTACAAGTAACATTTAGATTCTGTAGGGAGATCCTTCTGATTACCCTATTAGAAGCCATCTAGTGATGTTTAATCCTTCACCCAAAATCAATTTGTAGCTTAGCTTCTATGAAGATTTAAGATACGCGCTCATGCTTGATGAAATATACTCTGTAAGGGGATCGGTGTCCATGTCATTAGATAAAGAAAAGTGAACAGTCTTTGCTCTGCCTTTCAAGTGAAATTGGATGCATTGTTTTGCATGGGCTGACATAATAATCGATTGGACATACATAGATATCAGTTAACGTTAAAGCTTCAAATTGAATTCAGCACCCTCAAAAGCGAGTGAGGCAAACGGTCAAAACCAGTATTTTTTGGTTAAATGGAAATAGGTTCCCTTCCATTAGTCTGGAATTCATTGGAATTGATTGCCTGGGAATTCTCCTTGTAAAGAATGTTGGAATTGGATGAAAGAGACCGTAAAAAATTTGACAGTTCAATTTGTTTGTCCCCTTGGATCACTTTAAGAAACCGTTGACTGACAGTAAGGAGGCATCGGTAGCCTTGATAACTCACAGCATTAAAGCCACTTTTTCAAATGTTAAAGTAAGGGATTGGATTTTCTATTTAACTTCAGGTTGTATGAATGTTTGGGGTGAGTGGCCACTCAGTACTGGTGTGTGGGGAATATATTCTGGTGTTATGGGGTGGGGGGTTGGGTGGGGCAGGGCCTGGTGTTGTTTTTGTGATAGGTGAAGTTTAAAATGGAAATCCAATCCTATAGCTTTGTTTGCATTCTCAGGTATTAATGTAAAAATATCTCAAAATCCCTCTGTAATACATCGCTCTTGAATATTGAATCACGCTGGGAATAGAATACCCTTGCTGGGTGGAAAGTTTATGCTTCACAAAACTTTCTATATTAGAGGTTTGCTGCGGGATCAACGAGATGCACTGCAGTCTGCCTAGAGCGATACTGGCTTTAAAGTTACCTCAGAAGACAGCGAGGATTTCCGTGGGTAGCAGTTGATTAAATTCAATACGTCAGAAACATGAAATTAGCATTGGTCGATAAATTCCTTTTTTAATTTTGGGTGCACATTGTCAATAACTTAGTCAAGAGGGATGAAGAGAGTAATGTTCAGTTCAGGATTTTTTTGTCATCCTCATAATTGCTTACATAATCAATGTCAGTAGTATAATGTAGTCAGCCCCATGCCTAAAATTGAATAATTTTCATAACCGTGGCATCTTTTGAACCTGACTTGTGGCATTTGAAAATCATTTTGATCCTTCAGATTAGAACATTTTAAGAGCTTGGCATTTTCACAGGTCATTTGTGGACACCTCAAAAGTTAATTGATGGTCAAGGGTTGTTTTCTTGGCTCAATAGTCAGTGAATCGACTCTTAAATTAAATTGGGTTTACTTCACATATGCACGTAAAATAATGGGATAGGAATGAGATGAATTTTCTTGTAGAGTCATAGTAGGTGACTTGTTTAACAGTAATTTTCTCATTGTCTTTATAAAATGATTGGCTCTAGTCAGTAGATTTGTATCTCATTCCTAATTTGTTAAACCATGAAGAGCATATGGAAGGGTTTGCAGCGATTGTTAAAGAATGACCACGTTTGCTTTTGTTAAGTAAATGGACTGTATCACGAGGAATGAAATTACGATCGCAGTCATTGAAAATTTGATTTTGGTGTTGCAATTGATCGCCGTAGTGGGTTATTTAAGACATTGCTTGAGTTGATTAACTTTATGATATTGAATTGGGCTCCAGAGAGTATTGCCATATGTTTATTGGTTTGAAACATTTACCATTGACGATACTCTTAATTAAAAGCTTTATTATGCATCAGAGATTAATGGGGACAGGTCAGTCAAATTTCGTTACACAAAGTCATAGATGTACATTGACTGATGAATCTCACTTTGGACTCTTGAAAGCTTTTTAAGTAAACTGAAGAGTGTTTTCCTATGAACTTAATCAATAGCAAAAGAATGGTGGGGGCTCGTTAGAGTTGGTCAATGTCCATGTTAATCATCAAGTTCTGGTATGGTTTGCCATTTAGAGGCGGTGCAAAGCCAGTATACGATCTTCTTTTAAAGTTAGGATTCTCATGACCTTTACTTGAAGACCTTTGAGGGTCTATAATTTCCCAAGGAGTAGTAGTCTGAACTTGCTTGTTTTTAATTAAAAGATGTTGGATGTCCATCATTACTTCCTGAGTGGTTGTTGTATGTATGTTTGTGTGGAGTATACTCCGGAATGGATGAGTAGTGAATATTTAGTAGAGTTGCTAGCTTGGTTTACTAACAAATACTAATGTGGTGTTGGGTTGTAGACAGAGTTTTATCTGATTTTTGGGAATTGTTAGTGGTTGTAGGTGTAATCTATGTGGTGAATTTTTGGAAGCAAATGATGGAAGTACAACATCAAAAATCTTTTCACGGATCCTTAATAAAATACTTAGATTTAACTATTTTTGCCTTATATTTCACTCGTAATATCTCAGTGATTCAACTCTCGATTTTCTTTGTTAATGGTAGCTTCCCAGATATTAGTGTTTGCATTCCCGTGTTTCCTGCACTACTGTGATGGGATATCTTTTGCTTTCTCATAACTACCTATCCATAAGTATCCCAATGCATCAAATTAGTCTCATTTCTTATTAATGGTACAGATGCTTTGCACCAAACTCAGGTGGCATGTCGATGGTTTCTGAGCAAAAATATTCACTTATTGTTCATTAACCTGGTAGTGATGGAACTTAGTAACTTCATTTTGAGATTGAAATAAGGGAAAACAGAGACATTCATGTAATTCATTGTTTGCTTTAGTTTATTATTCATAATGAAGTTTTTTAAATTAAATTCTTTGATCAGAAGCTCCCTCTGTCATAAATTTTGGGCCATCCAGAACTGGTCATTCTGCATTGTTTTTGGTGAATACTGCAGTGTTCACATTCTTCATGCTCAACGTAAAAATGTAAATCTCTCCTTTGTTGATCTTTTGATTGAAGAGCGGTAGAATTAGAAGTAAAATTCTCTGCATTATGCAGATGTACATCTTTGACGTTGACGGAATTAATCTGACTTGAACTGATCAATTTGTAGTAATGGGAAAGTCTCTTAGAAAGCTATTGAATCCAATCAAATATTAATCTTAAATGTACTCTTAGGCTTCATTTCTAAGGTGTGAATGGGAAATTTGCAAGACATCATTTTATGGGTAAGACCGCTTCGTAAGAGTCTTTGGTTTGATGTAACCTGACTGAAGCGGTTTAAAATATTCACATCATTATGCCAAGGGTCTTTCAGTGATAATAATTCATAGACTATAATGGGGTCGAATATTTATATATTTTATTAGAGGGATTTCACTCATAAAGTAAAAGATCAATACTGCCTTTGGAGGTAGAGTTTGGCTCTGCTTATTGACCATAACCGCCTTTGCATGATGATATCCAGGGTTAGTGTTAATCATTGATATGCTGTATGCAGTAGAATCCTTCCCAAGTTTGCATTCAAATACCATCCATCAGTGAATCCCTCCCTGTAAAGCATCACATCAGCCCAAATGTGTTAATGAAACATTGAGAAATACTGACTGCTATAACAATCCACAGCTTGAGGTCCTAGGATGATAATATCATTACCCTGTTTTTATCTGTGCATTGCTCTCGGGTCACCTGCTTCCTATCCTTCTCTGGATAATATCGTAACTGTTAGTGGGTTTCATTAATCTAATTCACGCAACAGCTCCATCAAATCATAAAGGGGAGCTGGAAACCTTCTGATTTGATTTGGAGGGCTCTTTTTTCGGATGCCTTACATGCCTTTACGGTAATGTGCTTTTGATATGATCCCCTTTAAAAGCAGTACCTTTGATAAGATTCATTTTTTAAGGCTTAAGGTTTAAGCTGTAATGGAAAAGGTTGGATTTTCAATTTCACTTTAGTATGCCTGTTGTGTGTTTAAATGGAGTGCGCACTCAAAAAAAGGATGGCTGTGTGTGGGTTGGGGAGGGGGTTGGGTGGGGCATGATGTTGGTTTTTGATGTGTGAGAGGTGAAATGGAAATCCAGTCCTGTAACCTTATTTGCATTCTTAGCCAAAGCTGTATATATCCCCAGCAAAATCAGTTTCTATTTTGCCACCTTTTAAGTCACGTAGAGAGCTAAAAATCCTTATGATGTTGATAACATGAAGTTTGCATCATTGAAGTACTATCAGCTCTTACCAGTAGCTCTTAATTGATGTTTGAGTGGGTCACAGATATTATTGCTGTTATATCTTAGTAGAGTACTATCTATGGTTCATTCATCCTAGCTTTGCTCATTATCTCCTAGCCTCAAAGCTGTGCTTGTTTACTGGTAGTAATTACTTTCACAACTTTAAAAAATCAGCCTAACTCCTCTCACTTCCGGTGGAATGTTTTTTGCTTCTCATTCCCTGTTGCTGACAATAGGCGTGATAAACAATCAATTGTGCAAAAGTAAACTCATTCAAGTGTTAAGATAGCTCCATAGTTATTGGAAATTTCAAACTATATCCAGCATCCCTTATAACTGAGTGGGAGTCTAATAAGGAAGAGATTTCAGCTATTCCCAGATTCATGCTCTTAATCAATTTCGATTCATATGGTAATCAACGGCTCCCTAGAAGATCAGATATTTCATTTTGACGTTCAAACTAACTTTCATATTATCAGCCCTTTGCTAGTGTCTCATAAAATCAGAGAAATAAATGGTCAAGAGTTTCTGTCTCGATTCCAAAGGCAGTGAATGAGTAGAAAAAATAAATTGGGATTATTAAATGAGTGGGTTAAGAATCTGAGGGTAGGGAGTACCTCTCAGTTTTTTTAACAATGAATTTTGAGATGGTGAGGGCAATGTTGGATAGCAATTTGTGGTTGATTTAAATATTGTACGATTTCGAGCCCTCCTAACTTGACATACGGTTTCCTGAAAGGGGAAGGCAGTACTAAGCGCTGGAGCCCAATATTCATAGACTATGTGATAGGTATATTACCGTCGATGAAGATCCCTTAATTTAAGTAATTGTTTGCATCACTTATCATCCACTTTATGCATACACATTTGGTAGTGCATGGTTATTCTTGCTTTCCCGATGATAATTAACATAGCATTTCTGCTTAGTGTACCACTTCATTTGTCAGATGAACCTCGTCAAATTCCCATCAGGGTTTGACTTTTGGTTTGCTTAATCAGTTTATTATCTCAATAATTTCTTTGTTAACCAATGATTTCAATCATTGATCTTCATCGGTATCTTGCGTCTTTGTATTTTTGATTAGTAATTAGGGTTTATTCTTAGCTTACAGATTCCTTCCTCCCTTTTTGGTGACGAGTGATACGAAGGACTCATGGAGGCAGCTGAAAGAACGGTAGGTGTTAGCAACAATCAGTATTTAATCATATCTCACCTAAATCTGTTAAATATTAATATACTGTTTGAAACCGTGCCATTGGAATTGGTAGAAAAAAGCGGGAACGCGGATGGTGCATGTGAGATAGGATATGTCAAGGGAAGGGCACGGTGATCAATTGCAACTCGTGGTAATCTTAAGTATGTTTAATTTTCCAGTCATTGCTAGTCTATGCAGAGATATCTTGTTCAAAAATCAAATGGAGCCTTTACAATTCAAGATATTCTCTGTTATATCTTGTTAACAAATTTAAAGCAAAATATTTGTGGTCTTAAACGTAAGCAGGGGAAGAATCTTCAGTAATTGACGAGCAGTGTCTATGGAGTTGGAACTCAACTCTTCTCTTTGAATTTTGCCACATTAGCCATTATTATCTTACATTTACAAGTAACATTTAGATTCTGTAGGGAGATCCTTCTGATTACCCTATTAGAAGCCATCTAGTGATGTTTAATCCTTCACCCAAAATCAATTTGTAGCTTAGCTTCTATGAAGATTTAAGATACGCGCTCATGCTTGATGAAATATACTCTGTAAGGGGATCGGTGTCCATGTCATTAGATAAAGAAAAGTGAACAGTCTTTGCTCTGCCTTTCAAGTGAAATTGGATGCATTGTTTTGCATGGGCTGACATAATAATCGATTGGACATACATAGATATCAGTTAACGTTAAAGCTTCAAATTGAATTCAGCACCCTCAAAAGCGAGTGAGGCAAACGGTCAAAGCCAGTATTTTTTGGTTAAATGGAAATAGGTTCCCTTCCATTAGTCTGGAATTCATTGGAATTGATTGCCTGGGAATTCTCCTTGTAAAGAATGTTGGAATTGGATGAAAGAGACCGTAAAAAATTTGACAGTTCAATTTGTTTGTCCCCTTGGATCACTTTAAGAAACCGTTGACTGACAGTAAGGAGGCATCGGTAGCCTTGATAACTCACAGCATTAAAGCCACTTTTTCAAATGTTAAAGTAAGGGATTGGATTTTCTATTTAACTTCAGGTTGTATGAATGTTTGGGGTGAGTGGCCACTCAGTACTGGTGTGTGGGGAATATATTCTGGTGTTATGGGGTGGGGGGTTGGGTGGGGCAGGGCCTGGTGTTGTTTTTGTGATAGGTGAAGTTTAAAATGGAAATCCAATCCTATAGCTTTGTTTGCATTCTCAGGTATTAATGTAAAAATATCTCAAAATCCCTCTGTAATACATCGCTCTTGAATATTGAATCACACTGGGAATAGAATACCCTTGCTGGGTGGAAAGTTTATGCTTCACAAAACTTTCTATATTAGAGGTTTGCTGCGGGATCAACGAGATGCACTGCAGTCTGCCTAGAGCGATACTGGCTTTAAAGTTACCTCACAAGACAGCGAGGATTTCCGTGGGTAGCAGTTGATTAAATTCAATACGTCAGAAACATGAAATTAGCATTGGTCGATAAATTGCTTTTTTAATTTTGGGTGCACATTGTCAATAACTTAGTCAAGAGGAATGAAGAGAGTAATGTTCAGTTCAGGATTTTTTTGTCATTCCTCATAATTGCTTACATAATCAACGTCAGTAGTATAATGTAGTCAGCCCCATGCCTAAAATTGAATAATTTTCATAACCGTTGCATCTTTTGAACCTGACTTGTGGCATTTGAAAATCATTTTGATCCTTCAGATTAGAACATTTTAAGAGCTTGGCATTTTCACAGGTCATTTGTGGACACCTCAAAAGTTAATTGATGGTCAAGGGTTGTTTTCTTGGCTCCATAGTCAGTGAATCGACTCTTAAATTAAATTGGGTTTACTTCACAGGATAAAATGATTGGCTCTAGTCAGTAGATTTGTATCTCATTCCTAATTTGTTAAACCATGAAGAGCATATGGAAGGGTTTGCAGCGATTGTTAAGGAATGACCACGTTTGCTTTTGTTAAGTAAATGGACTGTATCACGAGGAATGAAATTACGATCGCTGTCATTGAAAATTTGATTTTGGTGTTGCAATTGATCGCCGTAGTGGGTTATTTAAGACATTGCTTGAGTTGATTAACTTTATGATATTGAATTGGGCTCCAGAGAGTATTGCCATATGTTTATTGGTTTGAAACATTTACCATTGACGATACTCTTAATTAAAAGCTTTATTATGCATCAGAGATTAATGGGGACAGGTCAGTCAAATTTCGTTACACAAAGTCATAGATGTACATTGACTGATGAATCTCACTTTGGACTCTTGAAAGCTTTATAAGTAAACTGAAGAGTGTTTTCCTATGAACTTAATCAATAGCAAAAGAATGGTGGGGGCTCGTTAGAGTTGGTCAATGTCCATGTTAATCATCAAGTTCTGGTATGGTTTGCCATTTAGAGGCGGTGCAAAGCCAGTATACGATCTTCTTTTAAAGTTAGGATTCTCATGACCTTTACTTGAAGACCTTTGAGGGTCTATAATTTCCCAAGGAGTAGTAGTCTGAACTTGCTTGTTTTTAATTAAAAGATGTTGGATGTCCATCATTACTTCCTGAGTGGTTGTTGTATGTATGTTTGTGTGGAGTATACTCCGGAATGGATGAGTAGTGAATATTTAGTAGAGTTGCTAGCTTGGTTTACTAACAAATACTAATGTGGTGTTGGGTTGTAGACAGAGTTTTATCTGATTTTTGGGAATTGTTAGTGGTTGTAGGTGTAATCTATGTGGTGAATTTTTGGAAGCAAATGATGGAAGTACAACATCAAAAATCTTTTCACGGATCCTTAATAAAATACTTAGATTTAACTATTTTTGCCTTATATTTCACTCGTAATATCTCAGTGATTCAACTCTCGATTTTCTTTGTTAATGGTAGCTTCCCAGATATTAGTGTTTGCATTCCCGTGTTTCCTGCACTACTGTGATGGGATATCTTTTGCTTTCTCATAACTACCTATCCATAAGTATCCCAATGCATCAAATTAGTCTCATTTCTTATTAATGGTACAGATGCTTTGCACCAAACTCAGGTGGCATGTCGATGGTTTCTGAGCAAAAATATTCACTTATTGTTCATTAACCTGGTAGTGATGGAACTTAGTAACTTCATTTTGAGATTGAAATAAGGGAAAACAGAGACATTCATGTAATTCATTGTTTGCTTTAGTTTATTATTCATAATGAAGTTTTTTAAATTAAATTCTTTGATCAGAAGCTCCCTCTGTCATAAATTTTTGGCCATCCAGAACTGGTCATTCTGCATTGTTTTTGGTGAATACTGCAGTGTTCACATTCTTCATGCTCAACGTAAAAATGTAAATCTCTCCTTTGTTGATCTTTTGATTGAAGAGCGGTAGAATTAGAAGTAAAATTCTCTGCATTATGCAGATGTACATCTTTGACGTTGACGGAATTAATCTGACTTGAACTGATCAATTTGTAGTAATGGGAAAGTCTCTTAGAAAGCTATTGAATCCAATCAAATATTAATCTTAAATGTACTCTTAGGCTTCATTTCTAAGGTGTGAATGGGAAATTTGCAAGACATCATTTTATGGGTAAGACCGCTTCGTAAGAGTCTTTGGTTTGATGTAACCTGACTGAAGCGGTTTAAAATATTCACATCATTATGCCAAGGGTCTTTCAGTGATAATAATTCATAGACTATAATGGGGTCGAATATTTATATATTTTATTAGAGGGATTTCACTCATAAAGTAAAAGATCAATACTGCCTTTGGAGGTAGAGTTTGGCTCTGCTTATGGACCATAACCGCCTTTGCATGATGATATCCAGGGTTAGTGTTAATCATTGATATGCTGTATGCAGTAGAATCCTTCCCAAGTTTGCATTCAAATACCATCCATCAGTGAATCCCTCCCTGTAAAGCATCACATCAGCCCAAATGTGTTAATGAAACATTGAGAAATACTGACTGCTATAACAATCCACAGCTTGAGGTCCTAGGATGATAATATCATTACCCTGTTTTTATCTGTGCATTGCTCTCGGGTCACCTGCTTCCTATCCTTCTCTGGATAATATCGTAACTGTTAGTGGGTTTCATTAATCTAATTCACGCAACAGCTCCATCAAATCATAAAGGGGAGCTGGAAACCTTCTGATTTGATTTGGAGGGCTCTTTTTTCGGATGCCTTACATGCCTTTACGGTAATGTGCTTTTGATATGATCCCCTTTAAAAGCAGTACCTTTGATAAGATTCATTTTTTAAGGCTTAAGGTTTAAGCTGTAATGGAAAAGGTTGGATTTTCAATTTCACTTTAGTATGCCTGTTGTGTGTTTAAATGGAGTGCGCACTCAAAAAAAGGATGGCTGTGTGTGGGTTGGGGAGGGGGTTGGGTGGGGCATGATGTTGGTTTTTGATGTGTGAGAGGTGAAATGGAAATCCAGTCCTGTAACCTTATTTGCATTCTTAGCCAAAGCTGTATATATCCCCAGCAAAATCAGTTTCTATTTTGCCACCTTTTAAGTCACGTAGAGAGCTAAAAATCCTTATGATGTTGATAACATGAAGTTTGCATCATTGAAGTACTATCAGCTCTTACCAGTAGCTCTTAATTGATGTTTGAGTGGGTCACAGATATTATTGCTGTTATATCTTAGTAGAGTACTATCTATGGTTCATTCATCCTAGCTTTGCTCATTATCTCCTAGCCTCAAAGCTGTGCTTGTTTACTGGTAGTAATTACTTTCACAACTTTAAAAAATCAGCCTAACTCCTCTCACTTCCGGTGGAATGTTTTTTGCTTCTCATTCCCTGTTGCTGACAATAGGCGTGATAAACAATCAATTGTGCAAAAGTAAACTCATTCAAGTGTTAAGAACGCTCCATAGTTATTGGAAATTTCAAACTATATCCAGCATCCCTTATAACTGAGTGGGAGTCTAATAAGGAAGAGATTTCAGCTATTCCCAGATTCATGCTCTTAATCAATTTCGATTCATATGGTAATCAACGGCTCCCTAGAAGATCAGATATTTCATTTTGACGTTCAAACTAACTTTCATATTATCAGCCCTTTGCTAGTGTCTCATAAAATCAGAGAAATAAATGGTCAAGAGTTTCTGTCTCGATTCCAAAGGCAGTGAATGAGTAGAAAAAATAAATTGGGATTATTAAATGAGTGGGTTAAGAATCTGAGGGTAGGGAGTACCTCTCAGTTTTTTTAACAATGAATTTTGAGATGGTGAGGGCAATGTTGGATAGCAATATGTGGTTGATTTAA
This sequence comes from Pachydiplax longipennis, assembly GCA_036926295.1. Taxonomy (NCBI): domain Eukaryota; kingdom Metazoa; phylum Arthropoda; class Insecta; order Odonata; family Libellulidae; genus Pachydiplax; species Pachydiplax longipennis. The sequence goes on along the minus strand of JAVFKF010000008.1, from coordinate 25,758,545 downwards.
ATATTGTACGATTTCGAGCCCTCCTAACTTGACATACGGTTTCCTGAAAGGGGAAGGCAGTACTAAGCGCTGGAGCCCAATATTCATAGACTATGTGATAGGTATATTACCGTCGATGAAGATCCCTTAATTTAAGTAATTGTTTGCATCACTTATCATCCACTTTATGCATACACATTTGGTAGTGCATGGTTATTCTTGCTTTCCCGATGATAATTAACATAGCATTTCTGCTTAGTGTACCACTTCATTTGTCAGATGAACCTCGTCAAATTCCCATCAGGGTTTGACTTTTGGTTTGCTTAATCAGTTTATTATCTCAATAATTTCTTTGTTAACCAATGATTTCAATCATTGATCTTCATCGGTATCTTGCGTCTTTGTATTTTTGATTAGTAATTAGGGTTTATTCTTAGCTTACAGATTCCTTCCTCCCTTTTTGGTGACGAGTGATACGAAGGACTCATGGAGGCAGCTGAAAGAACGGTAGGTGTTAGCAACAATCAGTATTTAATCATATCTCACCTAAATCTGTTAAATATTAATATACTGTTTGAAACCGTGCCATTGGAATTGGTAGAAAAAAGCGGGAACGCGGATGGTGCATGTGAGATAGGATATGTCAAGGGAAGGGCACGGTGATCAATTGCAACTCGTGGTAATCTTAAGTATGTTTAATTTTCCAGTCATTGCTAGTCTATGCAGAGATATCTTGTTCAAAAATCAAATGGAGCCTTTACAATTCAAGATATTCTCTGTTATATCTTGTTAACAAATTTAAAGCAAAATATTTGTGGTCTTAAACGTAAGCAGGGAAAGAATCTTCAGTAATTGATGAGCAGTGTCTATGGAGTTGGAACTCAACTCTTCTCTTTGAATTTTGCCACATTAGCCATTATTATCTTACATTTACAAGTAACATTTAGATTCTGTAGGGAGATCCTTCTGATTACCCTATTAGAAGCCATCTAGTGATGTTTAATCCTTCACCCAAAATCAATTTGTAGCTTAGCTTCTATGAAGATTTAAGATACGCGCTCATGCTTGATGAAATATACTCTGTAAGGGGATCGGTGTCCATGTCATTAGATAAAGAAAAGTGAACAGTCTTTGCTCTGCCTTTCAAGTGAAATTGGATGCATTGTTTTGCATGGGCTGACATAATAATCGATTGGACATACATAGATATCAGTTAACGTTAAAGCTTCAAATTGAATTCAGCACCCTCAAAAGCGAGTGAGGCAAACGGTCAAAGCCAGTATTTTTTGGTTAAATGGAAATAGGTTCCCTTCCATTAGTCTGGAATTCATTGGAATTGATTGCCTGGGAATTCTCCTTGTAAAGAATGTTGGAATTGGATAAAAGAGACCGTAAAAAATTTGACAGTTCAATTTGTTTGTCCCCTTGGATCACTTTAAGAAACCGTTGACTGACAGTAAGGAGGCATCGGTAGCCTTGATAACTCACAGCATTAAAGCCACTTTTTCAAATGTTAAAGTAAGGGATTGGATTTTCTATTTAACTTCAGGTTGTATGAATGTTTGGGGTGAGTGGCCACTCAGTACTGGTGTGTGGGGAATATATTCTGGTGTTATGGGGTGGGGGGTTGGGTGGGGCAGGGCCTGGTGTTGTTTTTGTGATAGGTGAAGTTTAAAATGGAAATCCAATCCTATAGCTTTGTTTGCATTCTCAGGTATTAATGTAAAAATATCTCAAAATCCCTCTGTAATACATCGCTCTTGAATATTGAATCACACTGGGAATAGAATACCCTTGCTGGGTGGAAAGTTTATGCTTCACAAAACTTTCTATATTAGAGGTTTGCTGCGGGATCAACGAGATGCACTGCAGTCTGCCTAGAGCGATACTGGCTTTAAAGTTACCTCAGAAGACAGCGAGGATTTCCGTGGGTAGCAGTTGATTAAATTCAATACGTCAGAAACATGAAATTAGCATTGGTCGATAAATTGCTTTTTTAATTTTGGGTGCACATTGTCAATAACTTAGTCAAGAGGAATGAAGAGAGTAATGTTCAGTTCAGGATTTTTTTGTCATTCCTCATAATTGCTTACATAATCAACGTCAGTAGTATAATGTAGTCAGCCCCATGCCTAAAATTGAATAATTTTCATAACCGTTGCATCTTTTGAACCTGACTTGTGGCATTTGAAAATCATTTTGATCCTTCAGATTAGAACATTTTAAGAGCTTGGCATTTTCACAGGTCATTTGTGGACACCTCAAAAGTTAATTGATGGTCGAGGGTAGTTTTCTTGGCTCCATAGTCAGTGAATCGACTCTTAAATTAAATTTGGTTTACTTCACATATGCACATAAAATAATGGGATAGGAATGAGATGAATTTTCTTGTAGAGTCATAGTAGGTGACTTGTTTAACAGTAATTTTCTCATTGTCTTTATAAAATGATTGGCTCTAGTCAGTAGATTTGTATCTCATTCCTAATTTGTTAAACCATGAAGAGCATATGGAAGGGTTTGCAGCGATTGTTAAGGAATGACCACGTTTGCTTTTGTTAAGTAAATGGACTGTATCACGAGGAATGAAATTACGATCGCTGTCATTGAAAATTTGATTTTGGTGTTGCAATTGATCGCCGTAGTGGGTTATTTAAGACATTGCTTGAGTTGATTAACTTTATGATATTGAATTGGGCTCCAGAGAGTATTGCCATATGTTTATTGGTTTGAAACATTTACCATTGACGATACTCTTAATTAAAAGCTTTATTATGCATCAGAGATTAATGGGGACAGGTCAGTCAAATTTCGTTACACAAAGTCATAGATGTACATTGACTGATGAATCTCACTTTGGACTCTTGAAAGCTTTATAAGTAAACTGAAGAGTGTTTTCCTATGAACTTAATCAATAGCAAAAGAATGGTGGGGGCTCGTTAGAGTTGGTCAATGTCCATGTTAATCATCAAGTTCTGGTATGGTTTGCCATTTAGAGGCGGTGCAAAGCCAGTATACGATCTTCTTTTAAAGTTAGGATTCTCATGACCTTTACTTGAAGACCTTTGAGGGTCTATAATTTCCCAAGGAGTAGTAGTCTGAACTTGCTTGTTTTTAATTAAAAGATGTTGGATGTCCATCATTACTTCCTGAGTGGTTGTTGTATGTATGTTTGTGTGGAGTATACTCCGGAATGGATGAGTAGTGAATATTTAGTAGAGTTGCTAGCTTGGTTTACTAACAAATACTAATGTGGTGTTGGGTTGTAGACAGAGTTTTATCTGATTTTTGGGAATTGTTAGTGGTTGTAGGTGTAATCTATGTGGTGAATTTTTGGAAGCAAATGATGGAAGTACAACATCAAAAATCTTTTCACGGATCCTTAATAAAATACTTAGATTTAACTATTTTTGCCTTATATTTCACTCGTAATATCTCAGTGATTCAACTCTCGATTTTCTTTGTTAATGGTAGCTTCCCAGATATTAGTGTTTGCATTCCCGTGTTTCCTGCACTACTGTGATGGGATATCTTTTGCTTTCTCATTACTACCTATCCATAAGTATCCCAATGCATCAAATTAGTCTCATTTCTTATTAATGGTAGAAATGCTTTGCACCAAACTCAGGTGGCATGTCGATGGTTTTTGAGCAAAAATATTCACTTATTGTTCATTAACCTGGTAGTGATGGAACTTAGTAACTTCATTTTGAGATTGAAATAAGGGAAAACAGAGACATTCATGTAATTCATTGTTTGCTTTAGTTTATTATTCATAATGAAGTTTTTTAAATTAAATTCTTTGATCAGAAGCTCCCTCTGTCATAAATTTTTGGCCATCCAGAACTGGTCATTCTGCATTGTTTTTGGTGAATACTGCAGTGTTCACATTCTTCATGCTCAACGTAAAAATGTAAATCTCTCCTTTGTTGATCTTTTGATTGAAGAGCGGTAGAATTAGAAGTAAAATTCTCTGCATTATGCAGATGTACATCTTTGACGTTGACGGAATTAATCTGACTTGAACTGATCAATTTGTAGTAATGGGAAAGTCTCTTAGAAAGCTATTGAATCCAATCAAATATTAATCTTAAATGTACTCTTAGGCTTCATTTCTAAGGTGTGAATGGGAAATTTGCAAGACATCATTTTATGGGTAAGACCGCTTCGTAAGAGTCTTTGGTTTGATGTAACCTGACTGAAGCGGTTTAAAATATTCACATCATTATGCCAAGGGTCTTTCAGTGATAATAATTCATAGACTATAATGGGGTCGAATATTTATATATTTTATTAGAGGGATTTCACTCATAAAGTAAAAGATCAATACTGCCTTTGGAGGTAGAGTTTGGCTCTGCTTATGGACCATAACCGCCTTTGCATGATGATATCCAGGGTTAGTGTTAATCATTGATATGCTGTATGCAGTAGAATCCTTCCCAAGTTTGCATTCAAATACCATCCATCAGTGAATCCCTCCCTGTAAAGCATCACATCAGCCCAAATGTGTTAATGAAACATTGAGAAATACTGACTGCTATAACAATCCACAGCTTGAGGTCCTAGGATGATAATATCATTACCCTGTTTTTATCTGTGCATTACTCTCGGGTCACCTGCTTCCTATCCTTCTCTGGATAATATCGTAACTGTTAGTGGGTTTCATTAATCTAATTCACGCAACAGCTCCATCAAATCATAAAGGGGAGCTGGAAACCTTCTGATTTGATTTGGAGGGCTCTTTTTTCGGATGCCTTACATGCCTTTACGGTAATGTGCTTTTGATATGATCCCCTTTAAAAGCAGTACCTTTGATAAGATTCATTTTTTAAGGCTTAAGGTTTAAGCTGTAATGGAAAAGGTTGGATTTTCAATTTCACTTTAGTATGCCTGTTGTGTGTTTAAATGGAGTGCGCACTCAAAAAAAGGATGGCTGTGTGTGGGTTGGGGAGGGGGTTGGGTGGGGCATGATGTTGGTTTTTGATGTGTGAGAGGTGAAATGGAAATCCAGTCCTGTAACCTTATTTGCATTCTTAGCCAAAGCTGTATATATCCCCAGCAAAATCAGTTTCTATTTTGCCACCTTTTAAGTCACGTAGAGAGCTAAAAATCCTTATGATGTTGATAACATGAAGTTTGCATCATTGAAGTACAATCAGCTCTTACCAGTAGCTCTTAATTGATGTTTGAGTGGGTCACAGATATTATTGCTGTTATATCTTAGTAGAGTACTATCTATGGTTCATTCATCCTAGCTTTGCTCATTATCTCCTAGCCTCAAAGCTGTGCTTGTTTACTGGTAGTAATTACTTTCACAACTTTAAAAAATCAGCCTAACTCCTCTCACTTCCGGTGGAATGTTTTTTGCTTCTCATTCCCTGTTGCTGACAATAGGCGTGATAAACAATCAATTGTGCAAAAGTAAACTCATTCAAGTGTTAAGAACGCTCCATAGTTATTGGAAATTTCAAACTATATCCAGCATCCCTTATAACTGAGTGGGAGTCTAATAAGGAAGAGATTTCAGCTATTCCCAGATTCATGCTCTTAATCAATTTCGATTCATATGGTAATCAACGGCTCCCTAGAAGATCAGATATTTCATTTTGACGTTCAAACTAACTTTCATATTATCAGCCCTTTGCTAGTGTCTCATAAAATCAGAGAAATAAATGGTCAAGAGTTTCTGTCTCGATTCCAAAGGCAGTGAATGAGTAGAAAAAATAAATTGGGATTATTAAATGAGTGGGTTAAGAATCTGAGGGTAGGGAGTACCTCTCAGTTTTTTTAACAATGAATTTTGAGATGGTGAGGGCAATGTTGGATAGCAATATGTGGTTGATTTAAATATTGTACGATTTCGAGCCCTCCTAACTTGACATACGGTTTCCTGAAAGGGGAAGGCAGTACTAAGCGCTGGAGCCCAATATTCATAGACTATGTGATAGGTATATTACCGTCGATGAAGATCCCTTAATTTAAGTAATTGTTTGCATCACTTATCATCCACTTTATGCATACACATTTGGTAGTGCATGGTTATTCTTGCTTTCCCGATGATAATTAACATAGCATTTCTGCTTAGTGTACCACTTCATTTGTCAGATGAACCTCGTCAAATTCCCATCAGGGTTTGACTTTTGGTTTGCTTAATCAGTTTATTATCTCAATAATTTCTTTGTTAACCAATGATTTCAATCATTGATCTTCATCGGTATCTTGCGTCTTTGTATTTTTGATTAGTAATTAGGGTTTATTCTTAGCTTACAGATTCCTTCCTCCCTTTTTGGTGACGAGTGATACGAAGGACTCATGGAGGCAGCTGAAAGAACGGTAGGTGTTAGCAACAATCAGTATTTAATCATATCTCACCTAAATCTGTTAAATATTAATATACTGTTTGAAACCGTGCCATTGGAATTGGTAGAAAAAAGCGGGAACGCGGATGGTGCATGTGAGATAGGATATGTCAAGGGAAGGGCACGGTGATCAATTGCAACTCGTGGTAATCTTAAGTATGTTTAATTTTCCAGTCATTGCTAGTCTATGCAGAGATATCTTGTTCAAAAATCAAATGGAGCCTTTACAATTCAAGATATTCTCTGTTATATCTTGTTAACAAATTTAAAGCAAAATATTTGTGGTCTTAAACGTAAGCAGGGAAAGAATCTTCAGTAATTGATGAGCAGTGTCTATGGAGTTGGAACTCAACTCTTCTCTTTGAATTTTGCCACATTAGCCATTATTATCTTACATTTACAAGTAACATTTAGATTCTGTAGGGAGATCCTTCTGATTACCCTATTAGAAGCCATCTAGTGATGTTTAATCCTTCACCCAAAATCAATTTGTAGCTTAGCTTCTATGAAGATTTAAGATACGCGCTCATGCTTGATGAAATATACTCTGTAAGGGGATCGGTGTCCATGTCATTAGATAAAGAAAAGTGAACAGTCTTTGCTCTGCCTTTCAAGTGAAATTGGATGCATTGTTTTGCATGGGCTGACATAATAATCGATTGGACATACATAGATATCAGTTAACGTTAAAGCTTCAAATTGAATTCAGCACCCTCAAAAGCGAGTGAGGCAAACGGTCAAAGCCAGTATTTTTTGGTTAAATGGAAATAGGTTCCCTTCCATTAGTCTGGAATTCATTGGAATTGATTGCCTGGGAATTCTCCTTGTAAAGAATGTTGGAATTGGATGAAAGAGACCGTAAAAAATTTGACAGTTCAATTTGTTTGTCCCCTTGGATCACTTTAAGAAACCGTTGACTGACAGTAAGGAGGCATCGGTAGCCTTGATAACTCACAGCATTAAAGCCACTTTTTCAAATGTTAAAGTAAGGGATTGGATTTTCTATTTAACTTCAGGTTGTATGAATGTTTGGGGTGAGTGGCCACTCAGTACTGGTGTGTGGGGAATATATTCTGGTGTTATGGTTTGGAGGGTTGGGTGGGGCAGGGCCTGGTGTTGTTTTTGTGATAGGTGAAGTTTAAAATGGAAATCCAATCCTATAGCTTTGTTTGCATTCTCAGGTATTAATGTAAAAATATCTCAAAATCCCTCTGTAATACATCGCTCTTGAATATTGAATCACACTGGGAATAGAATACCCTTGCTGGGTGGAAAGTTTATGCTTCACAAAACTTTCTATATTAGAGGTTTGCTGCGGGATCAACGAGATGCACTGCAGTCTGCCTAGAGCGATACTGGCTTTAAAGTTACCTCAGAAGACAGCGAGGATTTCCGTGGGTAGCAGTTGATTAAATTCAATACGTCAGAAACATGAAATTAGCATTGGTCGATAAATTGCTTTTTTAATTTTGGGTGCACATTGTCAATAACTTAGTCAAGAGGAATGAAGAGAGTAATGTTCAGTTCAGGATTTTTTTGTCATTCCTCATAATTGCTTACATAATCAACGTCAGTAGTATAATGTAGTCAGCCCCATGCCTAAAATTGAATAATTTTCATAACCGTTGCATCTTTTGAACCTGACTTGTGGCATTTGAAAATCATTTTGATCCTTCAGATTAGAACATTTTAAGAGCTTGGCATTTTCACAGGTCATTTGTGGACACCTCAAAAGTTAATTGATGGTCGAGGGTAGTTTTCTTGGCTCCATAGTCAGTGAATCGACTCTTAAATTAAATTTGGTTTACTTCACATATGCACATAAAATAATGGGATAGGAATGAGATGAATTTTCTTGTAGAGTCATAGTAGGTGACTTGTTTAACAGTAATTTTCTCATTGTCTTTATAAAATGATTGGCTCTAGTCAGTAGTTTTGTATCTCATTCCTAATTTGTTAAACCATGAAGAGCATATGGAAGGGTTTGCAGCGATTGTTAAGGAATGACCACGTTTGCTTTTGTTAAGTAAATGGACTGTATCACGAGGAATGAAATTACGATCGCTGTCATTGAAAATTTGATTTTGGTGTTGCAATTGATCGCCGTAGTGGGTTATTTAAGACATTGCTTGAGTTGATTAACTTTATGATATTGAATTGGGCTCCAGAGAGTATTGCCATATGTTTATTGGTTTGAAACATTTACCATTGACGATACTCTTAATTAAAAGCTTTATTATGCATCAGAGATTAATGGGGACAGGTCAGTCAAATTTCGTTACACAAAGTCATAGATGTACATTGACTGATGAATCTCACTTTGGACTCTTGAAAGCTTTATAAGTAAACTGAAGAGTGTTTTCCTATGAACTTAATCAATAGCAAAAGAATGGTGGGGGCTCGTTAGAGTTGGTCAATGTCCATGTTAATCATCAAGTTCTGGTATGGTTTGCCATTTAGAGGCGGTGCAAAGCCAGTATACGATCTTCTTTTAAAGTTAGGATTCTCATGACCTTTACTTGAAGACCTTTGAGGGTCTATAATTTCCCAAGGAGTAGTAGTCTGAACTTGCTTGTTTTTAATTAAAAGATGTTGGATGTCCATCATTACTTCCTGAGTGGTTGTTGTATGTATGTTTGTGCGGAGTATACTCCGGAATGGATGAGTAGTGAATATTTAGTAGAGTTGCTAGCTTGGTTTACTAACAAATACTAATGTGGTGTTGGGTTGTAGACAGAGTTTTATCTGATTTTTGGGAATTGTTAGTGGTTGTAGGTGTAATCTATGTGGTGAATTTTTGGAAGCAAATGATGGAAGTACAACATCAAAAATCTTTTCACGGATCCTTAATAAAATACTTAGATTTAACTATTTTTGCCTTATATTTCACTCGTAATATCTCAGTGATTCAACTCTCGATTTTCTTTGTTAATGGTAGCTTCCCAGATATTAGTGTTTGCATTCCCGTGTTTCCTGCACTACTGTGATGGGATATCTTTTGCTTTCTCATAACTACCTATCCATAAGTATCCCAATGCATCAAATTAGTCTCATTTCTTATTAATGGTACAGATGCTTTGCACCAAACTCAGGTGGCATGTCGATGGTTTCTGAGCAAAAATATTCACTTATTGTTCATTAACCTGGTAGTGATGGAACTTAGTAACTTCATTTTGAGATTGAAATAAGTGAAAACAGAGACATTCATGTAATTCATTGTTTGCTTTAGTTTATTATTCATAATGAAGATTTTAAATTAAATTCTTTGATCAGAAGCTCCCTCTGTCATAAATTTTGGGCCATCCAAAACTGGTCATTCTGCATTGTTTTTGGTGAATACTGCAGTGTTCATATTCTTCATGCTCAACGTAAAAATGTAAATCTCTCCTTTGTTGATCTTTTGATTGAAGAGCGGTAGAATTAGAAGTAAAATTCTCTGCATTATGCAGATGTACATCTTTGACGTTGACGGAATTAACCTGACTTGAACTGATCAATTTGTAGTAATGGGAAAGTCTCTTAGAAAGCTATTGAATCCAATCAAATATTAATCTTAAATGTACTCTTAGGCTTCATTTCTAAGGTGTGAATGGGAAATTTGCAAGACATCATTTTATGGGTAAGACCGCTTCGTAAGAGTCTTTGGTTTGATGTAACCTGACTGAAGCGGTTTAAAATATTCACATCATTATGCCAAGGGTCTTTCAGTGATAATAATTCATAGACTATAATGGGGTCGAATATTTATATATTTTATTAGAGGGATTTCACTCATAAAGTAAAAGATCAATACTGCCTTTGGAGGTAGAGTTTGGCTCTGCTTATGGACCATAACCGCCTTTGCATGATGATATCCAGGGTTAGTGTTAATCATTGATATGCTGTATGCAGTAGAATCCTTCCCAAGTTTGCATTCAAATACCATCCATCAGTGAATCCCTCCCTGTAAAGCATCACATCAGCCCAAATGTGTTAATGAAACATTGAGAAATACTGACTGCTATAACAATCCACAGCTTGAGGTCCTAGGATGATAATATCATTACCCTGTTTTTATCTGTGCATTGCTCTCGGGTCACCTGCTTCCTATCCTTCTCTGGATAATATCGTAACTGTTAGTGGGTTTCATTAATCTAATTCACGCAACAGCTCCATCAAATCATAAAGGGGAGCTGGAAACCTTCTGATTTGATTTGGAGGGCTCTTTTTTCGGATGCCTTACATGCCTTTACGGTAATGTGCTTTTGATATGATCCCCTTTAAAAGCAGTACCTTTGATAAGATTCATTTTTTAAGGCTTAAGGTTTAAGCTGTAATGGAAAAGGTTGGATTTTCAATTTCACTTTAGTATGCCTGTTGTGTGTTTAAATGGAGTGCGCACTCAAAAAAAGGATGGCTGTGTGGGTTGGGGAGGGGGTTGGGTGGGGCATGATGTTGGTTTTTGATGTGTGAGAGGTGAAATGGAAATCCAGTCCTGTAACCTTATTTGCATTCTTAGCCAAAGCTGTATATATCCCCAGCAAAATCAGTTTCTATTTTGCCACCTTTTAAGTCACGTAGAGAGCTAAAAATCCTTATGATGTTGATAACATGAAGTTTGCATCATTGAAGTACTATCAGCTCTTACCAGTAGCTCTTAATTGATGTTTGAGTGGGTCACAGATATTATTGCTGTTATATCTTAGTAGAGTACTATCTATGGTTCATTCATCCTAGCTTTGCTCATTATCTCCTAGCCTCAAAGCTGTGCTTGTTTACTGGTAGTAATTACTTTCACAACTTTAAAAAATCAGCCTAACTCCTCTCACTTCCGGTGGAATGTTTTTTGCTTCTCATTCCCTGTTGCTGACAATAGGCGTGATAAACAATCAATTGTGCAAAAGTAAACTCATTCAAGTGTTAAGAACGCTCCAGAGTTATTGGAAATTTCAAACTATATCCAGCATCCCTTATAACTGAGTGGGAGTCTAATAAGGAAGAGATTTCAGCTATTCCCAGATTCATGCTCTTAATCAATTTCGATTCATATGGTAATCAACGGCTCCCTAGAAGATCAGATATTTCATTTTGATGTTCAAACTAACTTTCATATTATCAGCCCTTTGCTAGTGTCTCATAAAATCAGAGAAATAAATGGTCAAGAGTTTCTGTCTCGATTCCAAAGGCAGTGAATGAGTAGAAAAAATAAATTGGGATTATTAAATGAGTGGGTTAAGAATCTGAGGGTAGGGAGTACCTCTCAGTTTTTTTAACAATGAATTTTGAGATGGTGAGGGCAATGTTGGATAGCAATATGTGGTTGATTTAAATATTGTACGATTTCGAGCCCTCCTAACTTGACATACGGTTTCCTGAAAGGGGAAGGCAGTACTAAGCGCTGGAGCCCAATATTCATAGACTATGTGATAGGTATATTACCGTCGATGAAGATCCCTTAATTTAAGTAATTGTTTGCATCACTTATCATCCACTTTATGCATACACATTTGGTAGTGCATGGTTATTCTTGCTTTCCCGATGATAATTAACATAGCATTTCTGCTTAGTGTACCACTTCATTTGTCAGATGAACCTCGTCAAATTCCCATCAGGGTTTGACTTTTGGTTTGCTTAATCAGTTTATTATCTCAATAATTTCTTTGTTAACCAATGATTTCAATCATTGATCTTCATTGGTATCTTGCGTCTTTGTATTTTTGATTAGTAATTAGGGTTTATTCTTAGCTTACAGATTCCTTCCTCCCTTTTTGGTGACGAGTGATACGAAGGACTCATGGAGGCAGCTGAAAGAACGGTAGGTGTTAGCAACAATCAGTATTTAATCATATCTCACCTAAATCTGTTAAATATTAATATACTGTTTGAAACCGTGCCATTGGAATTGGTAGAAAAAAGCGGGAACGCGGATGGTGCATGTGAGATAGGATATGTCAAGGGAAGGGCACGGTGATCAATTGCAACTCGTGGTAATCTTAAGTATGTTTAATTTTCCAGTCATTGCTAGTCTATGCAGAGATATCTTGTTCAAAAATCAAATGGAGCCTTTACAATTCAAGATATTCTCTGTTATATCTTGTTAACAAATTTAAAGCAAAATATTTGTGGTCTTAAACGTAAGCAGGGAAAGAATCTTCAGTAATTGATGAGCAGTGTCTATGGAGTTGGAACTCAACTCTTCTCTTTGAATTTTGCCACATTAGCCATTATTATCTTACATTTACAAGTAACATTTAGATTCTGTAGGGAGATCCTTCTGATTACCCTATTAGATGCCATCTAGTGATGTTTAATCCTTCACCCAAAATCAATTTGTAGCTTAGCTTCTATGAAGATTTAAGATACGCGCTCATGCTTGATGAAATATACTCTGTAAGGGGATCGGTGTCCATGTCATTAGATAAAGAAAAGTGAACAGTCTTTGCTCTGCCTTTCAAGTGAAATTGGATGCATTGTTTTGCATGGGCTGACATAATAATCGATTGGACATACATAGATATCAGTTAACGTTAAAGCTTCAAATTGAATTCAGCACCCTCAAAAGCGAGTGAGGCAAATGGTCAAAGCCAGTATTTTTTGGTTAAATGGAAATAGGTTCCCTTCCATTAGTCTGGAATTCATTGGAATTGATTGCCTGGGAATTCTCCTTGTAAAGAATGTTGGAATTGGATGAAAGAGACCGTAAAAAATTTGACAGTTCAATTTGTTTGTCCCCTTGGATCACTTTAAGAAACCGTTGACTGACAGTAAGGAGGCATCGGTAGCCTTGATAACTCACAGCATTAAAGCCACTTTTTCAAATGTTAAAGTAAGGGATTGGATTTTCTATTTAACTTCAGGTTGTATGAATGTTTGGGGTGAGTGGCCACTCAGTACTGGTGTGTGGGGAATATATTCTGGTGTTATGGGGTGGGGGGTTGGGTGGGGCAGGGCCTGGTGTTGTTTTTGTGATAGGTGAAGTTTAAAATGGAAATCCAATCCTATAGCTTTGTTTGCATTCTCAGGTATTAATGTAAAAATATCTCAAAATCCCTCTGTAATACATCGCTCTTGAATATTGAATCACACTGGGAATAGAATACCCTTGCTGGGTGGAAAGTTTATGCTTCACAAAACTTTCTATATTAGAGGTTTGCTGCGGGATCAACGAGATGCACTGCAGTCTGCCTAGAGCGATACTGGCTTTAAAGTTACCTCAGAAGACAGCGAGGATTTCCGTGGGTAGCAGTTGATTAAATTCAATACGTCAGAAACATGAAATTAGCATTGGTCGATAAATTGCTTTTTTAATTTTGGGTGCACATTGTCAATAACTTAGTCAAGAGGAATGAAGAGAGTAATGTTCAGTTCAGGATTTTTTTGTCATTCCTCATAATTGCTTACATAATCAACGTCAGTAGTATAATGTAGTCAGCCCCATGCCTAAAATTGAATAATTTTCATAACCGTGGCATCTTTTGAACCTGACTTGTGGCATTTGAAAATCATTTTGATCCTTCAGATTAGAACATTTTAAGAGCTTGGCATTTTCACAGGTCATTTGTGGACACCTCAAAAGTTAATTGATGGTCAAGGGTTGTTTTCTTGGCTCCATAGTCAGTGAATCGACTCTTAAATTAAATTGGGTTTACTTCACATATGCACGTAAAATAATGGGATAGGAATGAGATGAATTTTCTTGTAGAGTCATAGTAGGTGACTTGTTTAACAGTAATTTTCTCATTGTCTTTATAAAATGATTGGCTCTAGTCAGTAGATTTGTATCTCATTCCTAATTTGTTAAACCATGAAGAGCATATGGAAGGGTTTGCAGCGATTGTTAAGGAATGACCACGTTTGCTTTTGTTAAGTAAATGGACTGTATCACGAGGAATGAAATTACGATCGCTGTCATTGAAAATTTGATTTTGGTGTTGCAATTGATCGCCGTAGTGGGTTATTTAAGACATTGCTTGAGTTGATTAACTTTATGATATTGAATTGGGCTCCAGAGAGTATTGCCATATGTTTATTGGTTTGAAACATTTACCATTGACGATACTCTTAATTAAAAGCTTTATTATGCATCAGAGATTAATGGGGACAGGTCAGTCAAATTTCGTTACACAAAGTCATAGATGTACATTGACTGATGAATCTCACTTTGGACTCTTGAAAGCTTTTTAAGTAAACTGAAGAGTGTTTTCCTATGAACTTAATCAATAGCAAAAGAATGGTGGGGGCTCGTTAGAGTTGGTCAATGTCCATGTTAATCATCAAGTTCTGGTATGGTTTCCCATTTAGAGGCGGTGCAAAGTCAGTATACGATCTTCGTTTAAAGTTAGGATTCTCATGACCTTTACTTGAAGACCTTTGAGGGTCTATAATTTCCCAAGGAGTAGTAGTCTGAACTTGCTTGTTTTTAATTAAAAGATGTTGGATGTCCATCATTACTTCCTGAGTGGTTGTTGTATGTATGTTTGTGTGGAGTATACTCCGGAATGGATGAGTAGTGAATATTTAGTAGAGTTGCTAGCTTGGTTTACTAACAAATACTAATGTGGTGTTGGGTTGTAGACAGAGTTTTATCTGATTTTTGGGAATTGTTAGTGGTTGTAGGTGTAATCTATGTTGTGAATTTTTGGAAGCAAATGATGGAAGTACAACATCAAAAATCTTTTCACGGATCCTTAATAAAATACTTAGATTTAACTATTTTTGCCTTATATTTCACTCGTAATATCTCAGTGATTCAACTCTCGATTTTCTTTGTTAATGGTAGCTTCCCAGATATTAGTGTTTGCATTCCCGTGTTTCCTGCACTACTGTGATGGGATATCTTTTGCTTTCTCATAACAACCTATCCATAAGTATCCCAATGCATCAAATTAGTCTCATTTCTTATTAATGGTACAGATGCTTTGCACCAAACTCAGGTGGCATGTCGATGGTTTCTGAGCAAAAATATTCACTTATTGTTCATTAACCTGGTAGTGATGGAACTTAGTAACTTCATTTTGAGATTGAAATAAGGGAAAACAGAGACATTCATGTAATTCATTGTTTGCTTTAGTTTATTATTCATAATGATGATTTTAAATTAAATTCTTTGATCAGAAGCTCCCTCTGTCATAAATTTTGGGCCATCCAAAACTGGTCATTCTGCATTGTTTTTGGTGAATACTGCAGTGTTCACATTCTTCATGCTCAACGTAAAAATGTAAATCTCTCCTTTGTTGATCTTTTGATATAAGAGCGGTAGAGTTAGAAGTAAAATTCTCTGCATTATGCAGATGTACATCTTTGACGTTGACGGAATTAATCTGACTTGAACTGATCAATTTGTAGTAATGGGAAAGTCTCTTAGAAAGCTATTGAATCCGATCAAATATTAATCTTAAATGTACTCTTAGGCTTCATTTCTAAGGTGTGAATGGGAAATTTGCAAGATATCATTTTATGGGTAAGACCGCTTCGTAAGAGTCTTTGGTTTGATGTAACCTGACTGAAGCGGTTTAAAATATTCACATCATTATGCCAAGGGTCTTTCAGTGATAATAATTCATAGACTATAATGGGGTCGAATATTTATATATTTTATTAGAGGGATTTCACTCATAAAGTAAAAGATCAATACTGCCTTTGGAGGTAGAGTTTGGCTCTGCTTATGGACCATAACCGCCTTTGCATGATGATATCCAGGGTTAGTGTTAATCATTGATATGCTGTATGCAGTAGAATCCTTCCCAAGTTTGCATTCAAATACCATCCATCAGTGAATCCCTCCCTGTAAAGCATCACATCAGCCCAAATGTGTTAATGAAACATTGAGAAATACTGACTGCTATAACAATCCACAGCTTGAGGTCCTAGGATGATAATATCATTACCCTGTTTTTATCTGTGCATTGCTCTCGGGTCACCTGCTTCCTATCCTTCTCTGGATAATATCGTAACTGTTAGTGGGTTTCATTAATCTAATTCACGCAACAGCTCCATCAAATCATAAAGGGGAGCTGGAAACCTTCTGATTTGATTTGGAGGGCTCTTTTTTCGGATGCCTTACATGCCTTTACGGTAATGTGCTTTTGATATGATCCCCTTTAAAAGCAGTACCTTTGATAAGATTCATTTTTTAAGGCTTAAGGTTTAAGCTGTAATGGAAAAGGTTGGATTTTCAATTTCACTTTAGTATGCCTGTTGTGTGTTTAAATGGAGTGCGCACTCAAAAAAAGGATGGCTGTGTGTGGGTTGGGGAGGGGGTTGGGTGGGGCATGATGTTGGTTTTTGATGTGTGAGAGGTGAAATGGAAATCCAGTCCTGTAACCTTATTTGCATTCTTAGCCAAAGCTGTATATATCCCCAGCAAAATCAGTTTCTATTTTGCCACCTTTTAAGTCACGTAGAGAGCTAAAAATCCTTATGATGTTGATAACATGAAGTTTGCATCATTGAAGTACTATCAGCTCTTACCAGTAGCTCTTAATTGATGTTTGAGTGGGTCACAGATATTATTGCTGTTATATCTTAGTAGAGTACTATCTATGGTTCATTCATCCTAGCTTTGCTCATTATCTCCTAGCCTCAAAGCTGTGCTTGTTTACTGGTAGTAATTACTTTCACAACTTTAAAAAATCAGCCTAACTCCTCTCACTTCCGGTGGAATGTTTTTTGCTTCTCATTCCCTGTTGCTGACAATAGGCGTGATAAACAATCAATTGTGCAAAAGTAAACTCATTCAAGTGTTAAGAACGCTCCATAGTTATTGGAAATTTCAAACTATATCCAGCATCCCTTATAACTGAGTGGGAGTCTAATAAGGAAGAGATTTCAGCTATTCCCAGATTCATGCTCTTAATCAATTTCGATTCATATGGTAATCAACGGCTCCCTAGAAGATCAGATATTTCATTTTGACGTTCAAACTAACTTTCATATTATCAGCCCTTTGCTAGTGTCTCATAAAATCAGAGAAATAAATGGTCAAGAGTTTCTGTCTCGATTCCAAAGGCAGTGAATGAGTAGAAAAAATAAATTGGGATTATTAAATGAGTGGGTTAAGAATCTGAGGGTAGGGAGTACCTCTCAGTTTTTTTAACAATGAATTTTGAGATGGTGAGGGCAATGTTGGATAGTAATTTGTGGTTGATTTAAATATTGTACGATTTCGAGCCCTCCTAACTTGACATACGGTTTCCTGAAAGGGGAAGGCAGTACTAAGCGCTGGAGCCCAATATTCATAGACTATGTGATAGGTATATTACCGTCGATGAAGATCCCTTAATTTAAGTAATTGTTTGCATCACTTATCATCCACTTTATGCATACACATTTGGTAGTGCATGGTTATTCTTGCTTTCCCGATGATAATTAACATAGCATTTCTGCTTAGTGTACCACTTCATTTGTCAGATGAACCTCGTCAAATTCCCATCAGAGTTTGACTTTTGGTTTGCTTAATCAGTTTATTATCTCAATAATTTCTTTGTTAACCAATGATTTCAATCATTGATCTTCATCGGTATCTTGCGTCTTTGTATTTTTGATTAGTAATTAGGGTTTATTCTTAGCTTACAGATTCCTTCCTCCCTTTTTGGTGACGAGTGATACGAAGGACTCATGGAGGCAGCTGAAAGAACGGTAGGTGTTAGCAACAATCAGTATTTAATCATATCTCACCTAAATCTGTTAAATATTAATATACTGTTTGAAACCGTGCCATTGGAATTGGTAGAAAAAAGCGGGAACGCGGATGGTGCATGTGAGATAGGATATGTCAAGGGAAGGGCACGGTGATCAATTGCAACTCGTGGTAATCTTAAGTATGTTTAATTTTCCAGTCATTGCTAGTCTATGCAGAGATATCTTGTTCAAAAATCAAATGGAGCCTTTACAATTCAAGATATTCTCTGTTATATCTTGTTAACAAATTTAAAGCAAAATATTTGTGGTCTTAAACGTAAGCAGGGGAAGAATCTTCAGTAATTGATGAGCAGTGTCTATGGAGTTGGAACTCAACTCTTCTCTTTGAATTTTGCCACATTAGCCATTATTATCTTACATTTACAAGTAACATTTAGATTCTGTAGGGAGATCCTTCTGATTACCCTATTAGAAGCCATCTAGTGATGTTTAATCCTTCACCCAAAATCAATTTGTAGCTTAGCTTCTATGAAGAGTTAAGATACGCTCTCATGCTTGATGAAATATACTCTGTAAGGGGATCGGTGTCCATGTCATTAGATAAAGAAAAGTGAACAGTCTTTGCTCTGCCTTTCAAGTGAAATTGGATGCATTGTTTTGCATGGGCTGACATAATAATCGATTGGACATACATAGATATCAGTTAACGTTAAAGCTTCAAATTGAATTCAGCACCCTCAAAAGCGAGTGAGGCAAACGGTCAAAGCCAGTATTTTTTGGTTAAATGGAAATAGGTTCCCTTCCATTAGTCTGGAATTCATTGGAATTGATTGCCTGGGAATTCTCCTTGTAAAGAATGTTGGAATTGGATGAAAGAGACCGTAAAAAATTTGACAGTTCAATTTGTTTGTCCCCTTGGATCACTTTAAGAAACCGTTGACTGACAGTAAGGAGGCATCGGTAGCCTTGATAACTCACAGCATTAAAGCCACTTTTTCAAATGTTAAAGTAAGGGATTGGATTTTCTATTTAACTTCAGGTTGTATGAATGTTTGGGGTGAGTGGCCACTCAGTACTGGTGTGTGGGGAATATATTCTGGTGTTATGGGGTGGGGGGTTGGGTGGGGCAGGGCCTGGTGTTGTTTTTGTGATAGGTGAAGTTTAAAATGGAAATCCAATCCTATAGCTTTGTTTGCATTCTCAGGTATTAATGTAAAAATATCTCAAAATCCCTCCGTAATACATCGCTCTTGAATATTGAATCACACTGGGAATAGAATACCCTTGCTGGGTGGAAAGTTTATGCTTCACAAAACTTTCTATATTAGAGGTTTGCTGCGGGATCAACGAGATGCACTGCAGTCTGCCTAGAGCGATACTGGCTTTAAAGTTACCTCAGAAGACAGCGAGGATTTCCGTGGGTAGCAGTTGATTAAATTCAATACGTCAGAAACATGAAATTAGCATTGGTCGATAAATTGCTTTTTTAATTTTGGGTGCACATTGTCAATAACTTAGTCAAGAGGAATGAAGAGAGTAATGTTCAGTTCAGGATTTTTTTGTCATTCCTCATAATTGCTTACATAATCAACGTCAGTAGTATAATGTAGTCAGCCCCATGCCTAAAATTGAATAATTTTCATAACCGTGGCATCTTTTGAACCTGACTTGTGGCATTTGAAAATCATTTTGATCCTTCAGATTAGAACATTTTAAGAGCTTGGCATTTTCACAGGTCATTTGTGGACACCTCAAAAGTTAATTGATGGTCAAGGGTTGTTTTCTTGGCTCCATAGTCAGTGAATCGACTCTTAAATTAAATTGGGTTTACTTCACATATGCACGTAAAATAATGGGATAGAAATGAGATGAATTTTCTTGTAGAGTCATAGTAGGTGACTTGTTTAACAGTAATTTTCTCATTGTCTTTATAAAATGATTGGCTCTAGTCAGTAGATTTGTATCTCATTCCTAATTTGTTAAACCATGAAGAGCATATGGAAGGGTTTGCAGCGATTGTTAAGGAATGACCACGTTTGCTTTTGTTAAGTAAATGGACTGTATCACGAGGAATGAAATTACGATCGCTGTCATTGAAAATTTGATTTTGGTGTTGCAATTGATCGCCGTAGTGGGTTATTTAAGACATTGCTTGAGTTGATTAACTTTATGATATTGAATTGGGCTCCAGAGAGTATTGCCATATGTTTATTGGTTTGAAACATTTACCATTGACGATACTCTTAATTAAAAGCTTTATTATGCATCAGAGATTAATGGGGACAGGTCAGTCAAATTTCGTTACACAAAGTCATAGATGTACATTGACTGATGAATCTCACTTTGGACTCTTGAAAGCTTTTTAAGTAAACTGAAGAGTGTTTTCCTATGAACTTAATCAATAGCAAAAGAATGGTGGGGGCTCGTTAGAGTTGGTCAATGTCCATGTTAATCATCAAGTTCTGGTATGGTTTGCCATTTAGAGGCGGTGCAAAGTCAGTATACGATCTTCGTTTAAAGTTAGGATTCTCATGACCTTTACTTGAAGACCTTTGAGGGTCTATGATTTCCCAAGGAGTAGTAGTCTGAACTTGCTTGTTTTTAATTAAAAGATGTTGGATGTCCATCATTACTTCCTGAGTGGTTGTTGTATGTATGTTTGTGTGGAGTATACTCCGGAATGGATGAGTAGTGAATATTTAGTAGAGTTGCTAGCTTGGTTTACTAACAAATACTAATGTGGTGTTGGGTTGTAGATAGAGTTTTATCTGATTTTTGGGAATTGTTAGTGGTTGTAGGTGTAATCTATGTTGTGAATTTTTGGAAGCAAATGATGGAAGTACAACATCAAAAATCTTTTCACGGATCCTTAATAAAATACTTAGATTTAACTATTTTTGCCTTATATTTCACTCGTAATATCTCAGTGATTCAACTCTCGATTTTCTTTGTTAATGGTAGCTTCCCAGATATTAGTGTTTGCATTCCCGTGTTTCCTGCACTACTGTGATGGGATATCTTTTGCTTTCTCATAACAACCTATCCATAAGTATCCCAATGCATCAAATTAGTCTCATTTCTTATTAATGGTACAGATGCTTTGCACCAAACTCAGGTGGCATGTCGATGGTTTCTGAGCAAAAATATTCACTTATTGTTCATTAACCCGGTAGTGATGGAACTTAGTAACTTCATTTTGAGATTGAAATAAGGGAAAACAGAGACATTCATGTAATTCATTGTTTGCTTTAGTTTATTATTCATAATGATGATTTTAAATTAAATTCTTTGATCAGAAGCTCCCTCTGTCATAAATTTTGGGCCATCCAAAACTGGTCATTCTGCATTGTTTTTGGTGAATACTGCAGTGTTCACATTCTTCATGCTCAACGTAAAAATGTAAATCTCTCCTTTGTTGATCTTTTGATATAAGAGCGGTAGAGTTAGAAGTAAAATTCTCTGCATTATGCAGATGTACATCTTTGACGTTGACGGAATTAATCTGACTTGAACTGATCAATTTGTAGTAATGGGAAAGTCTCTTAGAAAGCTATTGAATCCGATCAAATATTAATCTTAAATGTACTCTTAGGCTTCATTTCTAAGGTGTGAATGGGAAATTTGCAAGACATCATTTTATGGGTAAGACCGCTTCGTAAGAGTCTTTGGTTTGATGTAACCTGACTGAAGCGGTTTAAAATATTCACATCATTATGCCAAGGGTCTTTCAGTGATAATAATTCATAGACTATAATGGGGTCGAATATTTATATATTTTATTAGAGGGATTTCACTCATAAAGTAAAAGATCAATACTGCCTTTGGAGGTAGAGTTTGGCTCTGCTTATGGACCATAACCGCCTTTGCATGATGATATCCAGGGTTAGTGTTAATCATTGATATGCTGTATGCAGTAGAATCCTTCCCAAGTTTGCATTCAAATACCATCCATCAGTGAATCCCTCCCTGTAAAGCATCACATCAGCCCAAATGTGTTAATGAAACATTGAGAAATTCTGACTGCTATAACAATCCACAGCTTGAGGTCCTAGGATGATAATATCATTACCCTGTTTTTATCTGTGCATTGCTCTCGGGTCACCTGCTTCCTATCCTTCTCTGGATAATATCGTAACTGTTAGTGGGTTTCATTAATCTAATTCATGCAACAGCTCCATTAAATCATAAAGGGGAGCTGGAAACCTTCTGATTTGATTTGGAGGGCTCTTTTTTTCGGATGCCTTACGTGCCTTTACGGTAATGTGCTTTTGATATGATCCCCTTTAAAAGCAGTACCTTTGATAATATTCATTTTTTAAGGCTTAAGGTTTAAGCTGTAATGGAAAAGGTTGGATTTTCAATTTCACTTTAGTATGCCTGTTGTGTGTTTAAATGGAGTGCGCACTCAAAAAAAGGATGGCTGTGTGTGGGTTGGGGAGGGGGTTGGGTGGGGCATGATGTTGATTTTGATGTGTGAGAGGTGAAATGGAAATCCAGTCCTGTAACCTTATTTGCATTCTTAGCCAAAGCTGTATATATCCCCAGCAAAATCAGTTTCTATTTTGCCACCTTTTAAGTCAGGTAGAGAGCTAAAGATCCTTATGATGTTGATAACATGAAGTTTGCGTCATTCAAGTACTATCAGCTCTTACCAGTAGCTCTTAATTGATGTTTGAGTGGGTCACAGATATTATTGCTGTTATATCTTAGTAGAGTACTATCTATGGTTCATTCATCCTAGCTTTGCTCATTATCTCCTAGCCTCAAAGCTGTGCTTGTTTACTGGTAGTAATTACTTTCACAACTTTAAAAAATCAGGTCCTCATAACTCCTCTCACTTCCGGTGGAATGTTTTTTGCTTCTCATTCCCTGTTGCTGACAATAGGCATGATAAACAATCAATTGTGCAAAAGTAAACTCATTCAAGTGTTAAGAACGCTCCATAGTTATTGGAAATTTCAAACTATATCCAGCATCCCTTATAACTGAGTGGGAGTCTAATAAGGAAGAGATTTCAGCTATTCCCAGATTCATGCTCTTAATCAATTTCGATTCATATGGAAATCAACGGCTCCCTAGTAGATCAGATATTTCATTTTGACGTTCAAACTAACTTTCATATTATCAGCCCTTTGCTAGTGTCTCATAAAATCAGAGAAATAAATGGTCAAGAGTTTCTGTCTCGATTCCAAAGGCAGTGAATGAGTAGAAAAAATAAATTGGGATTATTAAATGAGTGGGTTAAGAATCTGAGGGTAGGGAGTACCTCTCAGTTTTTTTAACAATGAATTTTGAGATGGTGAGGGCAATGTTGGATAGCAATATGTGGTTGATTTAAATATTGTACGATTTCGAGCCCTCCTAACTTGACATACGGTTTCCTGAAAGGGGAAGGCAGTACTAAGCGCTGGAGCCCAATATTCATAGACTATGTGATAGGTATATTACCGTCGATGAAGATCCCTTAATTTAAGTAATTGTTTGCATCACTTATCATCCACTTTATGCATACACATTTGGTAGTGCATGGTTATTCTTGCTTTCCCGATGATAATTAACATAGCATTTCTGCTTAGTGTACCACTTCATTTGTCAGATGAACCTCGTCAAATTCCCATCAGGGTTTGACTTTTGGTTTGCTTAATCAGTTTATTATCTCAATAATTTTTTTGTTAACCAATGATTTCAATCATTGATCTTCATCGGTATCTTGTGTCTTTGTATTTTTGATTAGTAATTAGGGTTTATTCTTAGCTTACAGATTCCTTCCTCCCTTTTTGGTGACGAGTGATACGAAGGACTCATGGAGGCAGCTGAAAGAACGGTAGGTGTTAGCAACAATCAGTATTTAATCATATCTCACCTAAATCTGTTAAATATTAATATACTGTTTGAAACCGTGCCATTGGAATTGGTAGAAAAAAGGGGGAACGCGGATGGTGCATGTGAGATAGGATATGTCAAGGGAAGGGCACGGTGATCAATTGCAACTCGTGGTAATCTTAAGTATGTTTAATTTTCCAGTCATTGCTAGTCTATGCAGAGATATCTTGTTCAAAAATCAAATGGAGCCTTTACAATTCAAGATATTCTCTGTTATATCTTGTTAACAAATTTAAAGCAAAATATTTGTGGTCTTAAACGTAAGCAGGGAAAGAATCTTCAGTAATTGATGAGCAGTGTCTATGGAGTTGGAACTCAACTCTTCTCTTTGAATTTTGCCACATTAGCCATTATTATCTTACATTTACAAGTAACATTTAGATTCTGTAGGGAGATCCTTCTGATTACCCTATTAGAAGCCATCTAGTGATGTTTAATCCTTCACCCAAAATCAATTTGTAGCTTAGCTTCTATGAAGATTTAAGATACGCGCTCATGCTTGATGAAATATACTCTGTAAGGGGATCGGTGTCCATGTCATTAGATAAAGAAAAGTGAACAGTCTTTGCTCTGCCTTTCAAGTGAAATTGGATGCATTGTTTTGCATGGGCTGACATAATAATCGATTGGACATACATAGATATCAGTTAACGTTAAAGCTTCAAATTGAATTCAGCACCCTCAAAAGCGAGTGAGGCAAACGGTCAAAGCCAGTATTTTTTGGTTAAATGGAAATAGGTTCCCTTCCATTAGTCTGGAATTCATTGGAATTGATTGCCTGGGAATTCCCCTTGTAAAGAATGTTGGAATTGGATGAAAGAGACCGTAAAAAATTTGACAGTTCAATTTGTTTGTCCCCTTGGATCACTTTAAGAAACCGTTGACTGACAGTAAGGAGGCATCGGTAGCCTTGATAACTCACAGCATTAAAGCCACTTTTTCAAATGTTAAAGTAAGGGATTGGATTTTCTATTTAACTTCAGGTTGTATGAATGTTTGGGGTGAGTGGCCACTCAGTACTGGTGTGTGGGGAATATATTCTGGTGTTATGGGGTGGGGGGTTGGGTGGGGCAGGGCCTGGTGTTGTTTTTGTGATAGGTGAAGTTTAAAATGGAAATCCAATCCTATAGCTTTGTTTGCATTCTCAGGTATTAATGTAAAAATATCTCAAAATCCCTCTGTAATACATCGCTCTTGAATATTGAATCACGCTGGGAATAGAATACCCTTGCTGGGTGGAAAGTTTATGCTTCACAAAACTTTCTATATTAGAGGTTTGCTGCGGGATCAACGAGATGCACTGCAGTCTGCCTAGAGCGATACTGGCTTTAAAGTTACCTCAGAAGACAGCGAGGATTTCCGTGGGTAGCAGTTGATTAAATTCAATACGTCAGAAACATGAAATTAGCATTGGTCGATAAATTGCTTTTTTAATTTTGGGTGCACATTGTCAATAACTTAGTCAAGAGGGATGAAGAGAGTAATGTTCAGTTCAGGATTTTTTTGTCATTCCTCATAATTGCTTACATAATCAATGTCAGTAGTATAATGTAGTCAGCCCCATGCCTAAAATTGAATAATTTTCATAACCGTGGCATCTTTTGAACCTGACTTGTGGCATTTGAAAATCATTTTGATCCTTCAGATTAGAACATTTTAAGAGCTTGGCATTTTCACAGGTCATTTGTGGACACCTCAAAAGTTAATTGATGGTCAAGGGTTGTTTTCTTGGCTCCATAGTCAGTGAATCGACTCTTAAATTAAATTGGGTTTACTTCACATATGCACGTAAAATAATGGGATAGGAATGAGATGAATTTTCTTGTAGAGTCATAGTAGGTGACTTGTTTAACAGTAATTTTCTCATTGTCTTTATAAAATGATTGGCTCTAGTCAGTAGATTTGTATCTCATTCCTAATTTGTTAAACCATGAAGAGCATATGGAAGGGTTTGCAGCGATTGTTAAAGAATGACCACGTTTGCTTTTGTTAAGTAAATGGACTGTATCACGAGGAATGAAATTATGATCGCAGTCATTGAAAATTTGATTTTGGTGTTGCAATTGATCGCCGTAGTGGGTTATTTAAGACATTGCTTGAGTTGATTAACTTTATGATATTGAATTGGGCTCCAGAGAGTATTGCCATATGTTTATTGGTTTGAAACATTTACCATTGACGATACTCTTAATTAAAAGCTTTATTATGCATCAGAGATTAATGGGGACAGGTCAGTCAAATTTCGTTACACAAAGTCATAGATGTACATTGACTGATGAATCTCACTTTGGACTCTTGAAAGCTTTTTAAGTAAACTGAAGAGTGTTTTCCTATGAACTTAATCAATAGCAAAAGAATGGTGGGGGCTCGTTAGAGTTGGTCAATGTCCATGTTAATCATCAAGTTCTGGTATGGTTTCCCATTTAGAGGCGGTGCAAAGTCAGTATACGATCTTCGTTTAAAGTTAGGATTCTCATGACCTTTACTTGAAGACCTTTGAGGGTCTATAATTTCCCAAGGAGTAGTAGTCTGAACTTGCTTGTTTTTAATTAAAAGATGTTGGATGTCCATCATTACTTCCTGAGTGGTTGTTGTATGTATGTTTGTGTGGAGTATACTCCGGAATGGATGAGTAGTGAATATTTAGTAGAGTTGCTAGCTTGGTTTACTAACAAATACTAATGTGGTGTTGGGTTGTAGATAGAGTTTTATCTGATTTTTGGGAATTGTTAGTGGTTGTAGGTGTAATCTATGTGGTGAATTTTTGGAAGCAAATGATGGAAGTACAACATCAAAAATCTTTTCACGGATCCTTAATAAAATACTTAGATTTAACTATTTTTGCCTTATATTTCACTCGTAATATCTCAGTGATTCAACTCTCGATTTTCTTTGTTAATGGTAGCTTCCCAGATATTAGTGTTTGCATTCCCGTGATTCCTGCACTACTGTGATGGGATATCTTTTGCTTTCTCATAACTACCTATCCATAAGTATCCCAATGCATCAAATTAGTCTCATTTCTTATTAATGGTACAGATGCTTTGCACCAAACTCAGGTGGCATGTCGATGGTTTCTGAGCAAAAATATTCACTTATTGTTCATTAACCTGGTAGTGATGGAACTTAGTAACTTCATTTTGAGATTGAAATAAGGGAAAACAGAGACATTCATGTAATTCATTGTTTGCTTTAGTTTATTATTCATAATGAAGTTTTTTAAATTAAATTCTTTGATCAGAAGCTCCCTCTGTCATAAATTTTGGGCCATCCAGAACTGGTCATTCTGCATTGTTTTTGGTGAATACTGCAGTGTTCACATTCTTCATGCTCAACGTAAAAATGTAAATCTCTCCTTTGTTGATCTTTTGATTGAAGAGCGGTAGAATTAGAAGTAAAATTCTCTGCATTATGCAGATGTACATCTTTGACGTTGACGGAATTAATCTGACTTGAACTGATCAATTTGTAGTAATGGGAAAGTCTCTTAGAAAGCTATTGAATCCAATCAAATATTAATCTTAAATGTACTCTTAGGCTTCATTTCTAAGGTGTGAATGGGAAATTTGCAAGACATCATTTTATGGGTAAGACCGCTTCGTAAGAGTCTTTGGTTTGATGTAACCTGACTGAAGCGGTTTAAAATATTCACATCATTATGCCAAGGGTCTTTCAGTGATAATAATTCATAGACTATAATGGGGTCGAATATTTATATATTTTATTAGAGGGATTTCACTCATAAAGTAAAAGATCAATACTGCCTTTGGAGGTAGAGTTTGGCTCTGCTTATGGACCATAACCGCCTTTGCATGATGATATCCAGGGTTAGTGTTAATCATTGATATGCTGTATGCAGTAGAATCCTTCCCAAGTTTGCATTCAAATACCATCCATCAGTGAATCCCTCCCTGTAAAGCATCACATCAGCCCAAATGTGTTAATGAAACATTGAGAAATACTGACTGCTATAACAATCCACAGCTTGAGGTCCTAGGATGATAATATCATTACCCTGTTTTTATCTGTGCATTGCTCTCGGGTCACCTGCTTCCTATCCTTCTCTGGATAATATCGTAACTGTTAGTGGGTTTCATTAATCTAATTCACGCAACAGCTCCATCAAATCATAAAGGGGAGCTGGAAACCTTCTGATTTGATTTGGAGGGCTCTTTTTTCGGATGCCTTACATGCCTTTACGGTAATGTGCTTTTGATATGATCCCCTTTAAAAGCAGTACCTTTGATAAGATTCATTTTTTAAGGCTTAAGGTTTAAGCTGTAATGGAAAAGGTTGGATTTTCAATTTCACTTTAGTATGCCTGTTGTGTGTTTAAATGGAGTGCGCACTCAAAAAAAGGATGGCTGTGTGTGGGTTGGGGAGGGGGTTGGGTGGGGCATGATGTTGGTTTTTGATGTGTGAGAGGTGAAATGGAAATCCAGTCCTGTAACCTTATTTGCATTCTTAGCCAAAGCTGTATATATCCCCAGCAAAATCAGTTTCTATTTTGCCACCTTTTAAGTCACGTAGAGAGCTAAAAATCCTTATGATTTTGATAACATGAAGTTTGCATCATTGAAGTACTATCAGCTCTTACCAGTAGCTCTTAATTGATGTTTGAGTGGGTCACAGATATTATTGCTGTTATATCTTAGTAGAGTACTATCTATGGTTCATTCATCCTAGCTTTGCTCATTATCTCCTAGCCTCAAAGCTGTGCTTGTTTACTGGTAGTAATTACTTTCACAACTTTAAAAAATCAGCCTAACTCCTCTCACTTCCGGTGGAATGTTTTTTGCTTCTCATTCCCTGTTGCTGACAATAGGCGTGATAAACAATCAATTGTGCAAAAGTAAACTCATTCAAGTGTTAAGATAGCTCCATAGTTATTGGAAATTTCAAACTATATCCAGCATCCCTTATAACTGAGTGGGAGTCTAATAAGGAAGAGATTTCAGCTATTCCCAGATTCATGCTCTTAATCAATTTCGATTCATATGGTAATCAACGGCTCCCTAGAAGATCAGATATTTCATTTTGACGTTCAAACTAACTTTCATATTATCAGCCCTTTGCTAGTGTCTCATAAAATCAGAGAAATAAATGGTCAAGAGTTTCTGTCTCGATTCCAAAGGCAGTGAATGAGTAGAAAAAATAAATTGGGATTATTAAATGAGTGGGTTAAGAATCTGAGGGTAGGGAGTACCTCTCAGTTTTTTTAACAATGAATTTTGAGATGGTGAGGGCAATGTTGGATAGCAATTTGTGGTTGATTTAAATATTGTACGATTTCGAGCCCTCCTAACTTGACATACGGTTTCCTGAAAGGGGAAGGCAGTACTAAGCGCTGGAGCCCAATATTCATAGACTATGTGATAGGTATATTACCGTCGATGAAGATCCCTTAATTTAAGTAATTGTTTGCATCACTTATCATCCACTTTATGCATACACATTTGGTAGTGCATGGTTATTCTTGCTTTCCCGATGATAATTAACATAGCATTTCTGCTTAGTGTACCACTTCATTTGTCAGATGAACCTCGTTAAATTCCCATCAGGGTTTGACTTTTGGTTTGCTTAATCAGTTTATTATCTCAATAATTTCTTTGTTAACCAATGATTTCAATCATTGATCTTCATCGGTATCTTGCGTCTTTGTATTTTTGATTAGTAATTAGGGTTTATTCTTAGCTTACAGATTCCTTCCTCCCTTTTTGGTGACGAGTGATACGAAGGACTCATGGAGGCAGCTGAAAGAACGGTAGGTGTTAGCAACAATCAGTATTTAATCATATCTCACCTAAATCTGTTAAATATTAATATACTGTTTGAAACCGTGCCATTGGAATTGGTAGAAAAAAGCGGGAACGCGGATGGTGCATGTGAGATAGGATATGTCAAGGGAAGGGCACGGTGATCAATTGCAACTCGTGGTAATCTTAAGTATGTTTAATTTTCCAGTCATTGCTAGTCTATGCAGAGATATCTTGTTCAAAAATCAAATGGAGCCTTTACAATTCAAGATATTCTCTGTTATATCTTGTTAACAAATTTAAAGCAAAATATTTGTGGTCTTAAACGTAAGCAGGGAAAGAATCTTCAGTAATTGATGAGCAGTGTCTATGGAGTTGGAACTCAACTCTTCTCTTTGAATTTTGCCACATTAGCCATTATTATCTTACATTTACAAGTAACATTTAGATTCTGTAGGGAGATCCTTCTGATTACCCTATTAGAAGCCATCTAGTGATGTTTAATCCTTCACCCAAAATCAATTTGTAGCTTAGCTTCTATGAAGATTTAAGATACGCGCTCATGCTTGATGAAATATACTCTGTAAGGGGATCGGTGTCCATGTCATTAGATAAAGAAAAGTGAACAGTCTTTGCTCTGCCTTTCAAGTGAAATTGGATGCATTGTTTTGCATGGGCTGACATAATAATCGATTGGACATACATAGATATCAGTTAACGTTAAAGCTTCAAATTGAATTCAGCACCCTCAAAAGCGAGTGAGGCAAACGGTCAAAGCCAGTATTTTTTGGTTAAATGGAAATAGGTTCCCTTCCATTAGTCTGGAATTCATTGGAATTGATTGCCTGGGAATTCTCCTTGTAAAGAATGTTGGAATTGGATGAAAGAGACCGTAAAAAATTTGACAGTTCAATTTGTTTGTCCCCTTGGATCACTTTAAGAAACCGTTGACTGACAGTAAGGAGGCATCGGTAGCCTTGATAACTCACAGCATTAAAGCCACTTTTTCAAATGTTAAAGTAAGGGATTGGATTTTCTATTTAACTTCAGGTTGTATGAATGTTTGGGGTGAGTGGCCACTCAGTACTGGTGTGTGGGGAATATATTCTGGTGTTATGGGGTGGGGGGTTGGGTGGGGCAGGGCCTGGTGTTGTTTTTGTGATAGGTGAAGTTTAAAATGGAAATCCAATCCTATAGCTTTGTTTGCATTCTCAGGTATTAATGTAAAAATATCTCAAAATCCCTCTGTAATACATCGCTCTTGAATATTGAATCACACTGGGAATAGAATACCCTTGCTGGGTGGAAAGTTTATGCTTCACAAAACTTTCTATATTAGAGGTTTGCTGCGGGATCAACGAGATGCACTGCAGTCTGCCTAGAGCGATACTGGCTTTTAAGTTACCTCACAAGACAGCGAGGATTTCCGTGGGTAGCAGTTGATTAAATTCAATACGTCAGAAACATGAAATTAGCATTGGTCGATAAATTGCTTTTTTAATTTTGGGTGCACATTGTCAATAACTTAGTCAAGAGGAATGAAGAGAGTAATGTTCAGTTCAGGATTTTTTTGTCATTCCTCATAATTGCTTACATAATCAACGTCAGTAGTATAATGTAGTCAGCCCCATGCCTAAAATTGAATAATTTTCATAACCGTGGCATCTTTTGATCCTGACTTGTGGCATTTGAAAATCATTTTGATCCTTCAGATTAGAACATTTTAAGAGCTTGGCATTTTCACAGGTCATTTGTGGACACCTCAAAAGTTAATTGATGGTCAAGGGTTGTTTTCTTGGCTCCATAGTCAGTGAATCGACTCTTAAATTAAATTGGGTTTACTTCACATATGCACGTAAAATAATGGGATAGGAATGAGATGAATTTTCTTGTAGAGTCATTGTAGGTGACTTGTTTAACAGTAATTTTCTCATTGTCTTTATAAAATGATTGGCTCTAGTCAGTAGATTTGTATCTCATTCCTAATTTGTTAAACCATGAAGAGCATATGGAAGGGTTTGCAGCGATTGTTAAGGAATGACCACGTTTGCTTTTGTTAAGTAAATGGACTGTATCACGAGGAATGAAATTACGATCGCTGTCATTGAAAATTTGATTTTGGTGTTGCAATTGATCGCCGTAGTGGGTTATTTAAGACATTGCTTGAGTTGATTAACTTTATGATATTGAATTGGGCTCCAGAGAGTATTGCCATATGTTTATTGGTTTGAAACATTTACCATTGACGATACTCTTAATTAAAAGCTTTATTATGCATCAGAGATTAATGGGGACAGGTCAGTCAAATTTCGTTACACAAAGTCATAGATGTACATTGACTGATGAATCTCACTTTGGACTCTTGAAAGCTTTTTAAGTAAACTGAAGAGTGTTTTCCTATGAACTTAATCAATAGCAAAAGAATGGTGGGGGCTCGTTAGAGTTGGTCAATGTCCATGTTAATCATCAAGTTCTGGTATGGTTTGCCATTTAGAGGCGGTGCAAAGTCAGTATACGATCTTCGTTTAAAGTTAGGATTCTCATGACCTTTACTTGAAGACCTTTGAGGGTCTATGATTTCCCAAGGAGTAGTAGTCTGAACTTGCTTGTTTTTAATTAAAAGATGTTGGATGTCCATCATTACTTCCTGAGTGGTTGTTGTATGTATGTTTGTGTGGAGTATACTCCGGAATGGATGAGTAGTGAATATTTAGTAGAGTTGCTAGCTTGGTTTACTAACAAATACTAATGTGGTGTTGGGTTGTAGATAGAGTTTTATCTGATTTTTGGGAATTGTTAGTGGTTGTAGGTGTAATCTATGTTGTGAATTTTTGGAAGCAAATGATGGAAGTACAACATCAAAAATCTTTTCACGGATCCTTAATAAAATACTTAGATTTAACTATTTTTGCCTTATATTTCACTCGTAATATCTCAGTGATTCAACTCTCGATTTTCTTTGTTAATGGTAGCTTCCCAGATATTAGTGTTTGCATTCCCGTGTTTCCTGCACTACTGTGATGGGATATCTTTTGCTTTCTCATAACAACCTATCCATAAGTATCCCAATGCATCAAATTAGTCTCATTTCTTATTAATGGTACAGATGCTTTGCACCAAACTCAGGTGGCATGTCGATGGTTTCTGAGCAAAAATATTCACTTATTGTTCATTAACCCGGTAGTGATGGAACTTAGTAACTTCATTTTGAGATTGAAATAAGGGAAAACAGAGACATTCATGTAATTCATTGTTTGCTTTAGTTTATTATTCATAATGATGATTTTAAATTAAATTCTTTGATCAGAAGCTCCCTCTGTCATAAATTTTGGGCCATCCAAAACTGGTCATTCTGCATTGTTTTTGGTGAATACTGCAGTGTTCACATTCTTCATGCTCAACGTAAAAATGTAAATCTCTCCTTTGTTGATCTTTTGATATAAGAGCGGTAGAGTTAGAAGTAAAATTCTCTGCATTATGCAGATGTACATCTTTGACGTTGACGGAATTAATCTGACTTGAACTGATCAATTTGTAGTAATGGGAAAGTCTCTTAGAAAGCTATTGAATCCGATCAATTATTAATCTTAAATGTACTCTTAGGCTTCATTTCTAAGGTGTGAATGGGAAATTTGCAAGACATCATTTTATGGGTAAGACCGCTTCGTAAGAGTCTTTGGTTTGATGTAACCTGACTGAAGCGGTTTAAAATATTCACATCATTATGCCAAGGGTCTTTCAGTGATAATAATTCATAGACTATAATGGGGTCGAATAT
Source organism: Pachydiplax longipennis (assembly GCA_036926295.1). Taxonomy (NCBI): domain Eukaryota; kingdom Metazoa; phylum Arthropoda; class Insecta; order Odonata; family Libellulidae; genus Pachydiplax; species Pachydiplax longipennis. The sequence goes on along the minus strand of JAVFKF010000008.1, from coordinate 25,725,174 downwards.
TTATATATTTTATTAGAGGGATTTCACTCATAAAGTAAAAGATCAATACTGCCTTTGGAGGTAGAGTTTGGCTCTGCTTATGGACCATAACCGCCTTTGCATGATGATATCCAGGGTTAGTGTTAATCATTGATATGCTGTATGCAGTAGAATCCTTCCCAAGTTTGCATTCAAATACCATCCATCAGTGAATCCCTCCCTGTAAAGCATCACATCAGCCCAAATGTGTTAATGAAACATTGAGAAATTCTGACTGCTATAACAATCCACAGCTTGAGGTCCTAGGATGATAATATCATTAACCTGTTTTTATCTGTGCATTGCTCTCGGGTCACCTGCTTCCTATCCTTCTCTGGATAATATCGTAACTGTTAGTGGGTTTCATTAATCTAATTCATGCAACAGCTCCATTAAATCATAAAGGGGAGCTGGAAACCTTCTGATTTGATTTGGAGGGCTCTTTTTTTCGGATGCCTTACGTGCCTTTACGGTAATGTGCTTTTGATATGATCCCCTTTAAAAGCAGTACCTTTGATAATATTCATTTTTTAAGGCTTAAGGTTTAAGCTGTAATGGAAAAGGTTGGATTTTCAATTTCACTTTAGTATGCCTGTTGTGTGTTTAAATGGAGTGCGCACTCAAAAAAAGGATGGCTGTGTGTGGGTTGGGGAGGGGGTTGGGTGGGGCATGATGTTGATTTTGATGTGTGAGAGGTGAAATGGAAATCCAGTCCTGTAACCTTATTTGCATTCTTAGCCAAAGCTGTATATATCCCCAGCAAAATCAGTTTCTATTTTGCCACCTTTTAAGTCAGGTAGAGAGCTAAAAATCCTTATGATGTTGATAACATGAAGTTTGCGTCATTCAAGTACTATCAGCTCTTACCAGTAGCTCTTAATTGATGTTTGAGTGGGTCACAGATATTATTGCTGTTATATCTTAGTAGAGTACTATCTATGGTTCATTCATCCTAGCTTTGCTCATTATCTCCTAGCCTCAAAGCTGTGCTTGTTTACTGGTAGTAATTACTTTCACAACTTTAAAAAATCAGCCTAACTCCTCTCACTTCCGGTGGAATGTTTTTTGCTTCTCATTCCCTGTTGCTGACAATAGGCGTGATAAACAATCAATTGTGCAAAAGTAAACTCATTCAAGTGTTAAGATAGCTCCATAGTTATTGGAAATTTCAAACTATATCCAGCATCCCTTATAACTGAGTGGGAGTCTAATAAGGAAGAGATTTCAGCTATTCCCAGATTCATGCTCTTAATCAATTTCGATTCATATGGTAATCAACGGCTCCCTAGAAGATCAGATATTTCATTTTGACGTTCAAACTAACTTTCATATTATCAGCCCTTTGCTAGTGTCTCATAAAATCAGAGAAATAAATGGTCAAGAGTTTCTGTCTCGATTCCAAAGGCAGTGAATGAGTAGAAAAAATAAATTGGGATTAATAATGAGTGGGTTAAGAATCTGAGGGTAGGGAGTACCTCTCAGTTTTTTTAACAATGAATTTTGAGATGGTGAGGGCAATGTTGGATAGCAATTTGTGGTTGATTTAAATATTGTACGATTTCGAGCCCTCCTAACTTGACATACGGTTTCCTGAAAGGGGAAGGCAGTACTAAGCGCTGGAGCCCAATATTCATAGACTATGTGATAGGTATATTACCGTCGATGAAGATCCCTTAATTTAAGTAATTGTTTGCATCACTTATCATCCACTTTATGCATACACATTTGGTAGTGCATGGTTATTCTTGCTTTCCCGATGATAATTAACATAGCATTTCTGCTTAGTGTACCACTTCATTTGTCAGATGAACCTCGTCAAATTCCCATCAGGGTTTGACTTTTGGTTTGCTTAATCAGTTTATTATCTCAATAATTTCTTTGTTAACCAATGATTTCAATCATTGATCTTCATCGGTATCTTGCGTCTTTGTATTTTTGATTAGTAATTAGGGTTTATTCTTAGCTTACAGATTCCTTCCTCCCTTTTTGGTGACGAGTGATACGAAGGACTCATGGAGGCAGCTGAAAGAACGGTAGGTGTTAGCAACAATCAGTATTTAATCATATCTCACCTAAATCTGTTAAATATTAATATACTGTTTGAAACCGTGCCATTGGAATTGGTAGAAAAAAGCGGGAACGCGGATGGTGCATGTGAGATAGGATATGTCAAGGGAAGGGCACGGTGATCAATTGCAACTCGTGGTAATCTTAAGTATGTTTAATTTTCCAGTCATTGCTAGTCTATGCAGAGATATCTTGTTCAAAAATCAAATGGAGCCTTTACAATTCAAGATATTCTCTGTTATATCTTGTTAACAAATTTAAAGCAAAATATTTGTGGTCTTAAACGTAAGCAGGGAAAGAATCTTCAGTAATTGATGAGCAGTGTCTATGGAGTTGGAACTCAACTCTTCTCTTTGAATTTTGCCACATTAGCCATTATTATCTTACATTTACAAGTAACATTTAGATTCTGTAGGGAGATCCTTCTGATTACCCTATTAGAAGCCATCTAGTGATGTTTAATCCTTCACCCAAAATCAATTTGTAGCTTAGCTTCTATGAAGATTTAAGATACGCGCTCATGCTTGATGAAATATACTCTGTAAGGGGATCGGTGTCCATGTCATTAGATAAAGAAAAGTGAACAGTCTTTGCTCTGCCTTTCAAGTGAAATTGGATGCATTGTTTTGCATGGGCTGACATAATAATCGATTGGACATACATAGATATCAGTTAACGTTAAAGCTTCAAATTGAATTCAGCACCCTCAAAAGCGAGTGAGGCAAACGGTCAAAGCCAGTATTTTTTGGTTAAATGGAAATAGGTTCCCTTCCATTAGTCTGGAATTCATTGGAATTGATTGCCTGGGAATTCTCCTTGTAAAGAATGTTGGAATTGGATGAAAGAGACCGTAAAAAATTTGACAGTTCAATTTGTTTGTCCCCTTGGATCACTTTAAGAAACCGTTGACTGACAGTAAGGAGGCATCGGTAGCCTTGATAACTCACAGCATTAAAGCCACTTTTTCAAATGTTAAAGTAAGGGATTGGATTTTCTATTTAACTTCAGGTTGTATGAATGTTTGGGGTGAGTGGCCACTCAGTACTGGTGTGTGGGGAATATATTCTGGTGTTATGGGGTGGGGGGTTGGGTGGGGCAGGGCCTGGTGTTGTTTTTGTGATAGGTGAAGTTTAAAATGGAAATCCAATCCTATAGCTTTGTTTGCATTCTCAGGTATTAATGTAAAAATATCTCAAAATCCCTCTGTAATACATCGCTCTTGAATATTGAATCACACTGGGAATAGAATACCCTTGCTGGGTGGAAAGTTTATGCTTCACAAAACTTTCTATATTAGAGGTTTGCTGCGGGATCAACGAGATGCACTGCAGTCTGCCTAGAGCGATACTGGCTTTTAAGTTACCTCACAAGACAGCGAGGATTTCCGTGGGTAGCAGTTGATTAAATTCAATACGTCAGAAACATGAAATTAGCATTGGTCGATAAATTGCTTTTTTAATTTTGGGTGCACATTGTCAATAACTTAGTCAAGAGGAATGAAGAGAGTAATGTTCAGTTCAGGATTTTTTTGTCATTCCTCATAATTGCTTACATAATCAACGTCAGTAGTATAATGTAGTCAGCCCCATGCCTAAAATTGAATAATTTTCATAACCGTTGCATCTTTTGAACCTGACTTGTGGCATTTGAAAATCATTTTGATCCTTCAGATCAGAACATTTTAAGAGCTTGGCATTTTCACAGGTCATTTGTGGACACCTCAAAAGTTAATTGATGGTCAAGGGTTGTTTTCTTGGCTCCATAGTCAGTGAATCGACTCTTAAATTAAATTGGGTTTACTTCACATATGCACGTAAAATAATGGGATAGGAATGAGATGAATTTTCTTGTAGAGTCATAGTAGGTGACTTGTTTAACAGTAATTTTCTCATTGTCTTTATAAAATGATTGGCTCTAGTCAGTAGATTTGTATCTCATTCCTAATTTGTTAAACCATGAAGAGCATATGGAAGGGTTTGCAGCGATTGTTAAGGAATGACCACGTTTGCTTTTGTTAAGTAAATGGACTGTATCATGAGGAATGAAATTACGATCGCTGTCATTGAAAATTTGATTTTGGTGTTGCAATTGATCGCCGTAGTGGGTTATTTAAGACATTGCTTGAGTTGATTAACTTTATGATATTGAATTGGGCTCCAGAGAGTATTGCCATATGTTTATTGGTTTGAAACATTTACCATTGACGATACTCTTAATTAAAAGCTTTATTATGCATCAGAGATTAATGGGGACAGGTCAGTCAAATTTCGTTACACAAAGTCATAGATGTACATTGACTGATGAATCTCACTTTGGACTCTTGAAAGCTTTTTAAGTAAACTGAAGAGTGTTTTCCTATGAACTTAATCAATAGCAAAAGAATGGTGGGGGCTCGTTAGAGTTGGTCAATGTCCATGTTAATCATCAAGTTCTGGTATGGTTTGCCATTTAGAGGCGGTGCAAAGCCAGTATACGATCTTCTTTTAAAGTTAGGATTCTCATGACCTTTACTTGAAGACCTTTGAGGGTCTATAATTTCCCAAGGAGTAGTAGTCTGAACTTGCTTGTTTTTAATTAAAAGATGTTGGATGTCCATCATTACTTCCTGAGTGGTTGTTGTATGTATGTTTGTGTGGAGTATACTCCGGAATGGATGAGTAGTGAATATTTAGTAGAGTTGCTAGCTTGGTTTACTAACAAATACTAATGTGGTGTTCGGTTGTAGATAGAGTTTTATCTGATTTTTGGGAATTGTTAGTGGTTGTAGGTGTAATCTTTGTGGTGAATTTTTGGAAGCAAATGATGGAAGTACAACATCAAAAATCTTTTCACGGATCCTTAATAAAATACTTAGATTTAACTATTTTTGCCTTATATTTCACTCGTAATATCTCAGTGATTCAACTCTCGATTTTCTTTGTTAATGGTAGCTTCCCAGATATTAGTGTTTGCATTCCCGTGTTTCCTGCACTACTGTGATGGGATATCTTTTGCTTTCTCATAACTACCTATCCATAAGTATCCCAATGCATCAAATTAGTCTCATTTCTTATTAATGGTACAGATGCTTTGCACCAAACTCAGGTGGCATGTCGATGGTTTCTGAGCAAAAATATTCACTTATTGTTCATTAACCTGGTAGTGATGGAACTTAGTAACTTCATTTTGAGATTGAAATAAGGGAAAACAGAGACATTCATGTAATTCATTGTTTGCTTTAGTTTATTATTCATAATGAAGTTTTTTAAATTAAATTCTTTGATCAGAAGCTCCCTCTGTCATAAATTTTGGGCCATCCAGAACTGGTCATTCTGCATTGTTTTTGGTGAATACTGCAGTGTTCACATTCTTCATGCTCAACGTAAAAATGTAAATCTCTCCTTTGTTGATCTTTTGATTGAAGAGCGGTAGAATTAGAAGTAAAATTCTCTGCATTATGCAGATGTACATCTTTGACGTTGACGGAATTAATCTGACTTGAACTGATCAATTTGTAGTAATGGGAAAGTCTCTTAGAAAGCTATTGAATCCAATCAAATATTAATCTTAAATGTACTCTTAGGCTTCATTTCTAAGGTGTGAATGGGAAATTTGCAAGACATCATTTTATGGGTAAGACCGCTTCGTAAGAGTCTTTGGTTTGATGTAACCTGACTGAAGCGGTTTAAAATATTCACATCATTATGCCAAGGGTCTTTCAGTGATAATAATTCATAGACTATAATGGGGTCGAATATTTATATATTTTATTAGAGGGATTTCACTCATAAAGTAAAAGATCAATACTGCCTTTGGAGGTAGAGTTTGGCTCTGCTTATGGACCATAACCGCCTTTGCATGATGATATCCAGGGTTAGTGTTAATCATTGATATGCTGTATGCAGTAGAATCCTTCCCAAGTTTGCATTCAAATACCATCCATCAGTGAATCCCTCCCTGTAAAGCATCACATCAGCCCAAATGTGTTAATGAAACATTGAGAAATACTGACTGCTATAACAATCCACAGCTTGAGGTCCTAGGATGATAATATCATTACCCTGTTTTTATCTGTGCATTGCTCTCGGGTCACCTGCTTCCTATCCTTCTCTGGATAATATCGTAACTGTTAGTGGGTTTCATTAATCTAATTCACGCAACAGCTCCATCAAATCATAAAGGGGAGCTGGAAACCTTCTGATTTGATTTGGAGGGCTCTTTTTTCGGATGCCTTACATGCCTTTACGGTAATGTGCTTTTGATATGATCCCCTTTAAAAGCAGTACCTTTGATAAGATTCATTTTTTAAGGCTTAAGGTTTAAGCTGTAATGGAAAAGGTTGGATTTTCAATTTCACTTTAGTATGCCTGTTGTGTGTTTAAATGGAGTGCGCACTCAAAAAAAGGATGGCTGTGTGTGGGTTGGGGAGGGGGTTGGGTGGGGCATGATGTTGGTTTTTGATGTGTGAGAGGTGAAATGGAAATCCAGTCCTGTAACCTTATTTGCATTCTTAGCCAAAGCTGTATATATCCTCAGCAAAATCAGTTTCTATTTTGCCACCTTTTAAGTCACGTAGAGAGCTAAAAATCCTTATGATGTTGATAACATGAAGTTTGCATCATTGAAGTACTATCAGCTCTTACCAGTAGCTCTTAATTGATGTTTGAGTGGGTCACAGATATTATTGCTGTTATATCTTAGTAGAGTACTATCTATGGTTCATTCATCCTAGCTTTGCTCATTATCTCCTAGCCTCAAAGCTGTGCTTGTTTACTGGTAGTAATTACTTTCACAACTTTAAAAAATCAGCCTAACTCCTCTCACTTCCGGTGGAATGTTTTTTGCTTCTCATTCCCTGTTGCTGACAATAGGCGTGATAAACAATCAATTGTGCAAAAGTAAACTCATTCAAGTGTTAAGATAGCTCCATAGTTATTGGAAATTTCAAACTATATCCAGCATCCCTTATAACTGAGTGGGAGTCTAATAAGGAAGAGATTTCAGCTATTCCCAGATTCATGCTCTTAATCAATTTCGATTCATATGGTAATCAACGGCTCCCTAGAAGATCAGATATTTCATTTTGACGTTCAAACTAACTTTCATATTATCAGCCCTTTGCTAGTGTCTCATAAAATCAGAGAAATAAATGGTCAAGAGTTTCTGTCTCGATTCCAAAGGCAGTGAATGAGTAGAAAAAATAAATTGGGATTAATAATGAGTGGGTTAAGAATCTGAGGGTAGGGAGTACCTCTCAGTTTTTTTAACAATGAATTTTGAGATGGTGAGGGCAATGTTGGATAGCAATTTGTGGTTGATTTAAATATTGTACGATTTCGAGCCCTCCTAACTTGACATACGGTTTCCTGAAAGGGGAAGGCAGTACTAAGCGCTGGAGCCCAATATTCATAGACTATGTGATAGGTATATTACCGTCGATGAAGATCCCTTAATTTAAGTAATTGTTTGCATCACTTATCATCCACTTTATGCATACACATTTGGTAGTGCATGGTTATTCTTGCTTTCCCGATGATAATTAACATAGCATTTCTGCTTAGTGTACCACTTCATTTGTCAGATGAACCTCGTCAAATTCCCATCAGGGTTTGACTTTTGGTTTGCTTAATCAGTTTATTATCTCAATAATTTCTTTGTTAACCAATGATTTCAATCATTGATCTTCATCGGTATCTTGCGTCTTTGTATTTTTGATTAGTAATTAGGGTTTATTCTTAGCTTACAGATTCCTTCCTCCCTTTTTGGTGACGAGTGATACGAAGGACTCATGGAGGCAGCTGAAAGAACGGTAGGTGTTAGCAACAATCAGTATTTAATCATATCTCACCTAAATCTGTTAAATATTAATATACTGTTTGAAACCGTGCCATTGGAATTGGTAGAAAAAAGCGGGAACGCGGATGGTGCATGTGAGATAGGATATGTCAAGGGAAGGGCACGGTGATCAATTGCAACTCGTGGTAATCTTAAGTATGTTTAATTTTCCAGTCATTGCTAGTCTATGCAGAGATATCTTGTTCAAAAATCAAATGGAGCCTTTACAATTCAAGATATTCTCTGTTATATCTTGTTAACAAATTTAAAGCAAAATATTTGTGGTCTTAAACGTAAGCAGGGAAAGAATCTTCAGTAATTGATGAGCAGTGTCTATGGAGTTGGAACTCAACTCTTCTCTTTGAATTTTGCCACATTAGCCATTATTATCTTACATTTACAAGTAACATTTAGATTCTGTAGGGAGATCCTTCTGATTACCCTATTAGAAGCCATCTAGTGATGTTTAATCCTTCACCCAAAATCAATTTGTAGCTTAGCTTCTATGAAGATTTAAGATACGCGCTCATGCTTGATGAAATATACTCTGTAAGGGGATCGGTGTCCATGTCATTAGATAAAGAAAAGTGAACAGTCTTTGCTCTGCCTTTCAAGTGAAATTGGATGCATTGTTTTGCATGGGCTGACATAATAATCGATTGGACATACATAGATATCAGTTAACGTTAAAGCTTCAAATTGAATTCAGCACCCTCAAAAGCGAGTGAGGCAAACGGTCAAAGCCAGTATTTTTTGGTTAAATGGAAATAGGTTCCCTTCCATTAGTCTGGAATTCATTGGAATTGATTGCCTGGGAATTCTCCTTGTAAAGAATGTTGGAATTGGATGAAAGAGACCGTAAAAAATTTGACAGTTCAATTTGTTTGTCCCCTTGGATCACTTTAAGAAACCATTGACTGACAGTAAGGAGGCATCGGTAGCCTTGATAACTCACAGCATTAAAGCCACTTTTTCAAATGTTAAAGTAAGGGATTGGATTTTCTATTTAACTTCAGGTTGTATGAATGTTTGGGGTGAGTGGCCACTCAGTACTGGTGTGTGGGGAATATATTCTGGTGTTATGGGGTGGGGGGTTGGGTGGGGCAGGGCCTGGTGTTGTTTTTGTGATAGGTGAAGTTTAAAATGGAAATCCAATCCTATAGCTTTGTTTGCATTCTCAGGTATTAATGTAAAAATATCTCAAAATCCCTCTGTAATACATCGCTCTTGAATATTGAATCACACTGGGAATAGAATACCCTTGCTGGGTGGAAAGTTTATGCTTCACAAAACTTTCTATATTAGAGGTTTGCTGCGGGATCAACGAGATGCACTGCAGTCTGCCTAGAGCGATACTGGCTTTAAAGTTACCTCACAAGACAGCGAGGATTTCCGTGGGTAGCAGTTGATTAAATTCAATACGTCAGAAACATGAAATTAGCATTGGTCGATAAATTGCTTTTTTAATTTTGGGTGCACATTGTCAATAACTTAGTCAAGAGGAATGAAGAGAGTAATGTTCAGTTCAGGATTTTTTTGTCATTCCTCATAATTGCTTACATAATCAACGTCAGTAGTATAATGTAGTCAGCCCCATGCCTAAAATTGAATAATTTTCATAACCGTGGCATCTTTTGATCCTGACTTGTGGCATTTGAAAATCATTTTGATCCTTCAGATTAGAACATTTTAAGAGCTTGGCATTTTCACAGGTCATTTGTGGACACCTCAAAAGTTAATTGATGGTCAAGGGTTGTTTTCTTGGCTCCATAGTCAGTGAATCGACTCTTAAATTAAATTGGGTTTACTTCACATATGCACGTAAAATAATGGGATAGGAATGAGATGAATTTTCTTGTAGAGTCATAGTAGGTGACTTGTTTAACAGTAATTTTCTCATTGTCTTTATAAAATGATTGGCTCTAGTCAGTAGATTTGTATCTCATTCCTAATTTGTTAAACCATGAAGAGCATATGGAAGGGTTTGCAGCTATTGTTAAGGAATGACCACGTTTGCTTTTGTTAAGTAAATGGACTGTATCACGAGGAATGAAATTACGATCGCTGTCATTGAAAATTTGATTTTGGTGTTGCAATTGATCGCCGTAGTGGGTTATTTAAGACATTGCTTGAGTTGATTAACTTTATGATATTGAATTGGGCTCCAGAGAGTATTGCCATATGTTTATTGGTTTGAAACATTTACCATTGACGATACTCTTAATTAAAAGCTTTATTATGCATCAGAGATTAATGGGGACAGGTCAGTCAAATTTCGTTACACAAAGTCATAGATGTACATTGACTGATGAATCTCACTTTGGACTCTTGAAAGCTTTTTAAGTAAACTGAAGAGTGTTTTCCTATGAACTTAATCAATAGCAAAAGAATGGTGGGGGCTCGTTAGAGTTGGTCAATGTCCATGTTAATCATCAAGTTCTGGTATGGTTTGCCATTTAGAGGCGGTGCAAAGTCAGTATACGATCTTCGTTTAAAGTTAGGATTCTCATGACCTTTACTTGAAGACCTTTGAGGGTCTATGATTTCCCAAGGAGTAGTAGTCTGAACTTGCTTGTTTTTAATTAAAAGATGTTGGATGTCCATCATTACTTCCTGAGTGGTTGTTGTATGTATGTTTGTGTGGAGTATACTCCGGAATGGATGAGTAGTGAATATTTAGTAGAGTTGCTAGCTTGGTTTACTAACAAATACTAATGTGGTGTTGGGTTGTAGATAGAGTTTTATCTGATTTTTGGGAATTGTTAGTGGTTGTAGGTGTAATCTATGTTGTGAATTTTTGGAAGCAAATGATGGAAGTACAACATCAAAAATCTTTTCACGGATCCTTAATAAAATACTTAGATTTAACTATTTTTGCCTTATATTTCACTCGTAATATCTCAGTGATTCAACTCTCGATTTTCTTTGTTAATGGTAGCTTCCCAGATATTAGTGTTTGCATTCCCGTGTTTCCTGCACTACTGTGATGGGATATCTTTTGCTTTCTCATAACTACCTATCCATAAGTATCCCAATGCATCAAATTAGTCTCATTTCTTATTAATGGTACAGATGCTTTGCACCAAACTCAGGTGGCATGTCGATGGTTTCTGAGCAAAAATATTCACTTATTGTTCATTAACCTGGTAGTGATGGAACTTAGTAACTTCATTTTGAGATTGAAATAAGTGAAAACAGAGACATTCATGTAATTCATTGTTTGCTTTAGTTTATTATTCATAATGAAGATTTTAAATTAAATTCTTTGATCAGAAGCTCCCTCTGTCATAAATTTTGGGCCATCCAAAACTGGTCATTCTGCATTGTTTTTGGTGAATACTGCAGTGTTCATATTCTTCATGCTCAACGTAAAAATGTAAATCTCTCCTTTGTTGATCTTTTGATTGAAGAGCGGTAGAATTAGAAGTAAAATTCTCTGCATTATGCAGATGTACATCTTTGACGTTGACGGAATTAACCTGACTTGAACTGATCAATTTGTAGTAATGGGAAAGTCTCTTAGAAAGCTATTGAATCCAATCAAATATTAATCTTAAATGTACTCTTAGGCTTCATTTCTAAGGTGTGAATGGGAAATTTGCAAGACATCATTTTATGGGTAAGACCGCTTCGTAAGAGTCTTTGGTTTGATGTAACCTGACTGAAGCGGTTTAAAATATTCACATCATTATGCCAAGGGTCTTTCAGTGATAATAATTCATAGACTATAATGGGGTCGAATATTTATATATTTTATTAGAGGGATTTCACTCATAAAGTAAAAGATCAATACTGCCTTTGGAGGTAGAGTTTGGCTCTGCTTATGGACCATAACCGCCTTTGCATGATGATATCCAGGGTTAGTGTTAATCATTGATATGCTGTATGCAGTAGAATCCTTCCCAAGTTTGCATTCAAATACCATCCATCAGTGAATCCCTCCCTGTAAAGCATCACATCAGCCCAAATGTGTTAATGAAACATTGAGAAATACTGACTGCTATAACAATCCACAGCTTGAGGTCCTAGGATGATAATATCATTACCCTGTTTTTATCTGTGCATTGCTCTCGGGTCACCTGCTTCCTATCCTTCTCTGGATAATATCGTAACTGTTAGTGGGTTTCATTAATCTAATTCACGCAACAGCTCCATCAAATCATAAAGGGGAGCTGGAAACCTTCTGATTTGATTTGGAGGGCTCTTTTTTCGGATGCCTTACATGCCTTTACGGTAATGTGCTTTTGATATGATCCCCTTTAAAAGCAGTACCTTTGATAAGATTCATTTTTTAAGGCTTAAGGTTTAAGCTGTAATGGAAAAGGTTGGATTTTCAATTTCACTTTAGTATGCCTGTTGTGTGTTTAAATGGAGTGCGCACTCAAAAAAAGGATGGCTGTGTGGGTTGGGGAGGGGGTTGGGTGGGGCATGATGTTGGTTTTTGATGTGTGAGAGGTGAAATGGAAATCCAGTCCTGTAACCTTATTTGCATTCTTAGCCAAAGCTGTATATATCCCCAGCAAAATCAGTTTCTATTTTGCCACCTTTTAAGTCACGTAGAGAGCTAAAAATCCTTATGATGTTGATAACATGAAGTTTGCATCATTGAAGTACTATCAGCTCTTACCAGTAGCTCTTAATTGATGTTTGAGTGGGTCACAGATATTATTGCTGTTATATCTTAGTAGAGTACTATCTATGGTTCATTCATCCTAGCTTTGCTCATTATCTCCTAGCCTCAAAGCTGTGCTTGTTTACTGGTAGTAATTACTTTCACAACTTTAAAAAATCAGCCTAACTCCTCTCACTTCCGGTGGAATGTTTTTTGCTTCTCATTCCCTGTTGCTGACAATAGGCGTGATAAACAATCAATTGTGCAAAAGTAAACTCATTCAAGTGTTAAGAACGCTCCAGAGTTATTGGAAATTTCAAACTATATCCAGCATCCCTTATAACTGAGTGGGAGTCTAATAAGGAAGAGATTTCAGCTATTCCCAGATTCATGCTCTTAATCAATTTCGATTCATATGGTAATCAACGGCTCCCTAGAAGATCAGATATTTCATTTTGATGTTCAAACTAACTTTCATATTATCAGCCCTTTGCTAGTGTCTCATAAAATCAGAGAAATAAATGGTCAAGAGTTTCTGTCTCGATTCCAAAGGCAGTGAATGAGTAGAAAAAATAAATTGGGATTATTAAATGAGTGGGTTAAGAATCTGAGGGTAGGGAGTACCTCTCAGTTTTTTTAACAATGAATTTTGAGATGGTGAGGGCAATGTTGGATAGCAATATGTGGTTGATTTAAATATTGTACGATTTCGAGCCCTCCTAACTTGACATACGGTTTCCTGAAAGGGGAAGGCAGTACTAAGCGCTGGAGCCCAATATTCATAGACTATGTGATAGGTATATTACCGTCGATGAAGATCCCTTAATTTAAGTAATTGTTTGCATCACTTATCATCCACTTTATGCATACACATTTGGTAGTGCATGGTTATTCTTGCTTTCCCGATGATAATTAACATAGCATTTCTGCTTAGTGTACCACTTCATTTGTCAGATGAACCTCGTCAAATTCCCATCAGGGTTTGACTTTTGGTTTGCTTAATCAGTTTATTATCTCAATAATTTCTTTGTTAACCAATGATTTCAATCATTGATCTTCATTGGTATCTTGCGTCTTTGTATTTTTGATTAGTAATTAGGGTTTATTCTTAGCTTACAGATTCCTTCCTCCCTTTTTGGTGACGAGTGATACGAAGGACTCATGGAGGCAGCTGAAAGAACGGTAGGTGTTAGCAACAATCAGTATTTAATCATATCTCACCTAAATCTGTTAAATATTAATATACTGTTTGAAACCGTGCCATTGGAATTGGTAGAAAAAAGCGGGAACGCGGATGGTGCATGTGAGATAGGATATGTCAAGGGAAGGGCACGGTGATCAATTGCAACTCGTGGTAATCTTAAGTATGTTTAATTTTCCAGTCATTGCTAGTCTATGCAGAGATATCTTGTTCAAAAATCAAATGGAGCCTTTACAATTCAAGATATTCTCTGTTATATCTTGTTAACAAATTTAAAGCAAAATATTTGTGGTCTTAAACGTAAGCAGGGAAAGAATCTTCAGTAATTGATGAGCAGTGTCTATGGAGTTGGAACTCAACTCTTCTCTTTGAATTTTGCCACATTAGCCATTATTATCTTACATTTACAAGTAACATTTAGATTCTGTAGGGAGATCCTTCTGATTACCCTATTAGATGCCATCTAGTGATGTTTAATCCTTCACCCAAAATCAATTTGTAGCTTAGCTTCTATGAAGATTTAAGATACGCGCTCATGCTTGATGAAATATACTCTGTAAGGGGATCGGTGTCCATGTCATTAGATAAAGAAAAGTGAACAGTCTTTGCTCTGCCTTTCAAGTGAAATTGGATGCATTGTTTTGCATGGGCTGACATAATAATCGATTGGACATACATAGATATCAGTTAACGTTAAAGCTTCAAATTGAATTCAGCACCCTCAAAAGCGAGTGAGGCAAATGGTCAAAGCCAGTATTTTTTGGTTAAATGGAAATAGGTTCCCTTCCATTAGTCTGGAATTCATTGGAATTGATTGCCTGGGAATTCTCCTTGTAAAGAATGTTGGAATTGGATGAAAGAGACCGTAAAAAATTTGACAGTTCAATTTGTTTGTCCCCTTGGATCACTTTAAGAAACCGTTGACTGACAGTAAGGAGGCATCGGTAGCCTTGATAACTCACAGCATTAAAGCCACTTTTTCAAATGTTAAAGTAAGGGATTGGATTTTCTATTTAACTTCAGGTTGTATGAATGTTTGGGGTGAGTGGCCACTCAGTACTGGTGTGTGGGGAATATATTCTGGTGTTATGGGGTGGGGGGTTGGGTGGGGCAGGGCCTGGTGTTGTTTTTGTGATAGGTGAAGTTTAAAATGGAAATCCAATCCTATAGCTTTGTTTGCATTCTCAGGTATTAATGTAAAAATATCTCAAAATCCCTCTGTAATACATCGCTCTTGAATATTGAATCACACTGGGAATAGAATACCCTTGCTGGGTGGAAAGTTTATGCTTCACAAAACTTTCTATATTAGAGGTTTGCTGCGGGATCAACGAGATGCACTGCAGTCTGCCTAGAGCGATACTGGCTTTAAAGTTACCTCAGAAGACAGCGAGGATTTCCGTGGGTAGCAGTTGATTAAATTCAATACGTCAGAAACATGAAATTAGCATTGGTCGATAAATTGCTTTTTTAATTTTGGGTGCACATTGTCAATAACTTAGTCAAGAGGAATGAAGAGAGTAATGTTCAGTTCAGGATTTTTTTGTCATTCCTCATAATTGCTTACATAATCAACGTCAGTAGTATAATGTAGTCAGCCCCATGCCTAAAATTGAATAATTTTCATAACCGTGGCATCTTTTGAACCTGACTTGTGGCATTTGAAAATCATTTTGATCCTTCAGATTAGAACATTTTAAGAGCTTGGCATTTTCACAGGTCATTTGTGGACACCTCAAAAGTTAATTGATGGTCAAGGGTTGTTTTCTTGGCTCCATAGTCAGTGAATCGACTCTTAAATTAAATTGGGTTTACTTCACATATGCACGTAAAATAATGGGATAGGAATGAGATGAATTTTCTTGTAGAGTCATAGTAGGTGACTTGTTTAACAGTAATTTTCTCATTGTCTTTATAAAATGATTGGCTCTAGTCAGTAGATTTGTATCTCATTCCTAATTTGTTAAACCATGAAGAGCATATGGAAGGGTTTGCAGCGATTGTTAAGGAATGACCACGTTTGCTTTTGTTAAGTAAATGGACTGTATCACGAGGAATGAAATTACGATCGCTGTCATTGAAAATTTGATTTTGGTGTTGCAATTGATCGCCGTAGTGGGTTATTTAAGACATTGCTTGAGTTGATTAACTTTATGATATTGAATTGGGCTCCAGAGAGTATTGCCATATGTTTATTGGTTTGAAACATTTACCATTGACGATACTCTTAATTAAAAGCTTTATTATGCATCAGAGATTAATGGGGACAGGTCAGTCAAATTTCGTTACACAAAGTCATAGATGTACATTGACTGATGAATCTCACTTTGGACTCTTGAAAGCTTTTTAAGTAAACTGAAGAGTGTTTTCCTATGAACTTAATCAATAGCAAAAGAATGGTGGGGGCTCGTTAGAGTTGGTCAATGTCCATGTTAATCATCAAGTTCTGGTATGGTTTCCCATTTAGAGGCGGTGCAAAGTCAGTATACGATCTTCGTTTAAAGTTAGGATTCTCATGACCTTTACTTGAAGACCTTTGAGGGTCTATAATTTCCCAAGGAGTAGTAGTCTGAACTTGCTTGTTTTTAATTAAAAGATGTTGGATGTCCATCATTACTTCCTGAGTGGTTGTTGTATGTATGTTTGTGTGGAGTATACTCCGGAATGGATGAGTAGTGAATATTTAGTAGAGTTGCTAGCTTGGTTTACTAACAAATACTAATGTGGTGTTGGGTTGTAGACAGAGTTTTATCTGATTTTTGGGAATTGTTAGTGGTTGTAGGTGTAATCTATGTTGTGAATTTTTGGAAGCAAATGATGGAAGTACAACATCAAAAATCTTTTCACGGATCCTTAATAAAATACTTAGATTTAACTATTTTTGCCTTATATTTCACTCGTAATATCTCAGTGATTCAACTCTCGATTTTCTTTGTTAATGGTAGCTTCCCAGATATTAGTGTTTGCATTCCCGTGTTTCCTGCACTACTGTGATGGGATATCTTTTGCTTTCTCATAACAACCTATCCATAAGTATCCCAATGCATCAAATTAGTCTCATTTCTTATTAATGGTACAGATGCTTTGCACCAAACTCAGGTGGCATGTCGATGGTTTCTGAGCAAAAATATTCACTTATTGTTCATTAACCTGGTAGTGATGGAACTTAGTAACTTCATTTTGAGATTGAAATAAGGGAAAACAGAGACATTCATGTAATTCATTGTTTGCTTTAGTTTATTATTCATAATGATGATTTTAAATTAAATTCTTTGATC
Source organism: Pachydiplax longipennis (assembly GCA_036926295.1). Lineage (NCBI taxonomy): Eukaryota > Metazoa > Arthropoda > Insecta > Odonata > Libellulidae > Pachydiplax > Pachydiplax longipennis. The sequence goes on along the minus strand of JAVFKF010000008.1, from coordinate 25,708,184 downwards.
AGAAGCTCCCTCTGTCATAAATTTTGGGCCATCCAAAACTGGTCATTCTGCATTGTTTTTGGTGAATACTGCAGTGTTCACATTCTTCATGCTCAACGTAAAAATGTAAATCTCTCCTTTGTTGATCTTTTGATATAAGAGCGGTAGAGTTAGAAGTAAAATTCTCTGCATTATGCAGATGTACATCTTTGACGTTGACGGAATTAATCTGACTTGAACTGATCAATTTGTAGTAATGGGAAAGTCTCTTAGAAAGCTATTGAATCCGATCAAATATTAATCTTAAATGTACTCTTAGGCTTCATTTCTAAGGTGTGAATGGGAAATTTGCAAGATATCATTTTATGGGTAAGACCGCTTCGTAAGAGTCTTTGGTTTGATGTAACCTGACTGAAGCGGTTTAAAATATTCACATCATTATGCCAAGGGTCTTTCAGTGATAATAATTCATAGACTATAATGGGGTCGAATATTTATATATTTTATTAGAGGGATTTCACTCATAAAGTAAAAGATCAATACTGCCTTTGGAGGTAGAGTTTGGCTCTGCTTATGGACCATAACCGCCTTTGCATGATGATATCCAGGGTTAGTGTTAATCATTGATATGCTGTATGCAGTAGAATCCTTCCCAAGTTTGCATTCAAATACCATCCATCAGTGAATCCCTCCCTGTAAAGCATCACATCAGCCCAAATGTGTTAATGAAACATTGAGAAATACTGACTGCTATAACAATCCACAGCTTGAGGTCCTAGGATGATAATATCATTACCCTGTTTTTATCTGTGCATTGCTCTCGGGTCACCTGCTTCCTATCCTTCTCTGGATAATATCGTAACTGTTAGTGGGTTTCATTAATCTAATTCACGCAACAGCTCCATCAAATCATAAAGGGGAGCTGGAAACCTTCTGATTTGATTTGGAGGGCTCTTTTTTCGGATGCCTTACATGCCTTTACGGTAATGTGCTTTTGATATGATCCCCTTTAAAAGCAGTACCTTTGATAAGATTCATTTTTTAAGGCTTAAGGTTTAAGCTGTAATGGAAAAGGTTGGATTTTCAATTTCACTTTAGTATGCCTGTTGTGTGTTTAAATGGAGTGCGCACTCAAAAAAAGGATGGCTGTGTGTGGGTTGGGGAGGGGGTTGGGTGGGGCATGATGTTGGTTTTTGATGTGTGAGAGGTGAAATGGAAATCCAGTCCTGTAACCTTATTTGCATTCTTAGCCAAAGCTGTATATATCCCCAGCAAAATCAGTTTCTATTTTGCCACCTTTTAAGTCACGTAGAGAGCTAAAAATCCTTATGATGTTGATAACATGAAGTTTGCATCATTGAAGTACTATCAGCTCTTACCAGTAGCTCTTAATTGATGTTTGAGTGGGTCACAGATATTATTGCTGTTATATCTTAGTAGAGTACTATCTATGGTTCATTCATCCTAGCTTTGCTCATTATCTCCTAGCCTCAAAGCTGTGCTTGTTTACTGGTAGTAATTACTTTCACAACTTTAAAAAATCAGCCTAACTCCTCTCACTTCCGGTGGAATGTTTTTTGCTTCTCATTCCCTGTTGCTGACAATAGGCGTGATAAACAATCAATTGTGCAAAAGTAAACTCATTCAAGTGTTAAGAACGCTCCATAGTTATTGGAAATTTCAAACTATATCCAGCATCCCTTATAACTGAGTGGGAGTCTAATAAGGAAGAGATTTCAGCTATTCCCAGATTCATGCTCTTAATCAATTTCGATTCATATGGTAATCAACGGCTCCCTAGAAGATCAGATATTTCATTTTGACGTTCAAACTAACTTTCATATTATCAGCCCTTTGCTAGTGTCTCATAAAATCAGAGAAATAAATGGTCAAGAGTTTCTGTCTCGATTCCAAAGGCAGTGAATGAGTAGAAAAAATAAATTGGGATTATTAAATGAGTGGGTTAAGAATCTGAGGGTAGGGAGTACCTCTCAGTTTTTTTAACAATGAATTTTGAGATGGTGAGGGCAATGTTGGATAGTAATTTGTGGTTGATTTAAATATTGTACGATTTCGAGCCCTCCTAACTTGACATACGGTTTCCTGAAAGGGGAAGGCAGTACTAAGCGCTGGAGCCCAATATTCATAGACTATGTGATAGGTATATTACCGTCGATGAAGATCCCTTAATTTAAGTAATTGTTTGCATCACTTATCATCCACTTTATGCATACACATTTGGTAGTGCATGGTTATTCTTGCTTTCCCGATGATAATTAACATAGCATTTCTGCTTAGTGTACCACTTCATTTGTCAGATGAACCTCGTCAAATTCCCATCAGAGTTTGACTTTTGGTTTGCTTAATCAGTTTATTATCTCAATAATTTCTTTGTTAACCAATGATTTCAATCATTGATCTTCATCGGTATCTTGCGTCTTTGTATTTTTGATTAGTAATTAGGGTTTATTCTTAGCTTACAGATTCCTTCCTCCCTTTTTGGTGACGAGTGATACGAAGGACTCATGGAGGCAGCTGAAAGAACGGTAGGTGTTAGCAACAATCAGTATTTAATCATATCTCACCTAAATCTGTTAAATATTAATATACTGTTTGAAACCGTGCCATTGGAATTGGTAGAAAAAAGCGGGAACGCGGATGGTGCATGTGAGATAGGATATGTCAAGGGAAGGGCACGGTGATCAATTGCAACTCGTGGTAATCTTAAGTATGTTTAATTTTCCAGTCATTGCTAGTCTATGCAGAGATATCTTGTTCAAAAATCAAATGGAGCCTTTACAATTCAAGATATTCTCTGTTATATCTTGTTAACAAATTTAAAGCAAAATATTTGTGGTCTTAAACGTAAGCAGGGGAAGAATCTTCAGTAATTGATGAGCAGTGTCTATGGAGTTGGAACTCAACTCTTCTCTTTGAATTTTGCCACATTAGCCATTATTATCTTACATTTACAAGTAACATTTAGATTCTGTAGGGAGATCCTTCTGATTACCCTATTAGAAGCCATCTAGTGATGTTTAATCCTTCACCCAAAATCAATTTGTAGCTTAGCTTCTATGAAGAGTTAAGATACGCTCTCATGCTTGATGAAATATACTCTGTAAGGGGATCGGTGTCCATGTCATTAGATAAAGAAAAGTGAACAGTCTTTGCTCTGCCTTTCAAGTGAAATTGGATGCATTGTTTTGCATGGGCTGACATAATAATCGATTGGACATACATAGATATCAGTTAACGTTAAAGCTTCAAATTGAATTCAGCACCCTCAAAAGCGAGTGAGGCAAACGGTCAAAGCCAGTATTTTTTGGTTAAATGGAAATAGGTTCCCTTCCATTAGTCTGGAATTCATTGGAATTGATTGCCTGGGAATTCTCCTTGTAAAGAATGTTGGAATTGGATGAAAGAGACCGTAAAAAATTTGACAGTTCAATTTGTTTGTCCCCTTGGATCACTTTAAGAAACCGTTGACTGACAGTAAGGAGGCATCGGTAGCCTTGATAACTCACAGCATTAAAGCCACTTTTTCAAATGTTAAAGTAAGGGATTGGATTTTCTATTTAACTTCAGGTTGTATGAATGTTTGGGGTGAGTGGCCACTCAGTACTGGTGTGTGGGGAATATATTCTGGTGTTATGGGGTGGGGGGTTGGGTGGGGCAGGGCCTGGTGTTGTTTTTGTGATAGGTGAAGTTTAAAATGGAAATCCAATCCTATAGCTTTGTTTGCATTCTCAGGTATTAATGTAAAAATATCTCAAAATCCCTCTGTAATACATCGCTCTTGAATATTGAATCACACTGGGAATAGAATACCCTTGCTGGGTGGAAAGTTTATGCTTCACAAAACTTTCTATATTAGAGGTTTGCTGCGGGATCAACGAGATGCACTGCAGTCTGCCTAGAGCGATACTGGCTTTAAAGTTACCTCAGAAGACAGCGAGGATTTCCGTGGGTAGCAGTTGATTAAATTCAATACGTCAGAAACATGAAATTAGCATTGGTCGATAAATTGCTTTTTTAATTTTGGGTGCACATTGTCAATAACTTAGTCAAGAGGAATGAAGAGAGTAATGTTCAGTTCAGGATTTTTTTGTCATTCCTCATAATTGCTTACATAATCAACGTCAGTAGTATAATGTAGTCAGCCCCATGCCTAAAATTGAATAATTTTCATAACCGTGGCATCTTTTGAACCTGACTTGTGGCATTTGAAAATCATTTTGATCCTTCAGATTAGAACATTTTAAGAGCTTGGCATTTTCACAGGTCATTTGTGGACACCTCAAAAGTTAATTGATGGTCAAGGGTTGTTTTCTTGGCTCCATAGTCAGTGAATCGACTCTTAAATTAAATTGGGTTTACTTCACATATGCACGTAAAATAATGGGATAGAAATGAGATGAATTTTCTTGTAGAGTCATAGTAGGTTACTTGTTTAACAGTAATTTTCTCATTGTCTTTATAAAATGATTGGCTCTAGTCAGTAGATTTGTATCTCATTCCTAATTTGTTAAACCATGAAGAGCATATGGAAGGGTTTGCAGCGATTGTTAAGGAATGACCACGTTTGCTTTTGTTAAGTAAATGGACTGTATCACGAGGAATGAAATTACGATCGCTGTCATTGAAAATTTGATTTTGGTGTTGCAATTGATCGCCGTAGTGGGTTATTTAAGACATTGCTTGAGTTGATTAACTTTATGATATTGAATTGGGCTCCAGAGAGTATTGCCATATGTTTATTGGTTTGAAACATTTACCATTGACGATACTCTTAATTAAAAGCTTTATTATGCATCAGAGATTAATGGGGACAGGTCAGTCAAATTTCGTTACACAAAGTCATAGATGTACATTGACTGATGAATCTCACTTTGGACTCTTGAAAGCTTTTTAAGTAAACTGAAGAGTGTTTTCCTATGAACTTAATCAATAGCAAAAGAATGGTGGGGGCTCGTTAGAGTTGGTCAATGTCCATGTTAATCATCAAGTTCTGGTATGGTTTGCCATTTAGAGGCGGTGCAAAGTCAGTATACGATCTTCGTTTAAAGTTAGGATTCTCATGACCTTTACTTGAAGACCTTTGAGGGTCTATGATTTCCCAAGGAGTAGTAGTCTGAACTTGCTTGTTTTTAATTAAAAGATGTTGGATGTCCATCATTACTTCCTGAGTGGTTGTTGTATGTATGTTTGTGTGGAGTATACTCCGGAATGGATGAGTAGTGAATATTTAGTAGAGTTGCTAGCTTGGTTTACTAACAAATACTAATGTGGTGTTGGGTTGTAGATAGAGTTTTATCTGATTTTTGGGAATTGTTAGTGGTTGTAGGTGTAATCTATGTTGTGAATTTTTGGAAGCAAATGATGGAAGTACAACATCAAAAATCTTTTCACGGATCCTTAATAAAATACTTAGATTTAACTATTTTTGCCTTATATTTCACTCGTAATATCTCAGTGATTCAACTCTCGATTTTCTTTGTTAATGGTAGCTTCCCAGATATTAGTGTTTGCATTCCCGTGTTTCCTGCACTACTGTGATGGGATATCTTTTGCTTTCTCATAACAACCTATCCATAAGTATCCCAATGCATCAAATTAGTCTCATTTCTTATTAATGGTACAGATGCTTTGCACCAAACTCAGGTGGCATGTCGATGGTTTCTGAGCAAAAATATTCACTTATTGTTCATTAACCCGGTAGTGATGGAACTTAGTAACTTCATTTTGAGATTGAAATAAGGGAAAACAGAGACATTCATGTAATTCATTGTTTGCTTTAGTTTATTATTCATAATGATGATTTTAAATTAAATTCTTTGATCAGAAGCTCCCTCTGTCATAAATTTTGGGCCATCCAAAACTGGTCATTCTGCATTGTTTTTGGTGAATACTGCAGTGTTCACATTCTTCATGCTCAACGTAAAAATGTAAATCTCTCCTTTGTTGATCTTTTGATATAAGAGCGGTAGAGTTAGAAGTAAAATTCTCTGCATTATGCAGATGTACATCTTTGACGTTGACGGAATTAATCTGACTTGAACTGATCAATTTGTAGTAATGGGAAAGTCTCTTAGAAAGCTATTGAATCCGATCAAATATTAATCTTAAATGTACTCTTAGGCTTCATTTCTAAGGTGTGAATGGGAAATTTGCAAGACATCATTTTATGGGTAAGACCGCTTCGTAAGAGTCTTTGGTTTGATGTAACCTGACTGAAGCGGTTTAAAATATTCACATCATTATGCCAAGGGTCTTTCAGTGATAATAATTCATAGACTATAATGGGGTCGAATATTTATATATTTTATTAGAGGGATTTCACTCATAAAGTAAAAGATCAATACTGCCTTTGGAGGTAGAGTTTGGCTCTGCTTATGGACCATAACCGCCTTTGCATGATGATATCCAGGGTTAGTGTTAATCATTGATATGCTGTATGCAGTAGAATCCTTCCCAAGTTTGCATTCAAATACCATCCATCAGTGAATCCCTCCCTGTAAAGCATCACATCAGCCCAAATGTGTTAATGAAACATTGAGAAATTCTGACTGCTATAACAATCCACAGCTTGAGGTCCTAGGATGATAATATCATTACCCTGTTTTTATCTGTGCATTGCTCTCGGGTCACCTGCTTCCTATCCTACTCTGGATAATATCGTAACTGTTAGTGGGTTTCATTAATCTAATTCATGCAACAGCTCCATTAAATCATAAAGGGGAGCTGGAAACCTTCTGATTTGATTTGGAGGGCTCTTTTTTTCGGATGCCTTACGTGCCTTTACCGTAATGTGCTTTTGATATGATCCCCTTTAAAAGCAGTACCTTTGATAATATTCATTTTTTAAGGCTTAAGGTTTAAGCTGTAATGGAAAAGGTTGGATTTTCAATTTCACTTTAGTATGCCTGTTGTGTGTTTAAATGGAGTGCGCACTCAAAAAAAGGATGGCTGTGTGTGGGTTGGGGAGGGGGTTGGGTGGGGCATGATGTTGATTTTGATGTGTGAGAGGTGAAATGGAAATCCAGTCCTGTAACCTTATTTGCATTCTTAGCCAAAGCTGTATATATCCCCAGCAAAATCAGTTTCTATTTTGCCACCTTTTAAGTCAGGTAGAGAGCTAAAGATCCTTATGATGTTGATAACATGAAGTTTGCGTCATTCAAGTACTATCAGCTCTTACCAGTAGCTCTTAATTGATGTTTGAGTGGGTCACAGATATTATTGCTGTTATATCTTAGTAGAGTACTATCTATGGTTCATTCATCCTAGCTTTGCTCATTATCTCCTAGCCTCAAAGCTGTGCTTGTTTACTGGTAGTAATTACTTTCACAACTTTAAAAAATCAGGTCCTCATAACTCCTCTCACTTCCGGTGGAATGTTTTTTGCTTCTCATTCCCTGTTGCTGACAATAGGCATGATAAACAATCAATTGTGCAAAAGTAAACTCATTCAAGTGTTAAGAACGCTCCATAGTTATTGGAAATTTCAAACTATATCCAGCATCCCTTATAACTGAGTGGGAGTCTAATAAGGAAGAGATTTCAGCTATTCCCAGATTCATGCTCTTAATCAATTTCGATTCATATGGAAATCAACGGCTCCCTAGTAGATCAGATATTTCATTTTGACGTTCAAACTAACTTTCATATTATCAGCCCTTTGCTAGTGTCTCATAAAATCAGAGAAATAAATGGTCAAGAGTTTCTGTCTCGATTCCAAAGGCAGTGAATGAGTAGAAAAAATAAATTGGGATTATTAAATGAGTGGGTTAAGAATCTGAGGGTAGGGAGTACCTCTCAGTTTTTTTAACAATGAATTTTGAGATGGTGAGGGCAATGTTGGATAGCAATATGTGGTTGATTTAAATATTGTACGATTTCGAGCCCTCCTAACTTGACATACGGTTTCCTGAAAGGGGAAGGCAGTACTAAGCGCTGGAGCCCAATATTCATAGACTATGTGATAGGTATATTACCGTCGATGAAGATCCCTTAATTTAAGTAATTGTTTGCATCACTTATCATCCACTTTATGCATACACATTTGGTAGTGCATGGTTATTCTTGCTTTCCCGATGATAATTAACATAGCATTTCTGCTTAGTGTACCACTTCATTTGTCAGATGAACCTCGTCAAATTCCCATCAGGGTTTGACTTTTGGTTTGCTTAATCAGTTTATTATCTCAATAATTTTTTTGTTAACCAATGATTTCAATCATTGATCTTCATCGGTATCTTGTGTCTTTGTATTTTTGATTAGTAATTAGGGTTTATTCTTAGCTTACAGATTCCTTCCTCCCTTTTTGGTGACGAGTGATACGAAGGACTCATGGAGGCAGCTGAAAGAACGGTAGGTGTTAGCAACAATCAGTATTTAATCATATCTCACCTAAATCTGTTAAATATTAATATACTGTTTGAAACCGTGCCATTGGAATTGGTAGAAAAAAGGGGGAACGCGGATGGTGCATGTGAGATAGGATATGTCAAGGGAAGGGCACGGTGATCAATTGCAACTCGTGGTAATCTTAAGTATGTTTAATTTTCCAGTCATTGCTAGTCTATGCAGAGATATCTTGTTCAAAAATCAAATGGAGCCTTTACAATTCAAGATATTCCCTGTTATATCTTGTTAACAAATTTAAAGCAAAATATTTGTGGTCTTAAACGTAAGCAGGGAAAGAATCTTCAGTAATTGATGAGCAGTGTCTATGGAGTTGGAACTCAACTCTTCTCTTTGAATTTTGCCACATTAGCCATTATTATCTTACATTTACAAGTAACATTTAGATTCTGTAGGGAGATCCTTCTGATTACCCTATTAGAAGCCATCTAGTGATGTTTAATCCTTCACCCAAAATCAATTTGTAGCTTAGCTTCTATGAAGATTTAAGATACGCGCTCATGCTTGATGAAATATACTCTGTAAGGGGATCGGTGTCCATGTCATTAGATAAAGAAAAGTGAACAGTCTTTGCTCTGCCTTTCAAGTGAAATTGGATGCATTGTTTTGCATGGGCTGACATAATAATCGATTGGACATACATAGATATCAGTTAACGTTAAAGCTTCAAATTGAATTCAGCACCCTCAAAAGCGAGTGAGGCAAACGGTCAAAGCCAGTATTTTTTGGTTAAATGGAAATAGGTTCCCTTCCATTAGTCTGGAATTCATTGGAATTGATTGCCTGGGAATTCCCCTTGTAAAGAATGTTGGAATTGGATGAAAGAGACCGTAAAAAATTTGACAGTTCAATTTGTTTGTCCCCTTGGATCACTTTAAGAAACCGTTGACTGACAGTAAGGAGGCATCGGTAGCCTTGATAACTCACAGCATTAAAGCCACTTTTTCAAATGTTAAAGTAAGGGATTGGATTTTCTATTTAACTTCAGGTTGTATGAATGTTTGGGGTGAGTGGCCACTCAGTACTGGTGTGTGGGGAATATATTCTGGTGTTATGGGGTGGGGGGTTGGGTGGGGCAGGGCCTGGTGTTGTTTTTGTGATAGGTGAAGTTTAAAATGGAAATCCAATCCTATAGCTTTGTTTGCATTCTCAGGTATTAATGTAAAAATATCTCAAAATCCCTCTGTAATACATCGCTCTTGAATATTGAATCACGCTGGGAATAGAATACCCTTGCTGGGTGGAAAGTTTATGCTTCACAAAACTTTCTATATTAGAGGTTTGCTGCGGGATCAACGAGATGCACTGCAGTCTGCCTAGAGCGATACTGGCTTTAAAGTTACCTCACAAGACAGCGAGGATTTCCGTGGGTAGCAGTTGATTAAATTCAATACGTCAGAAACATGAAATTAGCATTGGTCGATAAATTGCTTTTTTAATTTTGGGTGCACATTGTCAATAACTTAGTCAAGAGGGATGAAGAGAGTAATGTTCAGTTCAGGATTTTTTTGTCATTCCTCATAATTGCTTACATAATCAATGTCAGTAGTATAATGTAGTCAGCCCCATGCCTAAAATTGAATAATTTTCATAACCGTGGCATCTTTTGAACCTGACTTGTGGCATTTGAAAATCATTTTGATCCTTCAGATTAGAACATTTTAAGAGCTTGGCATTTTCACAGGTCATTTGTGGACACCTCAAAAGTTAATTGATGGTCAAGGGTTGTTTTCTTGGCTCCATAGTCAGTGAATCGACTCTTAAATTAAATTGGGTTTACTTCACATATGCACGTAAAATAATGGGATAGGAATGAGATGAATTTTCTTGTAGAGTCATAGTAGGTGACTTGTTTAACAGTAATTTTCTCATTGTCTTTATAAAATGATTGGCTCTAGTCAGTAGATTTGTATCTCATTCCTAATTTGTTAAACCATGAAGAGCATATGGAAGGGTTTGCAGCGATTGTTAAAGAATGACCACGTTTGCTTTTGTTAAGTAAATGGACTGTATCACGAGGAATGAAATTATGATCGCAGTCATTGAAAATTTGATTTTGGTGTTGCAATTGATCGCCGTAGTGGGTTATTTAAGACATTGCTTGAGTTGATTAACTTTATGATATTGAATTGGGCTCCAGAGAGTATTGCCATATGTTTATTGGTTTGAAACATTTACCATTGACGATACTCTTAATTAAAAGCTTTATTATGCATCAGAGATTAATGGGGACAGGTCAGTCAAATTTCGTTACACAAAGTCATAGATGTACATTGACTGATGAATCTCACTTTGGACTCTTGAAAGCTTTTTAAGTAAACTGAAGAGTGTTTTCCTATGAACTTAATCAATAGCAAAAGAATGGTGGGGGCTCGTTAGAGTTGGTCAATGTCCATGTTAATCATCAAGTTCTGGTATGGTTTCCCATTTAGAGGCGGTGCAAAGTCAGTATACGATCTTCGTTTAAAGTTAGGATTCTCATGACCTTTACTTGAAGACCTTTGAGGGTCTATAATTTCCCAAGGAGTAGTAGTCTGAACTTGCTTGTTTTTAATTAAAAGATGTTGGATGTCCATCATTACTTCCTGAGTGGTTGTTGTATGTATGTTTGTGTGGAGTATACTCCGGAATGGATGAGTAGTGAATATTTAGTAGAGTTGCTAGCTTGGTTTACTAACAAATACTAATGTGGTGTTGGGTTGTAGATAGAGTTTTATCTGATTTTTGGGAATTGTTAGTGGTTGTAGGTGTAATCTATGTGGTGAATTTTTGGAAGCAAATGATGGAAGTACAACATCAAAAATCTTTTCACGGATCCTTAATAAAATACTTAGATTTAACTATTTTTGCCTTATATTTCACTCGTAATATCTCAGTGATTCAACTCTCGATTTTCTTTGTTAATGGTAGCTTCCCAGATATTAGTGTTTGCATTCCCGTGATTCCTGCACTACTGTGATGGGATATCTTTTGCTTTCTCATAACTACCTATCCATAAGTATCCCAATGCATCAAATTAGTCTCATTTCTTATTAATGGTACAGATGCTTTGCACCAAACTCAGGTGGCATGTCGATGGTTTCTGAGCAAAAATATTCACTTATTGTTCATTAACCTGGTAGTGATGGAACTTAGTAACTTCATTTTGAGATTGAAATAAGGGAAAACAGAGACATTCATGTAATTCATTGTTTGCTTTAGTTTATTATTCATAATGAAGTTTTTTAAATTAAATTCTTTGATCAGAAGCTCCCTCTGTCATAAATTTTGGGCCATCCAGAACTGGTCATTCTGCATTGTTTTTGGTGAATACTGCAGTGTTCACATTCTTCATGCTCAACGTAAAAATGTAAATCTCTCCTTTGTTGATCTTTTGATTGAAGAGCGGTAGAATTAGAAGTAAAATTCTCTGCATTATGCAGATGTACATCTTTGACGTTGACGGAATTAATCTGACTTGAACTGATCAATTTGTAGTAATGGGAAAGTCTCTTAGAAAGCTATTGAATCCAATCAAATATTAATCTTAAATGTACTCTTAGGCTTCATTTCTAAGGTGTGAATGGGAAATTTGCAAGACATCATTTTATGGGTAAGACCGCTTCGTAAGAGTCTTTGGTTTGATGTAACCTGACTGAAGCGGTTTAAAATATTCACATCATTATGCCAAGGGTCTTTCAGTGATAATAATTCATAGACTATAATGGGGTCGAATATTTATATATTTTATTAGAGGGATTTCACTCATAAAGTAAAAGATCAATACTGCCTTTGGAGGTAGAGTTTGGCTCTGCTTATGGACCATAACCGCCTTTGCATGATGATATCCAGGGTTAGTGTTAATCATTGATATGCTGTATGCAGTAGAATCCTTCCCAAGTTTGCATTCAAATACCATCCATCAGTGAATCCCTCCCTGTAAAGCATCACATCAGCCCAAATGTGTTAATGAAACATTGAGAAATACTGACTGCTATAACAATCCACAGCTTGAGGTCCTAGGATGATAATATCATTACCCTGTTTTTATCTGTGCATTGCTCTCGGGTCACCTGCTTCCTATCCTTCTCTGGATAATATCGTAACTGTTAGTGGGTTTCATTAATCTAATTCACGCAACAGCTCCATCAAATCATAAAGGGGAGCTGGAAACCTTCTGATTTGATTTGGAGGGCTCTTTTTTCGGATGCCTTACATGCCTTTACGGTAATGTGCTTTTGATATGATCCCCTTTAAAAGCAGTACCTTTGATAAGATTCATTTTTTAAGGCTTAAGGTTTAAGCTGTAATGGAAAAGGTTGGATTTTCAATTTCACTTTAGTATGCCTGTTGTGTGTTTAAATGGAGTGCGCACTCAAAAAAAGGATGGCTGTGTGTGGGTTGGGGAGGGGGTTGGGTGGGGCATGATGTTGGTTTTTGATGTGTGAGAGGTGAAATGGAAATCCAGTCCTGTAACCTTATTTGCATTCTTAGCCAAAGCTGTATATATCCCCAGCAAAATCAGTTTCTATTTTGCCACCTTTTAAGTCACGTAGAGAGCTAAAAATCCTTATGATTTTGATAACATGAAGTTTGCATCATTGAAGTACTATCAGCTCTTACCAGTAGCTCTTAATTGATGTTTGAGTGGGTCACAGATATTATTGCTGTTATATCTTAGTAGAGTACTATCTATGGTTCATTCATCCTAGCTTTGCTCATTATCTCCTAGCCTCAAAGCTGTGCTTGTTTACTGGTAGTAATTACTTTCACAACTTTAAAAAATCAGCCTAACTCCTCTCACTTCCGGTGGAATGTTTTTTGCTTCTCATTCCCTGTTGCTGACAATAGGCGTGATAAACAATCAATTGTGCAAAAGTAAACTCATTCAAGTGTTAAGATAGCTCCATAGTTATTGGAAATTTCAAACTATATCCAGCATCCCTTATAACTGAGTGGGAGTCTAATAAGGAAGAGATTTCAGCTATTCCCAGATTCATGCTCTTAATCAATTTCGATTCATATGGTAATCAACGGCTCCCTAGAAGATCAGATATTTCATTTTGACGTTCAAACTAACTTTCATATTATCAGCCCTTTGCTAGTGTCTCATAAAATCAGAGAAATAAATGGTCAAGAGTTTCTGTCTCGATTCCAAAGGCAGTGAATGAGTAGAAAAAATAAATTGGGATTATTAAATGAGTGGGTTAAGAATCTGAGGGTAGGGAGTACCTCTCAGTTTTTTTAACAATGAATTTTGAGATGGTGAGGGCAATGTTGGATAGCAATTTGTGGTTGATTTAAATATTGTACGATTTCGAGCCCTCCTAACTTGACATACAGTTTCCTGAAAGGGGAAGGCAGTACTAAGCGCTGGAGCCCAATATTCATAGACTATGTGATAGGTATATTACCGTCGATGAAGATCCCTTAATTTAAGTAATTGTTTGCATCACTTATCATCCACTTTATGCATACACATTTGGTAGTGCATGGTTATTCTTGCTTTCCCGATGATAATTAACATAGCATTTCTGCTTAGTGTACCACTTCATTTGTCAGATGAACCTCGTTAAATTCCCATCAGGGTTTGACTTTTGGTTTGCTTAATCAGTTTATTATCTCAATAATTTCTTTGTTAACCAATGATTTCAATCATTGATCTTCATCGGTATCTTGCGTCTTTGTATTTTTGATTAGTAATTAGGGTTTATTCTTAGCTTACAGATTCCTTCCTCCCTTTTTGGTGACGAGTGATACGAAGGACTCATGGAGGCAGCTGAAAGAACGGTAGGTGTTAGCAACAATCAGTATTTAATCATATCTCACCTAAATCTGTTAAATATTAATATACTGTTTGAAACCGTGCCATTGGAATTGGTAGAAAAAAGCGGGAACGCGGATGGTGCATGTGAGATAGGATATGTCAAGGGAAGGGCACGGTGATCAATTGCAACTCGTGGTAATCTTAAGTATGTTTAATTTTCCAGTCATTGCTAGTCTATGCAGAGATATCTTGTTCAAAAATCAAATGGAGCCTTTACAATTCAAGATATTCTCTGTTATATCTTGTTAACAAATTTAAAGCAAAATATTTGTGGTCTTAAACGTAAGCAGGGAAAGAATCTTCAGTAATTGATGAGCAGTGTCTATGGAGTTGGAACTCAACTCTTCTCTTTGAATTTTGCCACATTAGCCATTATTATCTTACATTTACAAGTAACATTTAGATTCTGTAGGGAGATCCTTCTGATTACCCTATTAGAAGCCATCTAGTGATGTTTAATCCTTCACCCAAAATCAATTTGTAGCTTAGCTTCTATGAAGATTTAAGATACGCGCTCATGCTTGATGAAATATACTCTGTAAGGGGATCGGTGTCCATGTCATTAGATAAAGAAAAGTGAACAGTCTTTGCTCTGCCTTTCAAGTGAAATTGGATGCATTGTTTTGCATGGGCTGACATAATAATCGATTGGACATACATAGATATCAGTTAACGTTAAAGCTTCAAATTGAATTCAGCACCCTCAAAAGCGAGTGAGGCAAACGGTCAAAGCCAGTATTTTTTGGTTAAATGGAAATAGGTTCCCTTCCATTAGTCTGGAATTCATTGGAATTGATTGCCTGGGAATTCTCCTTGTAAAGAATGTTGGAATTGGATGAAAGAGACCGTAAAAAATTTGACAGTTCAATTTGTTTGTCCCCTTGGATCACTTTAAGAAACCGTTGACTGACAGTAAGGAGGCATCGGTAGCCTTGATAACTCACAGCATTAAAGCCACTTTTTCAAATGTTAAAGTAAGGGATTGGATTTTCTATTTAACTTCAGGTTGTATGAATGTTTGGGGTGAGTGGCCACTCAGTACTGGTGTGTGGGGAATATATTCTGGTGTTATGGGGTGGGGGGTTGGGTGGGGCAGGGCCTGGTGTTGTTTTTGTGATAGGTGAAGTTTAAAATGGAAATCCAATCCTATAGCTTTGTTTGCATTCTCAGGTATTAATGTAAAAATATCTCAAAATCCCTCTGTAATACATCGCTCTTGAATATTGAATCACACTGGGAATAGAATACCCTTGCTGGGTGGAAAGTTTATGCTTCACAAAACTTTCTATATTAGAGGTTTGCTGCGGGATCAACGAGATGCACTGCAGTCTGCCTAGAGCGATACTGGCTTTTAAGTTACCTCACAAGACAGCGAGGATTTCCGTGGGTAGCAGTTGATTAAATTCAATACGTCAGAAACATGAAATTAGCATTGGTCGATAAATTGCTTTTTTAATTTTGGGTGCACATTGTCAATAACTTAGTCAAGAGGAATGAAGAGAGTAATGTTCAGTTCAGGATTTTTTTGTCATTCCTCATAATTGCTTACATAATCAACGTCAGTAGTATAATGTAGTCAGCCCCATGCCTAAAATTGAATAATTTTCATAACCGTGGCATCTTTTGATCCTGACTTGTGGCATTTGAAAATCATTTTGATCCTTCAGATTAGAACATTTTAAGAGCTTGGCATTTTCACAGGTCATTTGTGGACACCTCAAAAGTTAATTGATGGTCAAGGGTTGTTTTCTTGGCTCCATAGTCAGTGAATCGACTCTTAAATTAAATTGGGTTTACTTCACATATGCACGTAAAATAATGGGATAGGAATGAGATGAATTTTCTTGTAGAGTCATTGTAGGTGACTTGTTTAACAGTAATTTTCTCATTGTCTTTATAAAATGATTGGCTCTAGTCAGTAGATTTGTATCTCATTCCTAATTTGTTAAACCATGAAGAGCATATGGAAGGGTTTGCAGCGATTGTTAAGGAATGACCACGTTTGCTTTTGTTAAGTAAATGGACTGTATCACGAGGAATGAAATTACGATCGCTGTCATTGAAAATTTGATTTTGGTGTTGCAATTGATCGCCGTAGTGGGTTATTTAAGACATTGCTTGAGTTGATTAACTTTATGATATTGAATTGGGCTCCAGAGAGTATTGCCATATGTTTATTGGTTTGAAACATTTACCATTGACGATACTCTTAATTAAAAGCTTTATTATGCATCAGAGATTAATGGGGACAGGTCAGTCAAATTTCGTTACACAAAGTCATAGATGTACATTGACTGATGAATCTCACTTTGGACTCTTGAAAGCTTTTTAAGTAAACTGAAGAGTGTTTTCCTATGAACTTAATCAATAGCAAAAGAATGGTGGGGGCTCGTTAGAGTTGGTCAATGTCCATGTTAATCATCAAGTTCTGGTATGGTTTGCCATTTAGAGGCGGTGCAAAGTCAGTATACGATCTTCGTTTAAAGTTAGGATTCTCATGACCTTTACTTGAAGACCTTTGAGGGTCTATGATTTCCCAAGGAGTAGTAGTCTGAACTTGCTTGTTTTTAATTAAAAGATGTTGGATGTCCATCATTACTTCCTGAGTGGTTGTTGTATGTATGTTTGTGTGGAGTATACTCCGGAATGGATGAGTAGTGAATATTTAGTAGAGTTGCTAGCTTGGTTTACTAACAAATACTAATGTGGTGTTGGGTTGTAGATAGAGTTTTATCTGATTTTTGGGAATTGTTAGTGGTTGTAGGTGTAATCTATGTTGTGAATTTTTGGAAGCAAATGATGGAAGTACAACATCAAAAATCTTTTCACGGATCCTTAATAAAATACTTAGATTTAACTATTTTTGCCTTATATTTCACTCGTAATATCTCAGTGATTCAACTCTCGATTTTCTTTGTTAATGGTAGCTTCCCAGATATTAGTGTTTGCATTCCCGTGTTTCCTGCACTACTGTGATGGGATATCTTTTGCTTTCTCATAACAACCTATCCATAAGTATCCCAATGCATCAAATTAGTCTCATTTCTTATTAATGGTACAGATGCTTTGCACCAAACTCAGGTGGCATGTCGATGGTTTCTGAGCAAAAATATTCACTTATTGTTCATTAACCCGGTAGTGATGGAACTTAGTAACTTCATTTTGAGATTGAAATAAGGGAAAACAGAGACATTCATGTAATTCATTGTTTGCTTTAGTTTATTATTCATAATGATGATTTTAAATTAAATTCTTTGATCAGAAGCTCCCTCTGTCATAAATTTTGGGCCATCCAAAACTGGTCATTCTGCATTGTTTTTGGTGAATACTGCAGTGTTCACATTCTTCATGCTCAACGTAAAAATGTAAATCTCTCCTTTGTTGATCTTTTGATATAAGAGCGGTAGAGTTAGAAGTAAAATTCTCTGCATTATGCAGATGTACATCTTTGACGTTGACGGAATTAATCTGACTTGAACTGATCAATTTGTAGTAATGGGAAAGTCTCTTAGAAAGCTATTGAATCCGATCAATTATTAATCTTAAATGTACTCTTAGGCTTCATTTCTAAGGTGTGAATGGGAAATTTGCAAGACATCATTTTATGGGTAAGACCGCTTCGTAAGAGTCTTTGGTTTGATGTAACCTGACTGAAGCGGTTTAAAATATTCACATCATTATGCCAAGGGTCTTTCAGTGATAATAATTCATAGACTATAATGGGGTCGAATATTTATATATTTTATTAGAGGGATTTCACTCATAAAGTAAAAGATCAATACTGCCTTTGGAGGTAGAGTTTGGCTCTGCTTATGGACCATAACCGCCTTTGCATGATGATATCCAGGGTTAGTGTTAATCATTGATATGCTGTATGCAGTAGAATCCTTCCCAAGTTTGCATTCAAATACCATCCATCAGTGAATCCCTCCCTGTAAAGCATCACATCAGCCCAAATGTGTTAATGAAACATTGAGAAATTCTGACTGCTATAACAATCCACAGCTTGAGGTCCTAGGATGATAATATCATTAACCTGTTTTTATCTGTGCATTGCTCTCGGGTCACCTGCTTCCTATCCTTCTCTGGATAATATCGTAACTGTTAGTGGGTTTCATTAATCTAATTCATGCAACAGCTCCATTAAATCATAAAGGGGAGCTGGAAACCTTCTGATTTGATTTGGAGGGCTCTTTTTTTCGGATGCCTTACGTGCCTTTACGGTAATGTGCTTTTGATATGATCCCCTTTAAAAGCAGTACCTTTGATAATATTCATTTTTTAAGGCTTAAGGTTTAAGCTGTAATGGAAAAGGTTGGATTTTCAATTTCACTTTAGTATGCCTGTTGTGTGTTTAAATGGAGTGCGCACTCAAAAAAAGGATGGCTGTGTGTGGGTTGGGGAGGGGGTTGGGTGGGGCATGATGTTGATTTTGATGTGTGAGAGGTGAAATGGAAATCCAGTCCTGTAACCTTATTTGCATTCTTAGCCAAAGCTGTATATATCCCCAGCAAAATCAGTTTCTATTTTGCCACCTTTTAAGTCAGGTAGAGAGCTAAAAATCCTTATGATGTTGATAACATGAAGTTTGCGTCATTCAAGTACTATCAGCTCTTACCAGTAGCTCTTAATTGATGTTTGAGTGGGTCACAGATATTATTGCTGTTATATCTTAGTAGAGTACTATCTATGGTTCATTCATCCTAGCTTTGCTCATTATCTCCTAGCCTCAAAGCTGTGCTTGTTTACTGGTAGTAATTACTTTCACAACTTTAAAAAATCAGCCTAACTCCTCTCACTTCCGGTGGAATGTTTTTTGCTTCTCATTCCCTGTTGCTGACAATAGGCGTGATAAACAATCAATTGTGCAAAAGTAAACTCATTCAAGTGTTAAGATAGCTCCATAGTTATTGGAAATTTCAAACTATATCCAGCATCCCTTATAACTGAGTGGGAGTCTAATAAGGAAGAGATTTCAGCTATTCCCAGATTCATGCTCTTAATCAATTTCGATTCATATGGTAATCAACGGCTCCCTAGAAGATCAGATATTTCATTTTGACGTTCAAACTAACTTTCATATTATCAGCCCTTTGCTAGTGTCTCATAAAATCAGAGAAATAAATGGTCAAGAGTTTCTGTCTCGATTCCAAAGGCAGTGAATGAGTAGAAAAAATAAATTGGGATTAATAATGAGTGGGTTAAGAATCTGAGGGTAGGGAGTACCTCTCAGTTTTTTTAACAATGAATTTTGAGATGGTGAGGGCAATGTTGGATAGCAATTTGTGGTTGATTTAAATATTGTACGATTTCGAGCCCTCCTAACTTGACATACGGTTTCCTGAAAGGGGAAGGCAGTACTAAGCGCTGGAGCCCAATATTCATAGACTATGTGATAGGTATATTACCGTCGATGAAGATCCCTTAATTTAAGTAATTGTTTGCATCACTTATCATCCACTTTATGCATACACATTTGGTAGTGCATGGTTATTCTTGCTTTCCCGATGATAATTAACATAGCATTTCTGCTTAGTGTACCACTTCATTTGTCAGATGAACCTCGTCAAATTCCCATCAGGGTTTGACTTTTGGTTTGCTTAATCAGTTTATTATCTCAATAATTTCTTTGTTAACCAATGATTTCAATCATTGATCTTCATCGGTATCTTGCGTCTTTGTATTTTTGATTAGTAATTAGGGTTTATTCTTAGCTTACAGATTCCTTCCTCCCTTTTTGGTGACGAGTGATACGAAGGACTCATGGAGGCAGCTGAAAGAACGGTAGGTGTTAGCAACAATCAGTATTTAATCATATCTCACCTAAATCTGTTAAATATTAATATACTGTTTGAAACCGTGCCATTGGAATTGGTAGAAAAAAGCGGGAACGCGGATGGTGCATGTGAGATAGGATATGTCAAGGGAAGGGCACGGTGATCAATTGCAACTCGTGGTAATCTTAAGTATGTTTAATTTTCCAGTCATTGCTAGTCTATGCAGAGATATCTTGTTCAAAAATCAAATGGAGCCTTTACAATTCAAGATATTCTCTGTTATATCTTGTTAACAAATTTAAAGCAAAATATTTGTGGTCTTAAACGTAAGCAGGGAAAGAATCTTCAGTAATTGATGAGCAGTGTCTATGGAGTTGGAACTCAACTCTTCTCTTTGAATTTTGCCACATTAGCCATTATTATCTTACATTTACAAGTAACATTTAGATTCTGTAGGGAGATCCTTCTGATTACCCTATTAGAAGCCATCTAGTGATGTTTAATCCTTCACCCAAAATCAATTTGTAGCTTAGCTTCTATGAAGATTTAAGATACGCGCTCATGCTTGATGAAATATACTCTGTAAGGGGATCGGTGTCCATGTCATTAGATAAAGAAAAGTGAACAGTCTTTGCTCTGCCTTTCAAGTGAAATTGGATGCATTGTTTTGCATGGGCTGACATAATAATCGATTGGACATACATAGATATCAGTTAACGTTAAAGCTTCAAATTGAATTCAGCACCCTCAAAAGCGAGTGAGGCAAACGGTCAAAGCCAGTATTTTTTGGTTAAATGGAAATAGGTTCCCTTCCATTAGTCTGGAATTCATTGGAATTGATTGCCTGGGAATTCTCCTTGTAAAGAATGTTGGAATTGGATGAAAGAGACCGTAAAAAATTTGACAGTTCAATTTGTTTGTCCCCTTGGATCACTTTAAGAAACCGTTGACTGACAGTAAGGAGGCATCGGTAGCCTTGATAACTCACAGCATTAAAGCCACTTTTTCAAATGTTAAAGTAAGGGATTGGATTTTCTATTTAACTTCAGGTTGTATGAATGTTTGGGGTGAGTGGCCACTCAGTACTGGTGTGTGGGGAATATATTCTGGTGTTATGGGGTGGGGGGTTGGGTGGGGCAGGGCCTGGTGTTGTTTTTGTGATAGGTGAAGTTTAAAATGGAAATCCAATCCTATAGCTTTGTTTGCATTCTCAGGTATTAATGTAAAAATATCTCAAAATCCCTCTGTAATACATCGCTCTTGAATATTGAATCACACTGGGAATAGAATACCCTTGCTGGGTGGAAAGTTTATGCTTCACAAAACTTTCTATATTAGAGGTTTGCTGCGGGATCAACGAGATGCACTGCAGTCTGCCTAGAGCGATACTGGCTTTTAAGTTACCTCACAAGACAGCGAGGATTTCCGTGGGTAGCAGTTGATTAAATTCAATACGTCAGAAACATGAAATTAGCATTGGTCGATAAATTGCTTTTTTAATTTTGGGTGCACATTGTCAATAACTTAGTCAAGAGGAATGAAGAGAGTAATGTTCAGTTCAGGATTTTTTTGTCATTCCTCATAATTGCTTACATAATCAACGTCAGTAGTATAATGTAGTCAGCCCCATGCCTAAAATTGAATAATTTTCATAACCGTTGCATCTTTTGAACCTGACTTGTGGCATTTGAAAATCATTTTGATCCTTCAGATCAGAACATTTTAAGAGCTTGGCATTTTCACAGGTCATTTGTGGACACCTCAAAAGTTAATTGATGGTCAAGGGTTGTTTTCTTGGCTCCATAGTCAGTGAATCGACTCTTAAATTAAATTGGGTTTACTTCACATATGCACGTAAAATAATGGGATAGGAATGAGATGAATTTTCTTGTAGAGTCATAGTAGGTGACTTGTTTAACAGTAATTTTCTCATTGTCTTTATAAAATGATTGGCTCTAGTCAGTAGATTTGTATCTCATTCCTAATTTGTTAAACCATGAAGAGCATATGGAAGGGTTTGCAGCGATTGTTAAGGAATGACCACGTTTGCTTTTGTTAAGTAAATGGACTGTATCATGAGGAATGAAATTACGATCGCTGTCATTGAAAATTTGATTTTGGTGTTGCAATTGATCGCCGTAGTGGGTTATTTAAGACATTGCTTGAGTTGATTAACTTTATGATATTGAATTGGGCTCCAGAGAGTATTGCCATATGTTTATTGGTTTGAAACATTTACCATTGACGATACTCTTAATTAAAAGCTTTATTATGCATCAGAGATTAATGGGGACAGGTCAGTCAAATTTCGTTACACAAAGTCATAGATGTACATTGACTGATGAATCTCACTTTGGACTCTTGAAAGCTTTTTAAGTAAACTGAAGAGTGTTTTCCTATGAACTTAATCAATAGCAAAAGAATGGTGGGGGCTCGTTAGAGTTGGTCAATGTCCATGTTAATCATCAAGTTCTGGTATGGTTTGCCATTTAGAGGCGGTGCAAAGCCAGTATACGATCTTCTTTTAAAGTTAGGATTCTCATGACCTTTACTTGAAGACCTTTGAGGGTCTATAATTTCCCAAGGAGTAGTAGTCTGAACTTGCTTGTTTTTAATTAAAAGATGTTGGATGTCCATCATTACTTCCTGAGTGGTTGTTGTATGTATGTTTGTGTGGAGTATACTCCGGAATGGATGAGTAGTGAATATTTAGTAGAGTTGCTAGCTTGGTTTACTAACAAATACTAATGTGGTGTTCGGTTGTAGATAGAGTTTTATCTGATTTTTGGGAATTGTTAGTGGTTGTAGGTGTAATCTTTGTGGTGAATTTTTGGAAGCAAATGATGGAAGTACAACATCAAAAATCTTTTCACGGATCCTTAATAAAATACTTAGATTTAACTATTTTTGCCTTATATTTCACTCGTAATATCTCAGTGATTCAACTCTCGATTTTCTTTGTTAATGGTAGCTTCCCAGATATTAGTGTTTGCATTCCCGTGTTTCCTGCACTACTGTGATGGGATATCTTTTGCTTTCTCATAACTACCTATCCATAAGTATCCCAATGCATCAAATTAGTCTCATTTCTTATTAATGGTACAGATGCTTTGCACCAAACTCAGGTGGCATGTCGATGGTTTCTGAGCAAAAATATTCACTTATTGTTCATTAACCTGGTAGTGATGGAACTTAGTAACTTCATTTTGAGATTGAAATAAGGGAAAACAGAGACATTCATGTAATTCATTGTTTGCTTTAGTTTATTATTCATAATGAAGTTTTTTAAATTAAATTCTTTGATCAGAAGCTCCCTCTGTCATAAATTTTGGGCCATCCAGAACTGGTCATTCTGCATTGTTTTTGGTGAATACTGCAGTGTTCACATTCTTCATGCTCAACGTAAAAATGTAAATCTCTCCTTTGTTGATCTTTTGATTGAAGAGCGGTAGAATTAGAAGTAAAATTCTCTGCATTATGCAGATGTACATCTTTGACGTTGACGGAATTAATCTGACTTGAACTGATCAATTTGTAGTAATGGGAAAGTCTCTTAGAAAGCTATTGAATCCAATCAAATATTAATCTTAAATGTACTCTTAGGCTTCATTTCTAAGGTGTGAATGGGAAATTTGCAAGACATCATTTTATGGGTAAGACCGCTTCGTAAGAGTCTTTGGTTTGATGTAACCTGACTGAAGCGGTTTAAAATATTCACATCATTATGCCAAGGGTCTTTCAGTGATAATAATTCATAGACTATAATGGGGTCGAATATTTATATATTTTATTAGAGGGATTTCACTCATAAAGTAAAAGATCAATACTGCCTTTGGAGGTAGAGTTTGGCTCTGCTTATGGACCATAACCGCCTTTGCATGATGATATCCAGGGTTAGTGTTAATCATTGATATGCTGTATGCAGTAGAATCCTTCCCAAGTTTGCATTCAAATACCATCCATCAGTGAATCCCTCCCTGTAAAGCATCACATCAGCCCAAATGTGTTAATGAAACATTGAGAAATACTGACTGCTATAACAATCCACAGCTTGAGGTCCTAGGATGATAATATCATTACCCTGTTTTTATCTGTGCATTGCTCTCGGGTCACCTGCTTCCTATCCTTCTCTGGATAATATCGTAACTGTTAGTGGGTTTCATTAATCTAATTCACGCAACAGCTCCATCAAATCATAAAGGGGAGCTGGAAACCTTCTGATTTGATTTGGAGGGCTCTTTTTTCGGATGCCTTACATGCCTTTACGGTAATGTGCTTTTGATATGATCCCCTTTAAAAGCAGTACCTTTGATAAGATTCATTTTTTAAGGCTTAAGGTTTAAGCTGTAATGGAAAAGGTTGGATTTTCAATTTCACTTTAGTATGCCTGTTGTGTGTTTAAATGGAGTGCGCACTCAAAAAAAGGATGGCTGTGTGTGGGTTGGGGAGGGGGTTGGGTGGGGCATGATGTTGGTTTTTGATGTGTGAGAGGTGAAATGGAAATCCAGTCCTGTAACCTTATTTGCATTCTTAGCCAAAGCTGTATATATCCTCAGCAAAATCAGTTTCTATTTTGCCACCTTTTAAGTCACGTAGAGAGCTAAAAATCCTTATGATGTTGATAACATGAAGTTTGCATCATTGAAGTACTATCAGCTCTTACCAGTAGCTCTTAATTGATGTTTGAGTGGGTCACAGATATTATTGCTGTTATATCTTAGTAGAGTACTATCTATGGTTCATTCATCCTAGCTTTGCTCATTATCTCCTAGCCTCAAAGCTGTGCTTGTTTACTGGTAGTAATTACTTTCACAACTTTAAAAAATCAGCCTAACTCCTCTCACTTCCGGTGGAATGTTTTTTGCTTCTCATTCCCTGTTGCTGACAATAGGCGTGATAAACAATCAATTGTGCAAAAGTAAACTCATTCAAGTGTTAAGATAGCTCCATAGTTATTGGAAATTTCAAACTATATCCAGCATCCCTTATAACTGAGTGGGAGTCTAATAAGGAAGAGATTTCAGCTATTCCCAGATTCATGCTCTTAATCAATTTCGATTCATATGGTAATCAACGGCTCCCTAGAAGATCAGATATTTCATTTTGACGTTCAAACTAACTTTCATATTATCAGCCCTTTGCTAGTGTCTCATAAAATCAGAGAAATAAATGGTCAAGAGTTTCTGTCTCGATTCCAAAGGCAGTGAATGAGTAGAAAAAATAAATTGGGATTATTAAATGAGTGGGTTAAGAATCTGAGGGTAGGGAGTACCTCTCAGTTTTTTTAACAATGAATTTTGAGATGGTGAGGGCAATGTTGGATAGCAATTTGTGGTTGATTTAAATATTGTACGATTTCGAGCCCTCCTAACTTGACATACGGTTTCCTGAAAGGGGAAGGCAGTACTAAGCGCTGGAGCCCAATATTCATAGACTATGTGATAGGTATATTACCGTCGATGAAGATCCCTTAATTTAAGTAATTGTTTGCATCACTTATCATCCACTTTATGCATACACATTTGGTAGTGCATGGTTATTCTTGCTTTCCCGATGATAATTAACATAGCATTTCTGCTTAGTGTACCACTTCATTTGTCAGATGAACCTCGTCAAATTCCCATCAGGGTTTGACTTTTGGTTTGCTTAATCAGTTTATTATCTCAATAATTTCTTTGTTAACCAATGATTTCAATCATTGATCTTCATCGGTATCTTGCGTCTTTGTATTTTTGATTAGTAATTAGGGTTTATTCTTAGCTTACAGATTCCTTCCTCCCTTTTTGGTGACGAGTGATACGAAGGACTCATGGAGGCAGCTGAAAGAACGGTAGGTGTTAGCAACAATCAGTATTTAATCATATCTCACCTAAATCTGTTAAATATTAATATACTGTTTGAAACCGTGCCATTGGAATTGGTAGAAAAAAGCGGGAACGCGGATGGTGCATGTGAGATAGGATATGTCAAGGGAAGGGCACGGTGATCAATTGCAACTCGTGGTAATCTTAAGTATGTTTAATTTTCCAGTCATTGCTAGTCTATGCAGAGATATCTTGTTCAAAAATCAAATGGAGCCTTTACAATTCAAGATATTCTCTGTTATATCTTGTTAACAAATTTAAAGCAAAATATTTGTGGTCTTAAACGTAAGCAGGGAAAGAATCTTCAGTAATTGATGAGCAGTGTCTATGGAGTTGGAACTCAACTCTTCTCTTTGAATTTTGCCACATTAGCCATTATTATCTTACATTTACAAGTAACATTTAGATTCTGTAGGGAGATCCTTCTGATTACCCTATTAGAAGCCATCTAGTGATGTTTAATCCTTCACCCAAAATCAATTTGTAGCTTAGCTTCTATGAAGATTTAAGATACGCGCTCATGCTTGATGAAATATACTCTGTAAGGGGATCGGTGTCCATGTCATTAGATAAAGAAAAGTGAACAGTCTTTGCTCTGCCTTTCAAGTGAAATTGGATGCATTGTTTTGCATGGGCTGACATAATAATCGATTGGACATACATAGATATCAGTTAACGTTAAAGCTTCAAATTGAATTCAGCACCCTCAAAAGCGAGTGAGGCAAACGGTCAAAGCCAGTATTTTTTGGTTAAATGGAAATAGGTTCCCTTCCATTAGTCTGGAATTCATTGGAATTGATTGCCTGGGAATTCTCCTTGTAAAGAATGTTGGAATTGGATGAAAGAGACCGTAAAAAATTTGACAGTTCAATTTGTTTGTCCCCTTGGATCACTTTAAGAAACCGTTGACTGACAGTAAGGAGGCATCGGTAGCCTTGATAACTCACAGCATTAAAGCCACTTTTTCAAATGTTAAAGTAAGGGATTGGATTTTCTATTTAACTTCAGGTTGTATGAATGTTTGGGGTGAGTGGCCACTCAGTACTGGTGTGTGGGGAATATATTCTGGTGTTATGGGGTGGGGGGTTGGGTGGGGCAGGGCCTGGTGTTGTTTTTGTGATAGGTGAAGTTTAAAATGGAAATCCAATCCTATAGCTTTGTTTGCATTCTCAGGTATTAATGTAAAAATATCTCAAAATCCCTCTGTAATACATCGCTCTTGAATATTGAATCACACTGGGAATAGAATACCCTTGCTGGGTGGAAAGTTTATGCTTCACAAAACTTTCTATATTAGAGGTTTGCTGCGGGATCAACGAGATGCACTGCAGTCTGCCTAGAGCGATACTGGCTTTAAAGTTACCTCACAAGACAGCGAGGATTTCCGTGGGTAGCAGTTGATTAAATTCAATACGTCAGAAACATGAAATTAGCATTGGTCGATAAATTGCTTTTTTAATTTTGGGTGCACATTGTCAATAACTTAGTCAAGAGGAATGAAGAGAGTAATGTTCAGTTCAGGATTTTTTTGTCATTCCTCATAATTGCTTACATAATCAACGTCAGTAGTATAATGTAGTCAGCCCCATGCCTAAAATTGAATAATTTTCATAACCGTGGCATCTTTTGATCCTGACTTGTGGCATTTGAAAATCATTTTGATCCTTCAGATTAGAACATTTTAAGAGCTTGGCATTTTCACAGGTCATTTGTGGACACCTCAAAAGTTAATTGATGGTCAAGGGTTGTTTTCTTGGCTCCATAGTCAGTGAATCGACTCTTAAATTAAATTGGGTTTACTTCACATATGCACGTAAAATAATGGGATAGGAATGAGATGAATTTTCTTGTAGAGTCATAGTAGGTGACTTGTTTAACAGTAATTTTCTCATTGTCTTTATAAAATGATTGGCTCTAGTCAGTAGATTTGTATCTCATTCCTAATTTGTTAAACCATGAAGAGCATATGGAAGGGTTTGCAGCTATTGTTAAGGAATGACCACGTTTGCTTTTGTTAAGTAAATGGACTGTATCACGAGGAATGAAATTACGATCGCTGTCATTGAAAATTTGATTTTGGTGTTGCAATTGATCGCCGTAGTGGGTTATTTAAGACATTGCTTGAGTTGATTAACTTTATGATATTGAATTGGGCTCCAGAGAGTATTGCCATATGTTTATTGGTTTGAAACATTTACCATTGACGATACTCTTAATTAAAAGCTTTATTATGCATCAGAGATTAATGGGGACAGGTCAGTCAAATTTCGTTACACAAAGTCATAGATGTACATTGACTGATGAATCTCACTTTGGACTCTTGAAAGCTTTTTAAGTAAACTGAAGAGTGTTTTCCTATGAACTTAATCAATAGCAAAAGAATGGTGGGGGCTCGTTAGAGTTGGTCAATGTCCATGTTAATCATCAAGTTCTGGTATGGTTTGCCATTTAGAGGCGGTGCAAAGTCAGTATACGATCTTCGTTTAAAGTTAGGATTCTCATGACCTTTACTTGAAGACCTTTGAGGGTCTATGATTTCCCAAGGAGTAGTAGTCTGAACTTGCTTGTTTTTAATTAAAAGATGTTGGATGTCCATCATTACTTCCTGAGTGGTTGTTGTATGTATGTTTGTGTGGAGTATACTCCGGAATGGATGAGTAGTGAATATTTAGTAGAGTTGCTAGCTTGGTTTACTAACAAATACTAATGTGGTGTTGGGTTGTAGATAGAGTTTTATCTGATTTTTGGGAATTGTTAGTGGTTGTAGGTGTAATCTATGTTGTGAATTTTTGGAAGCAAATGATGGAAGTACAACATCAAAAATCTTTTCACGGATCCTTAATAAAATACTTAGATTTAACTATTTTTGCCTTATATTTCACTCGTAATATCTCAGTGATTCAACTCTCGATTTTCTTTGTTAATGGTAGCTTCCCAGATATTAGTGTTTGCATTCCCGTGTTTCCTGCACTACTGTGATGGGATATCTTTTGCTTTCTCATAACAACCTATCCATAAGTATCCCAATGCATCAAATTAGTCTCATTTCTTATTAATGGTACAGATGCTTTGCACCAAACTCAGGTGGCATGTCGATGGTTTCTGAGCAAAAATATTCACTTATTGTTCATTAACCCGGTAGTGATGGAACTTAGTAACTTCATTTTGAGATTGAAATAAGGGAAAACAGAGACATTCATGTAATTCATTGTTTGCTTTAGTTTATTATTCATAATGATGATTTTAAATTAAATTCTTTGATCAGAAGCTCCCTCTGTCATAAATTTTGGGCCATCCAAAACTGGTCATTCTGCATTGTTTTTGGTGAATACTGCAGTGTTCACATTCTTCATGCTCAACGTAAAAATGTAAATCTCTCCTTTGTTGATCTTTTGATATAAGAGCGGTAGAGTTAGAAGTAAAATTCTCTGCATTATGCAGATGTACATCTTTGACGTTGACGGAATTAATCTGACTTGAACTGATCAATTTGTAGTAATGGGAAAGTCTCTTAGAAAGCTATTGAATCCGATCAAATATTAATCTTAAATGTACTCTTAGGCTTCATTTCTAAGGTGTGAATGGGAAATTTGCAAGACATCATTTTATGGGTAAGACCGCTTCGTAAGAGTCTTTGGTTTGATGTAACCTGACTGAAGCGGTTTAAAATATTCACATCATTATGCCAAGGGTCTTTCAGTGATAATAATTCATAGACTATAATGGGGTCGAATATTTATATATTTTATTAGAGGGATTTCACTCATAAAGTAAAAGATCAATACTGCCTTTGGAGGTAGAGTTTGGCTCTGCTTATGGACCATAACCGCCTTTGCATGATGATATCCAGGGTTAGTGTTAATCATTGATATGCTGTATGCAGTAGAATCCTTCCCAAGTTTGCATTCAAATACCATCCATCAGTGAATCCCTCCCTGTAAAGCATCACATCAGCCCAAATGTGTTAATGAAACATTGAGAAATTCTGACTGCTATAACAATCCACAGCTTGAGGTCCTAGGATGATAATATCATTACCCTGTTTTTATCTGTGCATTGCTCTCGGGTCACCTGCTTCCTATCCTTCTCTGGATAATATCGTAACTGTTAGTGGGTTTCATTAATCTAATTCATGCAACAGCTCCATTAAATCATAAAGGGGAGCTGGAAACCTTCTGATTTGATTTGGAGGGCTCTTTTTTTCGGATGCCTTACGTGCCTTTACGGTAATGTGCTTTTGATATGATCCCCTTTAAAAGCAGTACCTTTGATAATATTCATTTTTTAAGGCTTAAGGTTTAAGCTGTAATGGAAAAGGTTGGATTTTCAATTTCACTTTAGTATGCCTGTTGTGTGTTTAAATGGAGTGCGCACTCAAAAAAAGGATGGCTGTGTGTGGGTTGGGGAGGGGGTTGGGTGGGGCATGATGTTGATTTTGATGTGTGAGAGGTGAAATGGAAATCCAGTCCTGTAACCTTATTTGCATTCTTAGCCAAAGCTGTATATATCCCCAGCAAAATCAGTTTCTATTTTGCCACCTTTTAAGTCAGGTAGAGAGCTAAAAATCCTTATGATGTTGATAACATGAAGTTTGCGTCATTCAAGTACTATCAGCTCTTACCAGTAGCTCTTAATTGATGTTTGAGTGGGTCACAGATATTATTGCTGTTATATCTTAGTAGAGTACTATCTATGGTTCATTCATCCTAGCTTTGCTCATTATCTCCTAGCCTCAAAGCTGTGCTTGTTTACTGGTAGTAATTACTTTCACAACTTTAAAAAATCAGGTCCTCATAACTCCTCTCACTTCCGGTGGAATGTTTTTTGCTTCTCATTCCCTGTTGCTGACAATAGGCATGATAAACAATCAATTGTGCAAAAGTAAACTCATTCAAGTGTTAAGAACGCTCCATAGTTATTGGAAATTTCAAACTATATCCAGCATCCCTTATAACTGAGTGGGAGTCTAATAAGGAAGAGATTTCAGCTATTCCCAGATTCATGCTCTTAATCAATTTCGATTCATATGGTAATCAACGGCTCCCTAGTAGATCAGATATTTCATTTTGACGTTCAAACTAACTTTCATATTATCAGCCCTTTGCTAGTGTCTCATAAAATCAGAGAAATAAATGGTCAAGAGTTTCTGTCTCGATTCCAAAGGCAGTGAATGAGTAGAAAAAATAAATTGGGATTATTAAATGAGTGGGTTAAGAATCTGAGGGTAGGGAGTACCTCTCAGTTTTTTTAACAATGAATTTTGAGATGGTGAGGGCAATGTTGGATAGCAATATGTGGTTGATTTAAATATTGTACGATTTCGAGCCCTCCTAACTTGACATACGGTTTCCTGAAAGGGGAAGGCAGTACTAAGCGCTGGAGCCCAATATTCATAGACTATGTGATAGGTATATTACCGTCGATGAAGATCCCTTAATTTAAGTAATTGTTTGCATCACTTATCATCCACTTTATGCATACACATTTGGTAGTGCATGGTTATTCTTGCTTTCCCGATGATAATTAACATAGCATTTCTGCTTAGTGTACCACTTCATTTGTCAGATGAACCTCGTCAAATTCCCATCAGGGTTTGACTTTTGGTTTGCTTAATCAGTTTATTATCTCAATAATTTTTTTGTTAACCAATGATTTCAATCATTGATCTTCATTGGTATCTTGCGTCTTTGTATTTTTGATTAGTAATTAGGGTTTATTCTTAGCTTACAGATTCCTTCCTCCCTTTTTGGTGACGAGTGATACGAAGGACTCATGGAGGCAGCTGAAAGAACGGTAGGTGTTAGCAACAATCAGTATTTAATCATATCTCACCTAAATCTGTTAAATATTAATATACTGTTTGAAACCGTGCCATTGGAATTGGTAGAAAAAAGGGGGAACGCGGATGGTGCATGTGAGATAGGATATGTCAAGGGAAGGGCACGGTGATCAATTGCAACTCGTGGTAATCTTAAGTATGTTTAATTTTCCAGTCATTGCTAGTCTATGCAGAGATATCTTGTTCAAAAATCAAATGGAGCCTTTACAATTCAAGATATTCTCTGTTATATCTTGTTAACAAATTTAAAGCAAAATATTTGTGGTCTTAAACGTAAGCAGGGAAAGAATCTTCAGTAATTGATGAGCAGTGTCTATGGAGTTGGAACTCAACTCTTCTCTTTGAATTTTGCCACATTAGCCATTATTATCTTACATTTACAAGTAACATTTAGATTCTGTAGGGAGATCCTTCTGATTACCCTATTAGAAGCCATCTAGTGATGTTTAATCCTTCACCCAAAATCAATTTGTAGCTTAGCTTCTATGAAGATTTAAGATACGCGCTCATGCTTGATGAAATATACTCTGTAAGGGGATCGGTGTCCATGTCATTAGATAAAGAAAAGTGAACAGTCTTTGCTCTGCCTTTCAAGTGAAATTGGATGCATTGTTTTGCATGGGCTGACATAATAATCGATTGGACATACATAGATATCAGTTAACGTTAAAGCTTCAAATTGAATTCAGCACCCTCAAAAGCGAGTGAGGCAAACGGTCAAAGCCAGTATTTTTTGGTTAAATGGAAATAGGTTCCCTTCCATTAGTCTGGAATTCATTGGAATTGATTGCCTGGGAATTCTCCTTGTAAAGAATGTTGGAATTGGATGAAAGAGACCGTAAAAAATTTGACAGTTCAATTTGTTTGTCCCCTTGGATCACTTTAAGAAACCGTTGACTGACAGTAAGGAGGCATCGGTAGCCTTGATAACTCACAGCATTAAAGCCACTTTTTCAAATGTTAAAGTAAGGGATTGGATTTTCTATTTAACTTCAGGTTGTATGAATGTTTGGGGTGAGTGGCCACTCAGTACTGGTGTGTGGGGAATATATTCTGGTGTTATGGGGTGGGGGGTTGGGTGGGGCAGGGCCTGGTGTTGTTTTTGTGATAGGTGAAGTTTAAAATGGAAATCCAATCCTATAGCTTTGTTTGCATTCTCAGGTATTAATGTAAAAATATCTCAAAATCCCTCTGTAATACATCGCTCTTGAATATTGAATCACGCTGGGAATAGAATACCCTTGCTGGGTGGAAAGTTTATGCTTCACAAAACTTTCTATATTAGAGGTTTGCTGCGGGATCAACGAGATGCACTGCAGTCTGCCTAGAGCGATACTGGCTTTAAAGTTACCTCAGAAGACAGCGAGGATTTCCGTGGGTAGCAGTTGATTAAATTCAATACGTCAGAAACATGAAATTAGCATTGGTCGATAAATTGCTTTTTTAATTTTGGGTGCACATTGTCAATAACTTAGTCAAGAGGGATGAAGAGAGTAATGTTCAGTTCAGGATTTTTTTGTCATTCCTCATAATTGCTTACATAATCAATGTCAGTAGTATAATGTAGTCAGCCCCATGCCTAAAATTGAATAATTTTCATAACCGTGGCATCTTTTGAACCTGACTTGTGGCATTTGAAAATCATTTTGATCCTTCAGATTAGAACATTTTAAGAGCTTGGCATTTTCACAGGTCATTTGTGGACACCTCAAAAGTTAATTGATGGTCAAGGGTTGTTTTCTTGGCTCCATAGTCAGTGAATCGACTCTTAAATTAAATTGGGTTTACTTCACATATGCACGTAAAATAATGGGATAGGAATGAGATGAATTTTCTTGTAGAGTCATAGTAGGTGACTTGTTTAACAGTAATTTTCTCATTGTCTTTATAAAATGATTGGCTCTAGTCAGTAGATTTGTATCTCATTCCTAATTTGTTAAACCATGAAGAGCATATGGAAGGGTTTGCAGCGATTGTTAAAGAATGACCACGTTTGCTTTTGTTAAGTAAATGGACTGTATCACGAGGAATGAAATTATGATCGCAGTCATTGAAAATTTGATTTTGGTGTTGCAATTGATCGCCGTAGTGGGTTATTTAAGACATTGCTTGAGTTGATTAACTTTATGATATTGAATTGGGCTCCAGAGAGTATTGCCATATGTTTATTGGTTTGAAACATTTACCATTGACGATACTCTTAATTAAAAGCTTTATTATGCATCAGAGATTAATGGGGACAGGTCAGTCAAATTTCGTTACACAAAGTCATAGATGTACATTGACTGATGAATCTCACTTTGGACTCTTGAAAGCTTTTTAAGTAAACTGAAGAGTGTTTTCCTATGAACTTAATCAATAGCAAAAGAATGGTGGGGGCTCGTTAGAGTTGGTCAATGTCCATGTTAATCATCAAGTTCTGGTATGGTTTGCCATTTAGAGGCGGTGCAAAGCCAGTATGCGATCTTCTTTTAAAGTTAGGATTCTCATGACCTTTACTTGAAGACCTTTGAGGGTCTATAATTTCCCAAGGAGTAGTAGTCTGAACTTGCTTGTTTTTAATTAAAAGATGTTGGATGTCCATCATTACTTCCTGAGTGGTTGTTGTATGTATGTTTGTGTGGAGTATACTCCGGAATGGATGAGTAGTGAATATTTAGTAGAGTTGCTAGCTTGGTTTACTAACAAATACTAATGTGGTGTTGGGTTGTAGATAGAGTTTTATCTGATTTTTGGGAATTGTTAGTGGTTGTAGGTGTAATCTATGTGGTGAATTTTTGGAAGCAAATGATGGAAGTACAACATCAAAAATCTTTTCACGGATCCTTAATAAAATACTTAGATTTAACTATTTTTGCCTTATATTTCACTCGTAATATCTCAGTGATTCAACTCTCGATTTTCTTTGTTAATGGTAGCTTCCCAGATATTAGTGTTTGCATTCCCGTGTTTCCTGCACTACTGTGATGGGATATCTTTTGCTTTCTCATAACTACCTATCCATAAGTATCCCAATGCATCAAATTAGTCTCATTTCTTATTAATGGTACAGATGCTTTGCACCAAACTCAGGTGGCATGTCGATGGTTTCTGAGCAAAAATATTCACTTATTGTTCATTAACCTGGTAGTGATGGAACTTAGTAACTTCATTTTGAGATTGAAATAAGGGAAAACAGAGACATTCATGTAATTCATTGTTTGCTTTAGTTTATTATTCATAATGAAGTTTTTTAAATTAAATTCTTTGATCAGAAGCTCCCTCTGTCATAAATTTTGGGCCATCCAGAACTGGTCATTCTGCATTGTTTTTGGTGAATACTGCAGTGTTCACATTCTTCATGCTCAACGTAAAAATGTAAATCTCTCCTTTGTTGATCTTTTGATTGAAGAGCGGTAGAATTAGAAGTAAAATTCTCTGCATTATGCAGATGTACATCTTTGACGTTGACGGAATTAATCTGACTTGAACTGATCAATTTGTAGTAATGGGAAAGTCTCTTAGAAAGCTATTGAATCCAATCAAATATTAATCTTAAATGTACTCTTAGGCTTCATTTCTAAGGTGTGAATGGGAAATTTGCAAGACATCATTTTATGGGTAAGACCGCTTCGTAAGAGTCTTTGGTTTGATGTAACCTGACTGAAGCGGTTTAAAATATTCACATCATTATGCCAAGGGTCTTTCAGTGATAATAATTCATAGACTATAATGGGGTCGAATATTTATATATTTTATTAGAGGGATTTCACTCATAAAGTAAAAGATCAATACTGCCTTTGGAGGTAGAGTTTGGCTCTGCTTATGGACCATAACCGCCTTTGCATGATGATATCCAGGGTTAGTGTTAATCATTGATATGCTGTATGCAGTAGAATCCTTCCCAAGTTTGCATTCAAATACCATCCATCAGTGAATCCCTCCCTGTAAAGCATCACATCAGCCCAAATGTGTTAATGAAACATTGAGAAATACTGACTGCTATAACAATCCACAGCTTGAGGTCCTAGGATGATAATATCATTACCCTGTTTTTATCTGTGCATTGCTCTCGGGTCACCTGCTTCCTATCCTTCTCTGGATAATATCGTAACTGTTAGTGGGTTTCATTAATCTAATTCACGCAACAGCTCCATCAAATCATAAAGGGGAGCTGGAAACCTTCTGATTTGATTTGGAGGGCTCTTTTTTCGGATGCCTTACATGCCTTTACGGTAATGTGCTTTTGATATGATCCCCTTTAAAAGCAGTACCTTTGATAAGATTCATTTTTTAAGGCTTAAGGTTTAAGCTGTAATGGAAAAGGTTGGATTTTCAATTTCACTTTAGTATGCCTGTTGTGTGTTTAAATGGAGTGCGCACTCAAAAAAAGGATGGCTGTGTGTGGGTTGGGGAGGGGGTTGGGTGGGGCATGATGTTGGTTTTTGATGTGTGAGAGGTGAAATGGAAATCCAGTCCTGTAACCTTATTTGCATTCTTAGCCAAAGCTGTATATATCCCCAGCAAAATCAGTTTCTATTTTGCCACCTTTTAAGTCACGTAGAGAGCTAAAAATCCTTATGATGTTGATAACATGAAGTTTGCATCATTGAAGTACTATCAGCTCTTACCAGTAGCTCTTAATTGATGTTTGAGTGGGTCACAGATATTATTGCTGTTATATCTTAGTAGAGTACTATCTATGGTTCATTCATCCTAGCTTTGCTCATTATCTCCTAGCCTCAAAGCTGTGCTTGTTTACTGGTAGTAATTACTTTCACAACTTTAAAAAATCAGCCTAACTCCTCTCACTTCCGGTGGAATGTTTTTTGCTTCTCATTCCCTGTTGCTGACAATAGGCGTGATAAACAATCAATTGTGCAAAAGTAAACTCATTCAAGTGTTAAGATAGCTCCATAGTTATTGGAAATTTCAAACTATATCCAGCATCCCTTATAACTGAGTGGGAGTCTAATAAGGAAGAGATTTCAGCTATTCCCAGATTCATGCTCTTAATCAATTTCGATTCATATGGTAATCAACGGCTCCCTAGAAGATCAGATATTTCATTTTGACGTTCAAACTAACTTTCATATTATCAGCCCTTTGCTAGTGTCTCATAAAATCAGAGAAATAAATGGTCAAGAGTTTCTGTCTCGATTCCAAAGGCAGTGAATGAGTAGAAAAAATAAATTGGGATTATTAAATGAGTGGGTTAAGAATCTGAGGGTAGGGAGTACCTCTCAGTTTTTTTAACAATGAATTTTGAGATGGTGAGGGCAATGTTGGATAGCAATTTGTGGTTGATTTAAATATTGTACGATTTCGAGCCCTCCTAACTTGACATACGGTTTCCTGAAAGGGGAAGGCAGTACTAAGCGCTGGAGCCCAATATTCATAGACTATGTGATAGGTATATTACCGTCGATGAAGATCCCTTAATTTAAGTAATTGTTTGCATCACTTATCATCCACTTTATGCATACACATTTGGTAGTGCATGGTTATTCTTGCTTTCCCGATGATAATTAACATAGCATTTCTGCTTAGTGTACCACTTCATTTGTCAGATGAACCTCGTCAAATTCCCATCAGGGTTTGACTTTTGGTTTGCTTAATCAGTTTATTATCTCAATAATTTCTTTGTTAACCAATGATTTCAATCATTGATCTTCATCGGTATCTTGCGTCTTTGTATTTTTGATTAGTAATTAGGGTTTATTCTTAGCTTACAGATTCCTTCCTCCCTTTTTGGTGACGAGTGATACGAAGGACTCATGGAGGCAGCTGAAAGAACGGTAGGTGTTAGCAACAATCAGTATTTAATCATATCTCACCTAAATCTGTTAAATATTAATATACTGTTTGAAACCGTGCCATTGGAATTGGTAGAAAAAAGCGGGAACGCGGATGGTGCATGTGAGATAGGATATGTCAAGGGAAGGGCACGGTGATCAATTGCAACTCGTGGTAATCTTAAGTATGTTTAATTTTCCAGTCATTGCTAGTCTATGCAGAGATATCTTGTTCAAAAATCAAATGGAGCCTTTACAATTCAAGATATTCTCTGTTATATCTTGTTAACAAATTTAAAGCAAAATATTTGTGGTCTTAAACGTAAGCAGGGAAAGAATCTTCAGTAATTGATGAGCAGTGTCTATGGAGTTGGAACTCAACTCTTCTCTTTGAATTTTGCCACATTAGCCATTATTATCTTACATTTACAAGTAACATTTAGATTCTGTAGGGAGATCCTTCTGATTACCCTATTAGATGCCATCTAGTGATGTTTAATCCTTCACCCAAAATCAATTTGTAGCTTAGCTTCTATGAAGATTTAAGATACGCGCTCATGCTTGATGAAATATACTCTGTAAGGGGATCGGTGTCCATGTCATTAGATAAAGAAAAGTGAACAGTCTTTGCTCTGCCTTTCAAGTGAAATTGGATGCATTGTTTTGCATGGGCTGACATAATAATCGATTGGACATACATAGATATCAGTTAACGTTAAAGCTTCAAATTGAATTCAGCACCCTCAAAAGCGAGTGAGGCAAACGGTCAAAGCCAGTATTTTTTGGTTAAATGGAAATAGGTTCCCTTCCATTAGTCTGGAATTCATTGGAATTGATTGCCTGGGAATTCTCCTTGTAAAGAATGTTGGAATTGGATGAAAGAGACCGTAAAAAATTTGACAGTTCAATTTGTTTGTCCCCTTGGATCACTTTAAGAAACCGTTGACTGACAGTAAGGAGGCATCGGTAGCCTTGATAACTCACAGCATTAAAGCCACTTTTTCAAATGTTAAAGTAAGGGATTGGATTTTCTATTTAACTTCAGGTTGTATGAATGTTTGGGGTGAGTGGCCACTCAGTACTGGTGTGTGGGGAATATATTCTGGTGTTATGGGGTGGGGGGTTGGGTGGGGCAGGGCCTGGTGTTGTTTTTGTGATAGGTGAAGTTTAAAATGGAAATCCAATCCTATAGCTTTGTTTGCATTCTCAGGTATTAATGTAAAAATATCTCAAAATCCCTCTGTAATACATCGCTCTTGAATATTGAATCACACTGGGAATAGAATACCCTTGCTGGGTGGAAAGTTTATGCTTCACAAAACTTTCTATATTAGAGGTTTGCTGCGGGATCAACGAGATGCACTGCAGTCTGCCTAGAGCGATACTGGCTTTAAAGTTACCTCAGAAGACAGCGAGGATTTCCGTGGGTAGCAGTTGATTAAATTCAATACGTCAGAAACATGAAATTAGCATTGGTCGATAAATTGCTTTTTTAATTTTGGGTGCACATTGTCAATAACTTAGTCAAGAGGAATGAAGAGAGTAATGTTCAGTTCAGGATTTTTTTGTCATTCCTCATAATTGCTTACATAATCAACGTCAGTAGTATAATGTAGTCAGCCCCATGCCTAAAATTGAATAATTTTCATAACCGTGGCATCTTTTGAACCTGACTTGTGGCATTTGAAAATCATTTTGATCCTTCAGATTAGAACATTTTAAGAGCTTGGCATTTTCACAGGTCATTTGTGGACACCTCAAAAGTTAATTGATGGTCAAGGGTTGTTTTCTTGGCTCCATAGTCAGTGAATCGACTCTTAAATTAAATTGGGTTTACTTCACATATGCACGTAAAATAATGGGATAGAAATGAGATGAATTTTCTTGTAGAGTCATAGTAGGTGACTTGTTTAACAGTAATTTTCTCATTGTCTTTATAAAATGATTGGCTCTAGTCAGTAGATTTGTATCTCATTCCTAATTTGTTAAACCATGAAGAGCATATGGAAGGGTTTGCAGCGATTGTTAAGGAATGACCACGTTTGCTTTTGTTAAGTAAATGGACTGTATCACGAGGAATGAAATTACGATCGCTGTCATTGAAAATTTGATTTTGGTGTTGCAATTGATCGCCGTAGTGGGTTATTTAAGACATTGCTTGAGTTGATTAACTTTATGATATTGAATTGGGCTCCAGAGAGTATTGCCATATGTTTATTGGTTTGAAACATTTACCATTGACGATACTCTTAATTAAAAGCTTTATTATGCATCAGAGATTAATGGGGACAGGTCAGTCAAATTTCGTTACACAAAGTCATAGATGTACATTGACTGATGAATCTCACTTTGGACTCTTGAAAGCTTTTTAAGTAAACTGAAGAGTGTTTTCCTATGAACTTAATCAATAGCAAAAGAATGGTGGGG
The DNA here is from genome assembly GCA_036926295.1 of Pachydiplax longipennis. Classification (NCBI taxonomy): domain Eukaryota; kingdom Metazoa; phylum Arthropoda; class Insecta; order Odonata; family Libellulidae; genus Pachydiplax; species Pachydiplax longipennis. The sequence goes on along the minus strand of JAVFKF010000008.1, from coordinate 25,668,291 downwards.
GCTCGTTAGAGTTGGTCAATGTCCATGTTAATCATCAAGTTCTGGTATGGTTTGCCATTTAGAGGCGGTGCAAAGTCAGTATACGATCTTCGTTTAAAGTTAGGATTCTCATGACCTTTACTTGAAGACCTTTGAGGGTCTATGATTTCCCAAGGAGTAGTAGTCTGAACTTGCTTGTTTTTAATTAAAAGATGTTGGATGTCCATCATTACTTCCTGAGTGGTTGTTGTATGTATGTTTGTGTGGAGTATACTCCGGAATGGATGAGTAGTGAATATTTAGTAGAGTTGCTAGCTTGGTTTACTAACAAATACTAATGTGGTGTTGGGTTGTAGATAGAGTTTTATCTGATTTTTGGGAATTGTTAGTGGTTGTAGGTGTAATCTATGTTGTGAATTTTTGGAAGCAAATGATGGAAGTACAACATCAAAAATCTTTTCACGGATCCTTAATAAAATACTTAGATTTAACTATTTTTGCCTTATATTTCACTCGTAATATCTCAGTGATTCAACTCTCGATTTTCTTTGTTAATGGTAGCTTCCCAGATATTAGTGTTTGCATTCCCGTGTTTCCTGCACTACTGTGATGGGATATCTTTTGCTTTCTCATAACAACCTATCCATAAGTATCCCAATGCATCAAATTAGTCTCATTTCTTATTAATGGTACAGATGCTTTGCACCAAACTCAGGTGGCATGTCGATGGTTTCTGAGCAAAAATATTCACTTATTGTTCATTAACCCGGTAGTGATGGAACTTAGTAACTTCATTTTGAGATTGAAATAAGGGAAAACAGAGACATTCATGTAATTCATTGTTTGCTTTAGTTTATTATTCATAATGATGATTTTAAATTAAATTCTTTGATCAGAAGCTCCCTCTGTCATAAATTTTGGGCCATCCAAAACTGGTCATTCTGCATTGTTTTTGGTGAATACTGCAGTGTTCACATTCTTCATGCTCAACGTAAAAATGTAAATCTCTCCTTTGTTGATCTTTTGATATAAGAGCGGTAGAGTTAGAAGTAAAATTCTCTGCATTATGCAGATGTACATCTTTGACGTTGACGGAATTAATCTGACTTGAACTGATCAATTTGTAGTAATGGGAAAGTCTCTTAGAAAGCTATTGAATCCGATCAAATATTAATCTTAAATGTACTCTTAGGCTTCATTTCTAAGGTGTGAATGGGAAATTTGCAAGACATCATTTTATGGGTAAGACCGCTTCGTAAGAGTCTTTGGTTTGATGTAACCTGACTGAAGCGGTTTAAAATATTCACATCATTATGCCAAGGGTCTTTCAGTGATAATAATTCATAGACTATAATGGGGTCGAATATTTATATATTTTATTAGAGGGATTTCACTCATAAAGTAAAAGATCAATACTGCCTTTGGAGGTAGAGTTTGGCTCTGCTTATGGACCATAACCGCCTTTGCATGATGATATCCAGGGTTAGTGTTAATCATTGATATGCTGTATGCAGTAGAATCCTTCCCAAGTTTGCATTCAAATACCATCCATCAGTGAATCCCTCCCTGTAAAGCATCACATCAGCCCAAATGTGTTAATGAAACATTGAGAAATTCTGACTGCTATAACAATCCACAGCTTGAGGTCCTAGGATGATAATATCATTACCCTGTTTTTATCTGTGCATTGCTCTCGGGTCACCTGCTTCCTATCCTTCTCTGGATAATATCGTAACTGTTAGTGGGTTTCATTAATCTAATTCATGCAACAGCTCCATTAAATCATAAAGGGGAGCTGGAAACCTTCTGATTTGATTTGGAGGGCTCTTTTTTTCGGATGCCTTACGTGCCTTTACGGTAATGTGCTTTTGATATGATCCCCTTTAAAAGCAGTACCTTTGATAATATTCATTTTTTAAGGCTTAAGGTTTAAGCTGTAATGGAAAAGGTTGGATTTTCAATTTCACTTTAGTATGCCTGTTGTGTGTTTAAATGGAGTGCGCACTCAAAAAAAGGATGGCTGTGTGTGGGTTGGGGAGGGGGTTGGGTGGGGCATGATGTTGATTTTGATGTGTGAGAGGTGAAATGGAAATCCAGTCCTGTAACCTTATTTGCATTCTTAGCCAAAGCTGTATATATCCCCAGCAAAATCAGTTTCTATTTTGCCACCTTTTAAGTCACGTAGAGAGCTAAAAATCCTTATGATGTTGATAACATGAAGTTTGCATCATTGAAGTACTATCAGCTCTTACCAGTAGCTCTTAATTGATGTTTGAGTGGGTCACAGATATTATTGCTGTTATATCTTAGTAGAGTACTATCTATGGTTCATTCATCCTAGCTTTGCTCATTATCTCCTAGCCTCAAAGCTGTGCTTGTTTACTGGTAGTAATTACTTTCACAACTTTAAAAAATCAGCCTAACTCCTCTCACTTCCGGTGGAATGTTTTTTGCTTCTCATTCCCTGTTGCTGACAATAGGCATGATAAACAATCAATTGTGCAAAAGTAAACTCATTCAAGTGTTAAGAACGCTCCATAGTTATTGGAAATTTCAAACTATATCCAGCATCCCTTATAACTGAGTGGGAGTCTAATAAGGAAGAGATTTCAGCTATTCCCAGATTCATGCTCTTAATCAATTTCGATTCATATGGAAATCAACGGCTCCCTAGTAGATCAGATATTTCATTTTGACGTTCAAACTAACTTTCATATTATCAGCCCTTTGCTAGTGTCTCATAAAATCAGAGAAATAAATGGTCAAGAGTTTCTGTCTCGATTCCAAAGGCAGTGAATGAGTAGAAAAAATAAATTGGGATTATTAAATGAGTGGGTTAAGAATCTGAGGGTAGGGAGTACCTCTCAGTTTTTTTAACAATGAATTTTGAGATGGTGAGGGCAATGTTGGATAGCAATATGTGGTTGATTTAAATATTGTACGATTTCGAGCCCTCCTAACTTGACATACGGTTTCCTGAAAGGGGAAGGCAGTACTAAGCGCTGGAGCCCAATATTCATAGACTATGTGATAGGTATATTACCGTCGATGAAGATCCCTTAATTTAAGTAATTGTTTGCATCACTTATCATCCACTTTATGCATACACATTTGGTAGTGCATGGTTATTCTTGCTTTCCCGATGATAATTAACATAGCATTTCTGCTTAGTGTACCACTTCATTTGTCAGATGAACCTCGTTAAATTCCCATCAGGGTTTGACTTTTGGTTTGCTTAATCAGTTTATTATCTCAATAATTTCTTTGTTAACCAATGATTTCAATCATTGATCTTCATCGGTATCTTGCGTCTTTGTATTTTTGATTAGTAATTAGGGTTTATTCTTAGCTTACAGATTCCTTCCTCCCTTTTTGGTGACGAGTGATACGAAGGACTCATGGAGGCAGCTGAAAGAACGGTAGGTGTTAGCAACAATCAGTATTTAATCATATCTCACCTAAATCTGTTAAATATTAATATACTGTTTGAAACCGTGCCATTGGAATTGGTAGAAAAAAGCGGGAACGCGGATGGTGCATGTGAGATAGGATATGTCAAGGGAAGGGCACGGTGATCAATTGCAACTCGTGGTAATCTTAAGTATGTTTAATTTTCCAGTCATTGCTAGTCTATGCAGAGATATCTTGTTCAAAAATCAAATGGAGCCTTTACAATTCAAGATATTCTCTGTTATATCTTGTTAACAAATTTAAAGCAAAATATTTGTGGTCTTAAACGTAAGCAGGGAAAGAATCTTCAGTAATTGATGAGCAGTGTCTATGGAGTTGGAACTCAACTCTTCTCTTTGAATTTTGCCACATTAGCCATTATTATCTTACATTTACAAGTAACATTTAGATTCTGTAGGGAGATCCTTCTGATTACCCTATTAGAAGCCATCTAGTGATGTTTAATCCTTCACCCAAAATCAATTTGTAGCTTAGCTTCTATGAAGATTTAAGATACGCGCTCATGCTTGATGAAATATACTCTGTAAGGGGATCGGTGTCCATGTCATTAGATAAAGAAAAGTGAACAGTCTTTGCTCTGCCTTTCAAGTGAAATTGGATGCATTGTTTTGCATGGGCTGACATAATAATCGATTGGACATACATAGATATCAGTTAACGTTAAAGCTTCAAATTGAATTCAGCACCCTCAAAAGCGAGTGAGGCAAACGGTCAAAGCCAGTATTTTTTGGTTAAATGGAAATAGGTTCCCTTCCATTAGTCTGGAATTCATTGGAATTGATTGCCTGGGAATTCTCCTTGTAAAGAATGTTGGAATTGGATGAAAGAGACCGTAAAAAATTTGACAGTTCAATTTGTTTGTCCCCTTGGATCACTTTAAGAAACCGTTGACTGACAGTAAGGAGGCATCGGTAGCCTTGATAACTCACAGCATTAAAGCCACTTTTTCAAATGTTAAAGTAAGGGATTGGATTTTCTATTTAACTTCAGGTTGTATGAATGTTTGGGGTGAGTGGCCACTCAGTACTGGTGTGTGGGGAATATATTCTGGTGTTATGGGGTGGGGGGTTGGGTGGGGCAGGGCCTGGTGTTGTTTTTGTGATAGGTGAAGTTTAAAATGGAAATCCAATCCTATAGCTTTGTTTGCATTCTCAGGTATTAATGTAAAAATATCTCAAAATCCCTCTGTAATACATCGCTCTTGAATATTGAATCACACTGGGAATAGAATACCCTTGCTGGGTGGAAAGTTTATGCTTCACAAAACTTTCTATATTAGAGGTTTGCTGCGGGATCAACGAGATGCACTGCAGTCTGCCTAGAGCGATACTGGCTTTTAAGTTACCTCACAAGACAGCGAGGATTTCCGTGGGTAGCAGTTGATTAAATTCAATACGTCAGAAACATGAAATTAGCATTGGTCGATAAATTGCTTTTTTAATTTTGGGTGCACATTGTCAATAACTTAGTCAAGAGGAATGAAGAGAGTAATGTTCAGTTCAGGATTTTTTTGTCATTCCTCATAATTGCTTACATAATCAACGTCAGTAGTATAATGTAGTCAGCCCCATGCCTAAAATTGAATAATTTTCATAACCGTGGCATCTTTTGATCCTGACTTGTGGCATTTGAAAATCATTTTGATCCTTCAGATTAGAACATTTTAAGAGCTTGGCATTTTCACAGGTCATTTGTGGACACCTCAAAAGTTAATTGATGGTCAAGGGTTGTTTTCTTGGCTCCATAGTCAGTGAATCGACTCTTAAATTAAATTGGGTTTACTTCACATATGCACGTAAAATAATGGGATAGGAATGAGATGAATTTTCTTGTAGAGTCATAGTAGGTGACTTGTTTAACAGTAATTTTCTCATTGTCTTTATAAAATGATTGGCTCTAGTCAGTAGATTTGTATCTCATTCCTAATTTGTTAAACCATGAAGAGCATATGGAAGGGTTTGCAGCGATTGTTAAGGAATGACCACGTTTGCTTTTGTTAAGTAAATGGACTGTATCATGAGGAATGAAATTACGATCGCTGTCATTGAAAATTTGATTTTGGTGTTGCAATTGATCGCCGTAGTGGGTTATTTAAGACATTGCTTGAGTTGATTAACTTTATGATATTGAATTGGGCTCCAGAGAGTATTGCCATATGTTTATTGGTTTGAAACATTTACCATTGACGATACTCTTAATTAAAAGCTTTATTATGCATCAGAGATTAATGGGGACAGGTCAGTCAAATTTCGTTACACAAAGTCATAGATGTACATTGACTGATGAATCTCACTTTGGACTCTTGAAAGCTTTTTAAGTAAACTGAAGAGTGTTTTCCTATGAACTTAATCAATAGCAAAAGAATGGTGGGGGCTCGTTAGAGTTGGTCAATGTCCATGTTAATCATCAAGTTCTGGTATGGTTTGCCATTTAGAGGCGGTGCAAAGTCAGTATACGATCTTCGTTTAAAGTTAGGATTCTCATGACCTTTACTTGAAGACCTTTGAGGGTCTATGATTTCCCAAGGAGTAGTAGTCTGAACTTGCTTGTTTTTAATTAAAAGATGTTGGATGTCCATCATTACTTCCTGAGTGGTTGTTGTATGTATGTTTGTGTGGAGTATACTCCGGAATGGATGAGTAGTGAATATTTAGTAGAGTTGCTAGCTTGGTTTACTAACAAATACTAATGTGGTGTTGGGTTGTAGATAGAGTTTTATCTGATTTTTGGGAATTGTTAGTGGTTGTAGGTGTAATCTATGTTGTGAATTTTTGGAAGCAAATGATGGAAGTACAACATCAAAAATCTTTTCACGGATCCTTAATAAAATACTTAGATTTAACTATTTTTGCCTTATATTTCACTCGTAATATCTCAGTGATTCAACTCTCGATTTTCTTTGTTAATGGTAGCTTCCCAGATATTAGTGTTTGCATTCCCGTGTTTCCTGCACTACTGTGATGGGATATCTTTTGCTTTCTCATAACAACCTATCCATAAGTATCCCAATGCATCAAATTAGTCTCATTTCTTATTAATGGTACAGATGCTTTGCACCAAACTCAGGTGGCATGTCGATGGTTTCTGAGCAAAAATATTCACTTATTGTTCATTAACCCGGTAGTGATGGAACTTAGTAACTTCATTTTGAGATTGAAATAAGGGAAAACAGAGACATTCATGTAATTCATTGTTTGCTTTAGTTTATTATTCATAATGATGATTTTAAATTAAATTCTTTGATCAGAAGCTCCCTCTGTCATAAATTTTGGGCCATCCAAAACTGGTCATTCTGCATTGTTTTTGGTGAATACTGCAGTGTTCACATTCTTCATGCTCAACGTAAAAATGTAAATCTCTCCTTTGTTGATCTTTTGATATAAGAGCGGTAGAGTTAGAAGTAAAATTCTCTGCATTATGCAGATGTACATCTTTGACGTTGACGGAATTAATCTGACTTGAACTGATCAATTTGTAGTAATGGGAAAGTCTCTTAGAAAGCTATTGAATCCGATCAAATATTAATCTTAAATGTACTCTTAGGCTTCATTTCTAAGGTGTGAATGGGAAATTTGCAAGACATCATTTTATGGGTAAGACCGCTTCGTAAGAGTCTTTGGTTTGATGTAACCTGACTGAAGCGGTTTAAAATATTCACATCATTATGCCAAGGGTCTTTCAGTGATAATAATTCATAGACTATAATGGGGTCGAATATTTATATATTTTATTAGAGGGATTTCACTCATAAAGTAAAAGATCAATACTGCCTTTGGAGGTAGAGTTTGGCTCTGCTTATGGACCATAACCGCCTTTGCATGATGATATCCAGGGTTAGTGTTAATCATTGATATGCTGTATGCAGTAGAATCCTTCCCAAGTTTGCATTCAAATACCATCCATCAGTGAATCCCTCCCTGTAAAGCATCACATCAGCCCAAATGTGTTAATGAAACATTGAGAAATTCTGACTGCTATAACAATCCACAGCTTGAGGTCCTAGGATGATAATATCATTACCCTGTTTTTATCTGTGCATTGCTCTCGGGTCACCTGCTTCCTATCCTTCTCTGGATAATATCGTAACTGTTAGTGGGTTTCATTAATCTAATTCATGCAACAGCTCCATTAAATCATAAAGGGGAGCTGGAAACCTTCTGATTTGATTTGGAGGGCTCTTTTTTTCGGATGCCTTACGTGCCTTTACGGTAATGTGCTTTTGATATGATCCCCTTTAAAAGCAGTACCTTTGATAATATTCATTTTTTAAGGCTTAAGGTTTAAGCTGTAATGGAAAAGGTTGGATTTTCAATTTCACTTTAGTATGCCTGTTGTGTGTTTAAATGGAGTGCGCACTCAAAAAAAGGATGGCTGTGTGTGGGTTGGGGAGGGGGTTGGGTGGGGCATGATGTTGATTTTGATGTGTGAGAGGTGAAATGGAAATCCAGTCCTGTAACCTTATTTGCATTCTTAGCCAAAGCTGTATATATCCCCAGCAAAATCAGTTTCTATTTTGCCACCTTTTAAGTCAGGTAGAGAGCTAAAAATCCTTATGATGTTGATAACATGAAGTTTGCGTCATTCAAGTACTATCAGCTCTTACCAGTAGCTCTTAATTGATGTTTGAGTGGGTCACAGATATTATTGCTGTTATATCTTAGTAGAGTACTATCTATGGTTCATTCATCCTAGCTTTGCTCATTATCTCCTAGCCTCAAAGCTGTGCTTGTTTACTGGTAGTAATTACTTTCACAACTTTAAAAAATCAGGTCCTCATAACTCCTCTCACTTCCGGTGGAATGTTTTTTGCTTCTCATTCCCTGTTGCTGACAATAGGCATGATAAACAATCAATTGTGCAAAAGTAAACTCATTCAAGTGTTAAGAACGCTCCATAGTTATTGGAAATTTCAAACTATATCCAGCATCCCTTATAACTGAGTGGGAGTCTAATAAGGAAGAGATTTCAGCTATTCCCAGATTCATGCTCTTAATCAATTTCGATTCATATGGTAATCAACGGCTCCCTAGTAGATCAGATATTTCATTTTGACGTTCAAACTAACTTTCATATTATCAGCCCTTTGCTAGTGTCTCATAAAATCAGAGAAATAAATGGTCAAGAGTTTCTGTCTCGATTCCAAAGGCAGTGAATGAGTAGAAAAAATAAATTGGGATTATTAAATGAGTGGGTTAAGAATCTGAGGGTAGGGAGTACCTCTCAGTTTTTTTAACAATGAATTTTGAGATGGTGAGGGCAATGTTGGATAGCAATATGTGGTTGATTTAAATATTGTACGATTTCGAGCCCTCCTAACTTGACATACGGTTTCCTGAAAGGGGAAGGCAGTACTAAGCGCTGGAGCCCAATATTCATAGACTATGTGATAGGTATATTACCGTCGATGAAGATCCCTTAATTTAAGTAATTGTTTGCATCACTTATCATCCACTTTATGCATACACATTTGGTAGTGCATGGTTATTCTTGCTTTCCCGATGATAATTAACATAGCATTTCTGCTTAGTGTACCACTTCATTTGTCAGATGAACCTCGTCAAATTCCCATCAGGGTTTGACTTTTGGTTTGCTTAATCAGTTTATTATCTCAATAATTTTTTTGTTAACCAATGATTTCAATCATTGATCTTCATTGGTATCTTGCGTCTTTGTATTTTTGATTAGTAATTAGGGTTTATTCTTAGCTTACAGATTCCTTCCTCCCTTTTTGGTGACGAGTGATACGAAGGACTCATGGAGGCAGCTGAAAGAACGGTAGGTGTTAGCAACAATCAGTATTTAATCATATCTCACCTAAATCTGTTAAATATTAATATACTGTTTGAAACCGTGCCATTGGAATTGGTAGAAAAAAGGGGGAACGCGGATGGTGCATGTGAGATAGGATATGTCAAGGGAAGGGCACGGTGATCAATTGCAACTCGTGGTAATCTTAAGTATGTTTAATTTTCCAGTCATTGCTAGTCTATGCAGAGATATCTTGTTCAAAAATCAAATGGAGCCTTTACAATTCAAGATATTCTCTGTTATATCTTGTTAACAAATTTAAAGCAAAATATTTGTGGTCTTAAACGTAAGCAGGGAAAGAATCTTCAGTAATTGATGAGCAGTGTCTATGGAGTTGGAACTCAACTCTTCTCTTTGAATTTTGCCACATTAGCCATTATTATCTTACATTTACAAGTAACATTTAGATTCTGTAGGGAGATCCTTCTGATTACCCTATTAGAAGCCATCTAGTGATGTTTAATCCTTCACCCAAAATCAATTTGTAGCTTAGCTTCTATGAAGATTTAAGATACGCGCTCATGCTTGATGAAATATACTCTGTAAGGGGATCGGTGTCCATGTCATTAGATAAAGAAAAGTGAACAGTCTTTGCTCTGCCTTTCAAGTGAAATTGGATGCATTGTTTTGCATGGGCTGACATAATAATCGATTGGACATACATAGATATCAGTTAACGTTAAAGCTTCAAATTGAATTCAGCACCCTCAAAAGCGAGTGAGGCAAACGGTCAAAGCCAGTATTTTTTGGTTAAATGGAAATAGGTTCCCTTCCATTAGTCTGGAATTCATTGGAATTGATTGCCTGGGAATTCTCCTTGTAAAGAATGTTGGAATTGGATGAAAGAGACCGTAAAAAATTTGACAGTTCAATTTGTTTGTCCCCTTGGATCACTTTAAGAAACCGTTGACTGACAGTAAGGAGGCATCGGTAGCCTTGATAACTCACAGCATTAAAGCCACTTTTTCAAATGTTAAAGTAAGGGATTGGATTTTCTATTTAACTTCAGGTTGTATGAATGTTTGGGGTGAGTGGCCACTCAGTACTGGTGTGTGGGGAATATATTCTGGTGTTATGGGGTGGGGGGTTGGGTGGGGCAGGGCCTGGTGTTGTTTTTGTGATAGGTGAAGTTTAAAATGGAAATCCAATCCTATAGCTTTGTTTGCATTCTCAGGTATTAATGTAAAAATATCTCAAAATCCCTCTGTAATACATCGCTCTTGAATATTGAATCACGCTGGGAATAGAATACCCTTGCTGGGTGGAAAGTTTATGCTTCACAAAACTTTCTATATTAGAGGTTTGCTGCGGGATCAACGAGATGCACTGCAGTCTGCCTAGAGCGATACTGGCTTTAAAGTTACCTCAGAAGACAGCGAGGATTTCCGTGGGTAGCAGTTGATTAAATTCAATACGTCAGAAACATGAAATTAGCATTGGTCGATAAATTGCTTTTTTAATTTTGGGTGCACATTGTCAATAACTTAGTCAAGAGGGATGAAGAGAGTAATGTTCAGTTCAGGATTTTTTTGTCATTCCTCATAATTGCTTACATAATCAATGTCAGTAGTATAATGTAGTCAGCCCCATGCCTAAAATTGAATAATTTTCATAACCGTGGCATCTTTTGAACCTGACTTGTGGCATTTGAAAATCATTTTGATCCTTCAGATTAGAACATTTTAAGAGCTTGGCATTTTCACAGGTCATTTGTGGACACCTCAAAAGTTAATTGATGGTCAAGGGTTGTTTTCTTGGCTCCATAGTCAGTGAATCGACTCTTAAATTAAATTGGGTTTACTTCACATATGCACGTAAAATAATGGGATAGGAATGAGATGAATTTTCTTGTAGAGTCATAGTAGGTGACTTGTTTAACAGTAATTTTCTCATTGTCTTTATAAAATGATTGGCTCTAGTCAGTAGATTTGTATCTCATTCCTAATTTGTTAAACCATGAAGAGCATATGGAAGGGTTTGCAGCGATTGTTAAAGAATGACCACGTTTGCTTTTGTTAAGTAAATGGACTGTATCACGAGGAATGAAATTATGATCGCAGTCATTGAAAATTTGATTTTGGTGTTGCAATTGATCGCCGTAGTGGGTTATTTAAGACATTGCTTGAGTTGATTAACTTTATGATATTGAATTGGGCTCCAGAGAGTATTGCCATATGTTTATTGGTTTGAAACATTTACCATTGACGATACTCTTAATTAAAAGCTTTATTATGCATCAGAGATTAATGGGGACAGGTCAGTCAAATTTCGTTACACAAAGTCATAGATGTACATTGACTGATGAATCTCACTTTGGACTCTTGAAAGCTTTTTAAGTAAACTGAAGAGTGTTTTCCTATGAACTTAATCAATAGCAAAAGAATGGTGGGGGCTCGTTAGAGTTGGTCAATGTCCATGTTAATCATCAAGTTCTGGTATGGTTTGCCATTTAGAGGCGGTGCAAAGCCAGTATGCGATCTTCTTTTAAAGTTAGGATTCTCATGACCTTTACTTGAAGACCTTTGAGGGTCTATAATTTCCCAAGGAGTAGTAGTCTGAACTTGCTTGTTTTTAATTAAAAGATGTTGGATGTCCATCATTACTTCCTGAGTGGTTGTTGTATGTATGTTTGTGTGGAGTATACTCCGGAATGGATGAGTAGTGAATATTTAGTAGAGTTGCTAGCTTGGTTTACTAACAAATACTAATGTGGTGTTGGGTTGTAGATAGAGTTTTATCTGATTTTTGGGAATTGTTAGTGGTTGTAGGTGTAATCTATGTGGTGAATTTTTGGAAGCAAATGATGGAAGTACAACATCAAAAATCTTTTCACGGATCCTTAATAAAATACTTAGATTTAACTATTTTTGCCTTATATTTCACTCGTAATATCTCAGTGATTCAACTCTCGATTTTCTTTGTTAATGGTAGCTTCCCAGATATTAGTGTTTGCATTCCCGTGTTTCCTGCACTACTGTGATGGGATATCTTTTGCTTTCTCATAACTACCTATCCATAAGTATCCCAATGCATCAAATTAGTCTCATTTCTTATTAATGGTACAGATGCTTTGCACCAAACTCAGGTGGCATGTCGATGGTTTCTGAGCAAAAATATTCACTTATTGTTCATTAACCTGGTAGTGATGGAACTTAGTAACTTCATTTTGAGATTGAAATAAGGGAAAACAGAGACATTCATGTAATTCATTGTTTGCTTTAGTTTATTATTCATAATGAAGTTTTTTAAATTAAATTCTTTGATCAGAAGCTCCCTCTGTCATAAATTTTGGGCCATCCAGAACTGGTCATTCTGCATTGTTTTTGGTGAATACTGCAGTGTTCACATTCTTCATGCTCAACGTAAAAATGTAAATCTCTCCTTTGTTGATCTTTTGATTGAAGAGCGGTAGAATTAGAAGTAAAATTCTCTGCATTATGCAGATGTACATCTTTGACGTTGACGGAATTAATCTGACTTGAACTGATCAATTTGTAGTAATGGGAAAGTCTCTTAGAAAGCTATTGAATCCAATCAAATATTAATCTTAAATGTACTCTTAGGCTTCATTTCTAAGGTGTGAATGGGAAATTTGCAAGACATCATTTTATGGGTAAGACCGCTTCGTAAGAGTCTTTGGTTTGATGTAACCTGACTGAAGCGGTTTAAAATATTCACATCATTATGCCAAGGGTCTTTCAGTGATAATAATTCATAGACTATAATGGGGTCGAATATTTATATATTTTATTAGAGGGATTTCACTCATAAAGTAAAAGATCAATACTGCCTTTGGAGGTAGAGTTTGGCTCTGCTTATGGACCATAACCGCCTTTGCATGATGATATCCAGGGTTAGTGTTAATCATTGATATGCTGTATGCAGTAGAATCCTTCCCAAGTTTGCATTCAAATACCATCCATCAGTGAATCCCTCCCTGTAAAGCATCACATCAGCCCAAATGTGTTAATGAAACATTGAGAAATACTGACTGCTATAACAATCCACAGCTTGAGGTCCTAGGATGATAATATCATTACCCTGTTTTTATCTGTGCATTGCTCTCGGGTCACCTGCTTCCTATCCTTCTCTGGATAATATCGTAACTGTTAGTGGGTTTCATTAATCTAATTCACGCAACAGCTCCATCAAATCATAAAGGGGAGCTGGAAACCTTCTGATTTGATTTGGAGGGCTCTTTTTTCGGATGCCTTACATGCCTTTACGGTAATGTGCTTTTGATATGATCCCCTTTAAAAGCAGTACCTTTGATAAGATTCATTTTTTAAGGCTTAAGGTTTAAGCTGTAATGGAAAAGGTTGGATTTTCAATTTCACTTTAGTATGCCTGTTGTGTGTTTAAATGGAGTGCGCACTCAAAAAAAGGATGGCTGTGTGTGGGTTGGGGAGGGGGTTGGGTGGGGCATGATGTTGGTTTTTGATGTGTGAGAGGTGAAATGGAAATCCAGTCCTGTAACCTTATTTGCATTCTTAGCCAAAGCTGTATATATCCCCAGCAAAATCAGTTTCTATTTTGCCACCTTTTAAGTCACGTAGAGAGCTAAAAATCCTTATGATGTTGATAACATGAAGTTTGCATCATTGAAGTACTATCAGCTCTTACCAGTAGCTCTTAATTGATGTTTGAGTGGGTCACAGATATTATTGCTGTTATATCTTAGTAGAGTACTATCTATGGTTCATTCATCCTAGCTTTGCTCATTATCTCCTAGCCTCAAAGCTGTGCTTGTTTACTGGTAGTAATTACTTTCACAACTTTAAAAAATCAGCCTAACTCCTCTCACTTCCGGTGGAATGTTTTTTGCTTCTCATTCCCTGTTGCTGACAATAGGCGTGATAAACAATCAATTGTGCAAAAGTAAACTCATTCAAGTGTTAAGATAGCTCCATAGTTATTGGAAATTTCAAACTATATCCAGCATCCCTTATAACTGAGTGGGAGTCTAATAAGGAAGAGATTTCAGCTATTCCCAGATTCATGCTCTTAATCAATTTCGATTCATATGGTAATCAACGGCTCCCTAGAAGATCAGATATTTCATTTTGACGTTCAAACTAACTTTCATATTATCAGCCCTTTGCTAGTGTCTCATAAAATCAGAGAAATAAATGGTCAAGAGTTTCTGTCTCGATTCCAAAGGCAGTGAATGAGTAGAAAAAATAAATTGGGATTATTAAATGAGTGGGTTAAGAATCTGAGGGTAGGGAGTACCTCTCAGTTTTTTTAACAATGAATTTTGAGATGGTGAGGGCAATGTTGGATAGCAATTTGTGGTTGATTTAAATATTGTACGATTTCGAGCCCTCCTAACTTGACATACGGTTTCCTGAAAGGGGAAGGCAGTACTAAGCGCTGGAGCCCAATATTCATAGACTATGTGATAGGTATATTACCGTCGATGAAGATCCCTTAATTTAAGTAATTGTTTGCATCACTTATCATCCACTTTATGCATACACATTTGGTAGTGCATGGTTATTCTTGCTTTCCCGATGATAATTAACATAGCATTTCTGCTTAGTGTACCACTTCATTTGTCAGATGAACCTCGTCAAATTCCCATCAGGGTTTGACTTTTGGTTTGCTTAATCAGTTTATTATCTCAATAATTTCTTTGTTAACCAATGATTTCAATCATTGATCTTCATCGGTATCTTGCGTCTTTGTATTTTTGATTAGTAATTAGGGTTTATTCTTAGCTTACAGATTCCTTCCTCCCTTTTTGGTGACGAGTGATACGAAGGACTCATGGAGGCAGCTGAAAGAACGGTAGGTGTTAGCAACAATCAGTATTTAATCATATCTCACCTAAATCTGTTAAATATTAATATACTGTTTGAAACCGTGCCATTGGAATTGGTAGAAAAAAGCGGGAACGCGGATGGTGCATGTGAGATAGGATATGTCAAGGGAAGGGCACGGTGATCAATTGCAACTCGTGGTAATCTTAAGTATGTTTAATTTTCCAGTCATTGCTAGTCTATGCAGAGATATCTTGTTCAAAAATCAAATGGAGCCTTTACAATTCAAGATATTCTCTGTTATATCTTGTTAACAAATTTAAAGCAAAATATTTGTGGTCTTAAACGTAAGCAGGGAAAGAATCTTCAGTAATTGATGAGCAGTGTCTATGGAGTTGGAACTCAACTCTTCTCTTTGAATTTTGCCACATTAGCCATTATTATCTTACATTTACAAGTAACATTTAGATTCTGTAGGGAGATCCTTCTGATTACCCTATTAGATGCCATCTAGTGATGTTTAATCCTTCACCCAAAATCAATTTGTAGCTTAGCTTCTATGAAGATTTAAGATACGCGCTCATGCTTGATGAAATATACTCTGTAAGGGGATCGGTGTCCATGTCATTAGATAAAGAAAAGTGAACAGTCTTTGCTCTGCCTTTCAAGTGAAATTGGATGCATTGTTTTGCATGGGCTGACATAATAATCGATTGGACATACATAGATATCAGTTAACGTTAAAGCTTCAAATTGAATTCAGCACCCTCAAAAGCGAGTGAGGCAAACGGTCAAAGCCAGTATTTTTTGGTTAAATGGAAATAGGTTCCCTTCCATTAGTCTGGAATTCATTGGAATTGATTGCCTGGGAATTCTCCTTGTAAAGAATGTTGGAATTGGATGAAAGAGACCGTAAAAAATTTGACAGTTCAATTTGTTTGTCCCCTTGGATCACTTTAAGAAACCGTTGACTGACAGTAAGGAGGCATCGGTAGCCTTGATAACTCACAGCATTAAAGCCACTTTTTCAAATGTTAAAGTAAGGGATTGGATTTTCTATTTAACTTCAGGTTGTATGAATGTTTGGGGTGAGTGGCCACTCAGTACTGGTGTGTGGGGAATATATTCTGGTGTTATGGGGTGGGGGGTTGGGTGGGGCAGGGCCTGGTGTTGTTTTTGTGATAGGTGAAGTTTAAAATGGAAATCCAATCCTATAGCTTTGTTTGCATTCTCAGGTATTAATGTAAAAATATCTCAAAATCCCTCTGTAATACATCGCTCTTGAATATTGAATCACACTGGGAATAGAATACCCTTGCTGGGTGGAAAGTTTATGCTTCACAAAACTTTCTATATTAGAGGTTTGCTGCGGGATCAACGAGATGCACTGCAGTCTGCCTAGAGCGATACTGGCTTTAAAGTTACCTCAGAAGACAGCGAGGATTTCCGTGGGTAGCAGTTGATTAAATTCAATACGTCAGAAACATGAAATTAGCATTGGTCGATAAATTGCTTTTTTAATTTTGGGTGCACATTGTCAATAACTTAGTCAAGAGGAATGAAGAGAGTAATGTTCAGTTCAGGATTTTTTTGTCATTCCTCATAATTGCTTACATAATCAACGTCAGTAGTATAATGTAGTCAGCCCCATGCCTAAAATTGAATAATTTTCATAACCGTGGCATCTTTTGAACCTGACTTGTGGCATTTGAAAATCATTTTGATCCTTCAGATTAGAACATTTTAAGAGCTTGGCATTTTCACAGGTCATTTGTGGACACCTCAAAAGTTAATTGATGGTCAAGGGTTGTTTTCTTGGCTCCATAGTCAGTGAATCGACTCTTAAATTAAATTGGGTTTACTTCACATATGCACGTAAAATAATGGGATAGAAATGAGATGAATTTTCTTGTAGAGTCATAGTAGGTGACTTGTTTAACAGTAATTTTCTCATTGTCTTTATAAAATGATTGGCTCTAGTCAGTAGATTTGTATCTCATTCCTAATTTGTTAAACCATGAAGAGCATATGGAAGGGTTTGCAGCGATTGTTAAGGAATGACCACGTTTGCTTTTGTTAAGTAAATGGACTGTATCACGAGGAATGAAATTACGATCGCTGTCATTGAAAATTTGATTTTGGTGTTGCAATTGATCGCCGTAGTGGGTTATTTAAGACATTGCTTGAGTTGATTAACTTTATGATATTGAATTGGGCTCCAGAGAGTATTGCCATATGTTTATTGGTTTGAAACATTTACCATTGACGATACTCTTAATTAAAAGCTTTATTATGCATCAGAGATTAATGGGGACAGGTCAGTCAAATTTCGTTACACAAAGTCATAGATGTACATTGACTGATGAATCTCACTTTGGACTCTTGAAAGCTTTTTAAGTAAACTGAAGAGTGTTTTCCTATGAACTTAATCAATAGCAAAAGAATGGTGGGGGCTCGTTAGAGTTGGTCAATGTCCATGTTAATCATCAAGTTCTGGTATGGTTTGCCATTTAGAGGCGGTGCAAAGTCAGTATACGATCTTCGTTTAAAGTTAGGATTCTCATGACCTTTACTTGAAGACCTTTGAGGGTCTATGATTTCCCAAGGAGTAGTAGTCTGAACTTGCTTGTTTTTAATTAAAAGATGTTGGATGTCCATCATTACTTCCTGAGTGGTTGTTGTATGTATGTTTGTGTGGAGTATACTCCGGAATGGATGAGTAGTGAATATTTAGTAGAGTTGCTAGCTTGGTTTACTAACAAATACTAATGTGGTGTTGGGTTGTAGATAGAGTTTTATCTGATTTTTGGGAATTGTTAGTGGTTGTAGGTGTAATCTATGTTGTGAATTTTTGGAAGCAAATGATGGAAGTACAACATCAAAAATCTTTTCACGGATCCTTAATAAAATACTTAGATTTAACTATTTTTGCCTTATATTTCACTCGTAATATCTCAGTGATTCAACTCTCGATTTTCTTTGTTAATGGTAGCTTCCCAGATATTAGTGTTTGCATTCCCGTGTTTCCTGCACTACTGTGATGGGATATCTTTTGCTTTCTCATAACAACCTATCCATAAGTATCCCAATGCATCAAATTAGTCTCATTTCTTATTAATGGTACAGATGCTTTGCACCAAACTCAGGTGGCATGTCGATGGTTTCTGAGCAAAAATATTCACTTATTGTTCATTAACCCGGTAGTGATGGAACTTAGTAACTTCATTTTGAGATTGAAATAAGGGAAAACAGAGACATTCATGTAATTCATTGTTTGCTTTAGTTTATTATTCATAATGATGATTTTAAATTAAATTCTTTGATCAGAAGCTCCCTCTGTCATAAATTTTGGGCCATCCAAAACTGGTCATTCTGCATTGTTTTTGGTGAATACTGCAGTGTTCACATTCTTCATGCTCAACGTAAAAATGTAAATCTCTCCTTTGTTGATCTTTTGATATAAGAGCGGTAGAGTTAGAAGTAAAATTCTCTGCATTATGCAGATGTACATCTTTGACGTTGACGGAATTAATCTGACTTGAACTGATCAATTTGTAGTAATGGGAAAGTCTCTTAGAAAGCTATTGAATCCGATCAAATATTAATCTTAAATGTACTCTTAGGCTTCATTTCTAAGGTGTGAATGGGAAATTTGCAAGACATCATTTTATGGGTAAGACCGCTTCGTAAGAGTCTTTGGTTTGATGTAACCTGACTGAAGCGGTTTAAAATATTCACATCATTATGCCAAGGGTCTTTCAGTGATAATAATTCATAGACTATAATGGGGTCGAATATTTATATATTTTATTAGAGGGATTTCACTCATAAAGTAAAAGATCAATACTGCCTTTGGAGGTAGAGTTTGGCTCTGCTTATGGACCATAACCGCCTTTGCATGATGATATCCAGGGTTAGTGTTAATCATTGATATGCTGTATGCAGTAGAATCCTTCCCAAGTTTGCATTCAAATACCATCCATCAGTGAATCCCTCCCTGTAAAGCATCACATCAGCCCAAATGTGTTAATGAAACATTGAGAAATTCTGACTGCTATAACAATCCACAGCTTGAGGTCCTAGGATGATAATATCATTACCCTGTTTTTATCTGTGCATTGCTCTCGGGTCACCTGCTTCCTATCCTTCTCTGGATAATATCGTAACTGTTAGTGGGTTTCATTAATCTAATTCATGCAACAGCTCCATTAAATCATAAAGGGGAGCTGGAAACCTTCTGATTTGATTTGGAGGGCTCTTTTTTTCGGATGCCTTACGTGCCTTTACGGTAATGTGCTTTTGATATGATCCCCTTTAAAAGCAGTACCTTTGATAATATTCATTTTTTAAGGCTTAAGGTTTAAGCTGTAATGGAAAAGGTTGGATTTTCAATTTCACTTTAGTATGCCTGTTGTGTGTTTAAATGGAGTGCGCACTCAAAAAAAGGATGGCTGTGTGTGGGTTGGGGAGGGGGTTGGGTGGGGCATGATGTTGATTTTGATGTGTGAGAGGTGAAATGGAAATCCAGTCCTGTAACCTTATTTGCATTCTTAGCCAAAGCTGTATATATCCCCAGCAAAATCAGTTTCTATTTTGCCACCTTTTAAGTCACGTAGAGAGCTAAAAATCCTTATGATGTTGATAACATGAAGTTTGCATCATTGAAGTACTATCAGCTCTTACCAGTAGCTCTTAATTGATGTTTGAGTGGGTCACAGATATTATTGCTGTTATATCTTAGTAGAGTACTATCTATGGTTCATTCATCCTAGCTTTGCTCATTATCTCCTAGCCTCAAAGCTGTGCTTGTTTACTGGTAGTAATTACTTTCACAACTTTAAAAAATCAGCCTAACTCCTCTCACTTCCGGTGGAATGTTTTTTGCTTCTCATTCCCTGTTGCTGACAATAGGCATGATAAACAATCAATTGTGCAAAAGTAAACTCATTCAAGTGTTAAGAACGCTCCATAGTTATTGGAAATTTCAAACTATATCCAGCATCCCTTATAACTGAGTGGGAGTCTAATAAGGAAGAGATTTCAGCTATTCCCAGATTCATGCTCTTAATCAATTTCGATTCATATGGAAATCAACGGCTCCCTAGTAGATCAGATATTTCATTTTGACGTTCAAACTAACTTTCATATTATCAGCCCTTTGCTAGTGTCTCATAAAATCAGAGAAATAAATGGTCAAGAGTTTCTGTCTCGATTCCAAAGGCAGTGAATGAGTAGAAAAAATAAATTGGGATTATTAAATGAGTGGGTTAAGAATCTGAGGGTAGGGAGTACCTCTCAGTTTTTTTAACAATGAATTTTGAGATGGTGAGGGCAATGTTGGATAGCAATATGTGGTTGATTTAAATATTGTACGATTTCGAGCCCTCCTAACTTGACATACGGTTTCCTGAAAGGGGAAGGCAGTACTAAGCGCTGGAGCCCAATATTCATAGACTATGTGATAGGTATATTACCGTCGATGAAGATCCCTTAATTTAAGTAATTGTTTGCATCACTTATCATCCACTTTATGCATACACATTTGGTAGTGCATGGTTATTCTTGCTTTCCCGATGATAATTAACATAGCATTTCTGCTTAGTGTACCACTTCATTTGTCAGATGAACCTCGTTAAATTCCCATCAGGGTTTGACTTTTGGTTTGCTTAATCAGTTTATTATCTCAATAATTTCTTTGTTAACCAATGATTTCAATCATTGATCTTCATCGGTATCTTGCGTCTTTGTATTTTTGATTAGTAATTAGGGTTTATTCTTAGCTTACAGATTCCTTCCTCCCTTTTTGGTGACGAGTGATACGAAGGACTCATGGAGGCAGCTGAAAGAACGGTAGGTGTTAGCAACAATCAGTATTTAATCATATCTCACCTAAATCTGTTAAATATTAATATACTGTTTGAAACCGTGCCATTGGAATTGGTAGAAAAAAGCGGGAACGCGGATGGTGCATGTGAGATAGGATATGTCAAGGGAAGGGCACGGTGATCAATTGCAACTCGTGGTAATCTTAAGTATGTTTAATTTTCCAGTCATTGCTAGTCTATGCAGAGATATCTTGTTCAAAAATCAAATGGAGCCTTTACAATTCAAGATATTCTCTGTTATATCTTGTTAACAAATTTAAAGCAAAATATTTGTGGTCTTAAACGTAAGCAGGGAAAGAATCTTCAGTAATTGATGAGCAGTGTCTATGGAGTTGGAACTCAACTCTTCTCTTTGAATTTTGCCACATTAGCCATTATTATCTTACATTTACAAGTAACATTTAGATTCTGTAGGGAGATCCTTCTGATTACCCTATTAGAAGCCATCTAGTGATGTTTAATCCTTCACCCAAAATCAATTTGTAGCTTAGCTTCTATGAAGATTTAAGATACGCGCTCATGCTTGATGAAATATACTCTGTAAGGGGATCGGTGTCCATGTCATTAGATAAAGAAAAGTGAACAGTCTTTGCTCTGCCTTTCAAGTGAAATTGGATGCATTGTTTTGCATGGGCTGACATAATAATCGATTGGACATACATAGATATCAGTTAACGTTAAAGCTTCAAATTGAATTCAGCACCCTCAAAAGCGAGTGAGGCAAACGGTCAAAGCCAGTATTTTTTGGTTAAATGGAAATAGGTTCCCTTCCATTAGTCTGGAATTCATTGGAATTGATTGCCTGGGAATTCTCCTTGTAAAGAATGTTGGAATTGGATGAAAGAGACCGTAAAAAATTTGACAGTTCAATTTGTTTGTCCCCTTGGATCACTTTAAGAAACCGTTGACTGACAGTAAGGAGGCATCGGTAGCCTTGATAACTCACAGCATTAAAGCCACTTTTTCAAATGTTAAAGTAAGGGATTGGATTTTCTATTTAACTTCAGGTTGTATGAATGTTTGGGGTGAGTGGCCACTCAGTACTGGTGTGTGGGGAATATATTCTGGTGTTATGGGGTGGGGGGTTGGGTGGGGCAGGGCCTGGTGTTGTTTTTGTGATAGGTGAAGTTTAAAATGGAAATCCAATCCTATAGCTTTGTTTGCATTCTCAGGTATTAATGTAAAAATATCTCAAAATCCCTCTGTAATACATCGCTCTTGAATATTGAATCACACTGGGAATAGAATACCCTTGCTGGGTGGAAAGTTTATGCTTCACAAAACTTTCTATATTAGAGGTTTGCTGCGGGATCAACGAGATGCACTGCAGTCTGCCTAGAGCGATACTGGCTTTTAAGTTACCTCACAAGACAGCGAGGATTTCCGTGGGTAGCAGTTGATTAAATTCAATACGTCAGAAACATGAAATTAGCATTGGTCGATAAATTGCTTTTTTAATTTTGGGTGCACATTGTCAATAACTTAGTCAAGAGGAATGAAGAGAGTAATGTTCAGTTCAGGATTTTTTTGTCATTCCTCATAATTGCTTACATAATCAACGTCAGTAGTATAATGTAGTCAGCCCCATGCCTAAAATTGAATAATTTTCATAACCGTGGCATCTTTTGATCCTGACTTGTGGCATTTGAAAATCATTTTGATCCTTCAGATTAGAACATTTTAAGAGCTTGGCATTTTCACAGGTCATTTGTGGACACCTCAAAAGTTAATTGATGGTCAAGGGTTGTTTTCTTGGCTCCATAGTCAGTGAATCGACTCTTAAATTAAATTGGGTTTACTTCACATATGCACGTAAAATAATGGGATAGGAATGAGATGAATTTTCTTGTAGAGTCATAGTAGGTGACTTGTTTAACAGTAATTTTCTCATTGTCTTTATAAAATGATTGGCTCTAGTCAGTAGATTTGTATCTCATTCCTAATTTGTTAAACCATGAAGAGCATATGGAAGGGTTTGCAGCGATTGTTAAGGAATGACCACGTTTGCTTTTGTTAAGTAAATGGACTGTATCATGAGGAATGAAATTACGATCGCTGTCATTGAAAATTTGATTTTGGTGTTGCAATTGATCGCCGTAGTGGGTTATTTAAGACATTGCTTGAGTTGATTAACTTTATGATATTGAATTGGGCTCCAGAGAGTATTGCCATATGTTTATTGGTTTGAAACATTTACCATTGACGATACTCTTAATTAAAAGCTTTATTATGCATCAGAGATTAATGGGGACAGGTCAGTCAAATTTCGTTACACAAAGTCATAGATGTACATTGACTGATGAATCTCACTTTGGACTCTTGAAAGCTTTTTAAGTAAACTGAAGAGTGTTTTCCTATGAACTTAATCAATAGCAAAAGAATGGTGGGGGCTCGTTAGAGTTGGTCAATGTCCATGTTAATCATCAAGTTCTGGTATGGTTTGCCATTTAGAGGCGGTGCAAAGTCAGTATACGATCTTCGTTTAAAGTTAGGATTCTCATGACCTTTACTTGAAGACCTTTGAGGGTCTATGATTTCCCAAGGAGTAGTAGTCTGAACTTGCTTGTTTTTAATTAAAAGATGTTGGATGTCCATCATTACTTCCTGAGTGGTTGTTGTATGTATGTTTGTGTGGAGTATACTCCGGAATGGATGAGTAGTGAATATTTAGTAGAGTTGCTAGCTTGGTTTACTAACAAATACTAATGTGGTGTTGGGTTGTAGATAGAGTTTTATCTGATTTTTGGGAATTGTTAGTGGTTGTAGGTGTAATCTATGTTGTGAATTTTTGGAAGCAAATGATGGAAGTACAACATCAAAAATCTTTTCACGGATCCTTAATAAAATACTTAGATTTAACTATTTTTGCCTTATATTTCACTCGTAATATCTCAGTGATTCAACTCTCGATTTTCTTTGTTAATGGTAGCTTCCCAGATATTAGTGTTTGCATTCCCGTGTTTCCTGCACTACTGTGATGGGATATCTTTTGCTTTCTCATAACAACCTATCCATAAGTATCCCAATGCATCAAATTAGTCTCATTTCTTATTAATGGTACAGATGCTTTGCACCAAACTCAGGTGGCATGTCGATGGTTTCTGAGCAAAAATATTCACTTATTGTTCATTAACCCGGTAGTGATGGAACTTAGTAACTTCATTTTGAGATTGAAATAAGGGAAAACAGAGACATTCATGTAATTCATTGTTTGCTTTAGTTTATTATTCATAATGATGATTTTAAATTAAATTCTTTGATCAGAAGCTCCCTCTGTCATAAATTTTGGGCCATCCAAAACTGGTCATTCTGCATTGTTTTTGGTGAATACTGCAGTGTTCACATTCTTCATGCTCAACGTAAAAATGTAAATCTCTCCTTTGTTGATCTTTTGATATAAGAGCCGTAGAGTTAGAAGTAAAATTCTCTGCATTATGCAGATGTACATCTTTGACGTTGACGGAATTAATCTGACTTGAACTGATCAATTTGTAGTAATGGGAAAGTCTCTTAGAAAGCTATTGAATCCGATCAATTATTAATCTTAAATGTACTCTTAGGCTTCATTTCTAAGGTGTGAATGGGAAATTTGCAAGACATCATTTTATGGGTAAGACCGCTTCGTAAGAGTCTTTGGTTTGATGTAACCTGACTGAAGCGGTTTAAAATATTCACATCATTATGCCAAGGGTCTTTCAGTGATAATAATTCATAGACTATAATGGGGTCGAATATTTATATATTTTATTAGAGGGATTTCACTCATAAAGTAAAAGATCAATACTGCCTTTGGAGGTAGAGTTTGGCTCTGCTTATGGACCATAACCGCCTTTGCATGATGATATCCAGGGTTAGTGTTAATCATTGATATGCTGTATGCAGTAGAATCCTTCCCAAGTTTGCATTCAAATACCATCCATCAGTGAATCCCTCCCTGTAAAGCATCACATCAGCCCAAATGTGTTAATGAAACATTGAGAAATTCTGACTGCTATAACAATCCACAGCTTGAGGTCCTAGGATGATAATATCATTACCCTGTTTTTATCTGTGCATTGCTCTCGGGTCACCTGCTTCCTATCCTTCTCTGGATAATATCGTAACTGTTAGTGGGTTTCATTAATCTAATTCATGCAACAGCTCCATTAAATCATAAAGGGGAGCTGGAAACCTTCTGATTTGATTTGGAGGGCTCTTTTTTTCGGATGCCTTACGTGCCTTTACGGTAATGTGCTTTTGATATGATCCCCTTTAAAAGCAGTACCTTTGATAATATTCATTTTTTAAGGCTTAAGGTTTAAGCTGTAATGGAAAAGGTTGGATTTTCAATTTCACTTTAGTATGCCTGTTGTGTGTTTAAATGGAGTGCGCACTCAAAAAAAGGATGGCTGTGTGTGGGTTGGGGAGGGGGTTGGGTGGGGCATGATGTTGATTTTGATGTGTGAGAGGTGAAATGGAAATCCAGTCCTGTAACCTTATTTGCATTCTTAGCCAAAGCTGTATATATCCCCAGCAAAATCAGTTTCTATTTTGCCACCTTTTAAGTCAGGTAGAGAGCTAAAAATCCTTATGATGTTGATAACATGAAGTTTGCGTCATTCAAGTACTATCAGCTCTTACCAGTAGCTCTTAATTGATGTTTGAGTGGGTCACAGATATTATTGCTGTTATATCTTAGTAGAGTACTATCTATGGTTCATTCATCCTAGCTTTGCTCATTATCTCCTAGCCTCAAAGCTGTGCTTGTTTACTGGTAGTAATTACTTTCACAACTTTAAAAAATCAGGTCCTCATAACTCCTCTCACTTCCGGTGGAATGTTTTTTGCTTCTCATTCCCTGTTGCTGACAATAGGCATGATAAACAATCAATTGTGCAAAAGTAAACTCATTCAAGTGTTAAGAACGCTCCATAGTTATTGGAAATTTCAAACTATATCCAGCATCCCTTATAACTGAGTGGGAGTCTAATAAGGAAGAGATTTCAGCTATTCCCAGATTCATGCTCTTAATCAATTTCGATTCATATGGTAATCAACGGCTCCCTAGTAGATCAGATATTTCATTTTGACGTTCAAACTAACTTTCATATTATCAGCCCTTTGCTAGTGTCTCATAAAATCAGAGAAATAAATGGTCAAGAGTTTCTGTCTCGATTCCAAAGGCAGTGAATGAGTAGAAAAAATAAATTGGGATTATTAAATGAGTGGGTTAAGAATCTGAGGGTAGGGAGTACCTCTCAGTTTTTTTAACAATGAATTTTGAGATGGTGAGGGCAATGTTGGATAGCAATATGTGGTTGATTTAAATATTGTACGATTTCGAGCCCTCCTAACTTGACATACGGTTTCCTGAAAGGGGAAGGCAGTACTAAGCGCTGGAGCCCAATATTCATAGACTATGTGATAGGTATATTACCGTCGATGAAGATCCCTTAATTTAAGTAATTGTTTGCATCACTTATCATCCACTTTATGCATACACATTTGGTAGTGCATGGTTATTCTTGCTTTCCCGATGATAATTAACATAGCATTTCTGCTTAGTGTACCACTTCATTTGTCAGATGAACCTCGTCAAATTCCCATCAGGGTTTGACTTTTGGTTTGCTTAATCAGTTTATTATCTCAATAATTTTTTTGTTAACCAATGATTTCAATCATTGATCTTCATTGGTATCTTGCGTCTTTGTATTTTTGATTAGTAATTAGGGTTTATTCTTAGCTTACAGATTCCTTCCTCCCTTTTTGGTGACGAGTGATACGAAGGACTCATGGAGGCAGCTGAAAGAACGGTAGGTGTTAGCAACAATCAGTATTTAATCATATCTCACCTAAATCTGTTAAATATTAATATACTGTTTGAAACCGTGCCATTGGAATTGGTAGAAAAAAGGGGGAACGCGGATGGTGCATGTGAGATAGGATATGTCAAGGGAAGGGCACGGTGATCAATTGCAACTCGTGGTAATCTTAAGTATGTTTAATTTTCCAGTCATTGCTAGTCTATGCAGAGATATCTTGTTCAAAAATCAAATGGAGCCTTTACAATTCAAGATATTCTCTGTTATATCTTGTTAACAAATTTAAAGCAAAATATTTGTGGTCTTAAACGTAAGCAGGGAAAGAATCTTCAGTAATTGATGAGCAGTGTCTATGGAGTTGGAACTCAACTCTTCTCTTTGAATTTTGCCACATTAGCCATTATTATCTTACATTTACAAGTAACATTTAGATTCTGTAGGGAGATCCTTCTGATTACCCTATTAGAAGCCATCTAGTGATGTTTAATCCTTCACCCAAAATCAATTTGTAGCTTAGCTTCTATGAAGATTTAAGATACGCGCTCATGCTTGATGAAATATACTCTGTAAGGGGATCGGTGTCCATGTCATTAGATAAAGAAAAGTGAACAGTCTTTGCTCTGCCTTTCAAGTGAAATTGGATGCATTGTTTTGCATGGGCTGACATAATAATCGATTGGACATACATAGATATCAGTTAACGTTAAAGCTTCAAATTGAATTCAGCACCCTCAAAAGCGAGTGAGGCAAACGGTCAAAGCCAGTATTTTTTGGTTAAATGGAAATAGGTTCCCTTCCATTAGTCTGGAATTCATTGGAATTGATTGCCTGGGAATTCTCCTTGTAAAGAATGTTGGAATTGGATGAAAGAGACCGTAAAAAATTTGACAGTTCAATTTGTTTGTCCCCTTGGATCACTTTAAGAAACCGTTGACTGACAGTAAGGAGGCATCGGTAGCCTTGATAACTCACAGCATTAAAGCCACTTTTTCAAATGTTAAAGTAAGGGATTGGATTTTCTATTTAACTTCAGGTTGTATGAATGTTTGGGGTGAGTGGCCACTCAGTACTGGTGTGTGGGGAATATATTCTGGTGTTATGGGGTGGGGGGTTGGGTGGGGCAGGGCCTGGTGTTGTTTTTGTGATAGGTGAAGTTTAAAATGGAAATCCAATCCTATAGCTTTGTTTGCATTCTCAGGTATTAATGTAAAAATATCTCAAAATCCCTCTGTAATACATCGCTCTTGAATATTGAATCACGCTGGGAATAGAATACCCTTGCTGGGTGGAAAGTTTATGCTTCACAAAACTTTCTATATTAGAGGTTTGCTGCGGGATCAACGAGATGCACTGCAGTCTGCCTAGAGCGATACTGGCTTTAAAGTTACCTCAGAAGACAGCGAGGATTTCCGTGGGTAGCAGTTGATTAAATTCAATACGTCAGAAACATGAAATTAGCATTGGTCGATAAATTGCTTTTTTAATTTTGGGTGCACATTGTCAATAACTTAGTCAAGAGGGATGAAGAGAGTAATGTTCAGTTCAGGATTTTTTTGTCATTCCTCATAATTGCTTACATAATCAATGTCAGTAGTATAATGTAGTCAGCCCCATGCCTAAAATTGAATAATTTTCATAACCGTGGCATCTTTTGAACCTGACTTGTGGCATTTGAAAATCATTTTGATCCTTCAGATTAGAACATTTTAAGAGCTTGGCATTTTCACAGGTCATTTGTGGACACCTCAAAAGTTAATTGATGGTCAAGGGTTGTTTTCTTGGCTCCATAGTCAGTGAATCGACTCTTAAATTAAATTGGGTTTACTTCACATATGCACGTAAAATAATGGGATAGGAATGAGATGAATTTTCTTGTAGAGTCATAGTAGGTGACTTGTTTAACAGTAATTTTCTCATTGTCTTTATAAAATGATTGGCTCTAGTCAGTAGATTTGTATCTCATTCCTAATTTGTTAAACCATGAAGAGCATATGGAAGGGTTTGCAGCGATTGTTAAAGAATGACCACGTTTGCTTTTGTTAAGTAAATGGACTGTATCACGAGGAATGAAATTATGATCGCAGTCATTGAAAATTTGATTTTGGTGTTGCAATTGATCGCCGTAGTGGGTTATTTAAGACATTGCTTGAGTTGATTAACTTTATGATATTGAATTGGGCTCCAGAGAGTATTGCCATATGTTTATTGGTTTGAAACATTTACCATTGACGATACTCTTAATTAAAAGCTTTATTATGCATCAGAGATTAATGGGGACAGGTCAGTCAAATTTCGTTACACAAAGTCATAGATGTACATTGACTGATGAATCTCACTTTGGACTCTTGAAAGCTTTTTAAGTAAACTGAAGAGTGTTTTCCTATGAACTTAATCAATAGCAAAAGAATGGTGGGGGCTCGTTAGAGTTGGTCAATGTCCATGTTAATCATCAAGTTCTGGTATGGTTTGCCATTTAGAGGCGGTGCAAAGCCAGTATACGATCTTCTTTTAAAGTTAGGATTCTCATGACCTTTACTTGAAGACCTTTGAGGGTCTATGATTTCCCAAGGAGTAGTAGTCTGAACTTGCTTGTTTTTAATTAAAAGATGTTGGATGTCCATCATTACTTCCTGAGTGGTTGTTGTATGTATGTTTGTGTGGAGTATACTCCGGAATGGATGAGTAGTGAATATTTAGTAGAGTTGCTAGCTTGGTTTACTAACAAATACTAATGTGGTGTTGGGTTGTAGATAGAGTTTTATCTGATTTTTGGGAATTGTTAGTGGTTGTAGGTGTAATCTATGTGGTGAATTTTTGGAAGCAAATGATGGAAGTACAACATCAAAAATCTTTTCACGGATCCTTAATAAAATACTTAGATTTAACTATTTTTGCCTTATATTTCACTCGTAATATCTCAGTGATTCAACTCTCGATTTTCTTTGTTAATGGTAGCTTCCCAGATATTAGTGTTTGCATTCCCGTGTTTCCTGCACTACTGTGATGGGATATCTTTTGCTTTCTCATAACTACCTATCCATAAGTATCCCAATGCATCAAATTAGTCTCATTTCTTATTAATGGTACAGATGCTTTGCACCAAACTCAGGTGGCATGTCGATGGTTTCTGAGCAAAAATATTCACTTATTGTTCATTAACCTGGTAGTGATGGAACTTAGTAACTTCATTTTGAGATTGAAATAAGGGAAAACAGAGACATTCATGTAATTCATTGTTTGCTTTAGTTTATTATTCATAATGAAGTTTTTTAAATTAAATTCTTTGATCAGAAGCTCCCTCTGTCATAAATTTTGGGCCATCCAGAACTGGTCATTCTGCATTGTTTTTGGTGAATACTGCAGTGTTCACATTCTTCATGCTCAACGTAAAAATGTAAATCTCTCCTTTGTTGATCTTTTGATTGAAGAGCGGTAGAATTAGAAGTAAAATTCTCTGCATTATGCAGATGTACATCTTTGACGTTGACGGAATGAATCTGACTTGAACTGATCAATTTGTAGTAATGGGAAAGTCTCTTAGAAAGCTATTGAATCCAATCAAATATTAATCTTAAATGTACTCTTAGGCTTCATTTCTAAGGTGTGAATGGGAAATTTGCAAGACATCATTTTATGGGTAAGACCGCTTCGTAAGAGTCTTTGGTTTGATGTAACCTGACTGAAGCGGTTTAAAATATTCACATCATTATGCCAAGGGTCTTTCAGTGATAATAATTCATAGACTATAATGGGGTCGAATATTTATATATTTTATTAGAGGGATTTCACTCATAAAGTAAAAGATCAATACTGCCTTTGGAGGTAGAGTTTGGCTCTGCTTATGGACCATAACCGCCTTTGCATGATGATATCCAGGGTTAGTGTTAATCATTGATATGCTGTATGCAGTAGAATCCTTCCCAAGTTTGCATTCAAATACCATCCATCAGTGAATCCCTCCCTGTAAAGCATCACATCAGCCCAAATGTGTTAATGAAACATTGAGAAATACTGACTGCTATAACAATCCACAGCTTGAGGTCCTAGGATGATAATATCATTACCCTGTTTTTATCTGTGCATTGCTCTCGGGTCACCTGCTTCCTATCCTTCTCTGGATAATATCGTAACTGTTAGTGGGTTTCATTAATCTAATTCACGCAACAGCTCCATCAAATCATAAAGGGGAGCTGGAAACCTTCTGATTTGATTTGGAGGGCTCTTTTTTCGGATGCCTTACATGCCTTTACGGTAATGTGCTTTTGATATGATCCCCTTTAAAAGCAGTACCTTTGATAAGATTCATTTTTTAAGGCTTAAGGTTTAAGCTGTAATGGAAAAGGTTGGATTTTCAATTTCACTTTAGTATGCCTGTTGTGTGTTTAAATGGAGTGCGCACTCAAAAAAAGGATGGCTGTGTGTGGGTTGGGGAGGGGGTTGGGTGGGGCATGATGTTGGTTTTTGATGTGTGAGAGGTGAAATGGAAATCCAGTCCTGTAACCTTATTTGCATTCTTAGCCAAAGCTGTATATATCCCCAGCAAAATCAGTTTCTATTTTGCCACCTTTTAAGTCACGTAGAGAGCTAAAAATCCTTATGATGTTGATAACATGAAGTTTGCATCATTGAAGTACTATCAGCTCTTACCAGTAGCTCTTAATTGATGTTTGAGTGGGTCACAGATATTATTGCTGTTATATCTTAGTAGAGTACTATCTATGGTTCATTCATCCTAGCTTTGCTCATTATCTCCTAGCCTCAAAGCTGTGCTTGTTTACTGGTAGTAATTACTTTCACAACTTTAAAAAATCAGCCTAACTCCTCTCACTTCCGGTGGAATGTTTTTTGCTTCTCATTCCCTGTTGCTGACAATAGGCGTGATAAACAATCAATTGTGCAAAAGTAAACTCATTCAAGTGTTAAGATAGCTCCATAGTTATTGGAAATTTCAAACTATATCCAGCATCCCTTATAACTGAGTGGGAGTCTAATAAGGAAGAGATTTCAGCTATTCCCAGATTCATGCTCTTAATCAATTTCGATTCATATGGTAATCAACGGCTCCCTAGAAGATCAGATATTTCATTTTGACGTTCAAACTAACTTTCATATTATCAGCCCTTTGCTAGTGTCTCATAAAATCAGAGAAATAAATGGTCAAGAGTTTCTGTCTCGATTCCAAAGGCAGTGAATGAGTAGAAAAAATAAATTGGGATTATTAAATGAGTGGGTTAAGAATCTGAGGGTAGGGAGTACCTCTCAGTTTTTTTAACAATGAATTTTGAGATGGTGAGGGCAATGTTGGATAGCAATATGTGGTTGATTTAAATATTGTACGATTTCGAGCCCTCCTAACTTGACATACGGTTTCCTGAAAGGGGAAGGCAGTACTAAGCGCTGGAGCCCAATATTCATAGACTATGTGATAGGTATATTACCGTCGATGAAGATCCCTTAATTTAAGTAATTGTTTGCATCACTTATCATCCACTTTATGCATACACATTTGGTAGTGCATGGTTATTCTTGCTTTCCCGATGATAATTAACATAGCATTTCTGCTTAGTGTACCACTTCATTTGTCAGATGAACCTCGTCAAATTCCCATCAGGGTTTGACTTTTGGTTTGCTTAATCAGTTTATTATCTCAATAATTTTTTTGTTAACCAATGATTTCAATCATTGATCTTCATTGGTATCTTGCGTCTTTGTATTTTTGATTAGTAATTAGGGTTTATTCTTAGCTTACAGATTCCTTCCTCCCTTTTTGGTGACGAGTGATACGAAGGACTCATGGAGGCAGCTGAAAGAACGGTAGGTGTTAGCAACAATCAGTATTTAATCATATCTCACCTAAATCTGTTAAATATTAATATACTGTTTGAAACCGTGCCATTGGAATTGGTAGAAAAAAGGGGGAACGCGGATGGTGCATGTGAGATAGGATATGTCAAGGGAAGGGCACGGTGATCAATTGCAACTCGTGGTAATCTTAAGTATGTTTAATTTTCCAGTCATTGCTAGTCTATGCAGAGATATCTTGTTCAAAAATCAAATGGAGCCTTTACAATTCAAGATATTCTCTGTTATATCTTGTTAACAAATTTAAAGCAAAATATTTGTGGTCTTAAACGTAAGCAGGGAAAGAATCTTCAGTAATTGATGAGCAGTGTCTATGGAGTTGGAACTCAACTCTTCTCTTTGAATTTTGCCACATTAGCCATTATTATCTTACATTTACAAGTAACATTTAGATTCTGTAGGGAGATCCTTCTGATTACCCTATTAGAAGCCATCTAGTGATGTTTAATCCTTCACCCAAAATCAATTTGTAGCTTAGCTTCTATGAAGATTTAAGATACGCGCTCATGCTTGATGAAATATACTCTGTAAGGGGATCGGTGTCCATGTCATTAGATAAAGAAAAGTGAACAGTCTTTGCTCTGCCTTTCAAGTGAAATTGGATGCATTGTTTTGCATGGGCTGACATAATAATCGATTGGACATACATAGATATCAGTTAACGTTAAAGCTTCAAATTGAATTCAGCACCCTCAAAAGCGAGTGAGGCAAACGGTCAAAGCCAGTATTTTTTGGTTAAATGGAAATAGGTTCCCTTCCATTAGTCTGGAATTCATTGGAATTGATTGCCTGGGAATTCTCCTTGTAAAGAATGTTGGAATTGGATGAAAGAGACCGTAAAAAATTTGACAGTTCAATTTGTTTGTCCCCTTGGATCACTTTAAGAAACCGTTGACTGACAGTAAGGAGGCATCGGTAGCCTTGATAACTCACAGCATTAAAGCCACTTTTTCAAATGTTAAAGTAAGGGATTGGATTTTCTATTTAACTTCAGGTTGTATGAATGTTTGGGGTGAGTGGCCACTCAGTACTGGTGTGTGGGGAATATATTCTGGTGTTATGGGGTGGGGGGTTGGGTGGGGCAGGGCCTGGTGTTGTTTTTGTGATAGGTGAAGTTTAAAATGGAAATCCAATCCTATAGCTTTGTTTGCATTCTCAGGTATTAATGTAAAAATATCTCAAAATCCCTCTGTAATACATCGCTCTTGAATATTGAATCACGCTGGGAATAGAATACCCTTGCTGGGTGGAAAGTTTATGCTTCACAAAACTTTCTATATTAGAGGTTTGCTGCGGGATCAACGAGATGCACTGCAGTCTGCCTAGAGCGATACTGGCTTTAAAGTTACCTCAGAAGACAGCGAGGATTTCCGTGGGTAGCAGTTGATTAAATTCAATACGTCAGAAACATGAAATTAGCATTGGTCGATAAATTGCTTTTTTAATTTTGGGTGCACATTGTCAATAACTTAGTCAAGAGGGATGAAGAGAGTAATGTTCAGTTCAGGATTTTTTTGTCATTCCTCATAATTGCTTACATAATCAATGTCAGTAGTATAATGTAGTCAGCCCCATGCCTAAAATTGAATAATTTTCATAACCGTGGCATCTTTTGAACCTGACTTGTGGCATTTGAAAATCATTTTGATCCTTCAGATTAGAACATTTTAAGAGCTTGGCATTTTCACAGGTCATTTGTGGACACCTCAAAAGTTAATTGATGGTCAAGGGTTGTTTTCTTGGCTCCATAGTCAGTGAATCGACTCTTAAATTAAATTGGGTTTACTTCACATATGCACGTAAAATAATGGGATAGGAATGAGATGAATTTTCTTGTAGAGTCATAGTAGGTGACTTGTTTAACAGTAATTTTCTCATTGTCTTTATAAAATGATTGGCTCTAGTCAGTAGATTTGTATCTCATTCCTAATTTGTTAAACCATGAAGAGCATATGGAAGGGTTTGCAGCGATTGTTAAAGAATGACCACGTTTGCTTTTGTTAAGTAAATGGACTGTATCACGAGGAATGAAATTATGATCGCAGTCATTGAAAATTTGATTTTGGTGTTGCAATTGATCGCCGTAGTGGGTTATTTAAGACATTGCTTGAGTTGATTAACTTTATGATATTGAATTGGGCTCCAGAGAGTATTGCCATATGTTTATTGGTTTGAAACATTTACCATTGACGATACTCTTAATTAAAAGCTTTATTATGCATCAGAGATTAATGGGGACAGGTCAGTCAAATTTCGTTACACAAAGTCATAGATGTACATTGACTGATGAATCTCACTTTGGACTCTTGAAAGCTTTATAAGTAAACTGAAGAGTGTTTTCCTATGAACTTAATCAATAGCAAAAGAATGGTGGGGGCTCGTTAGAGTTGGTCAATGTCCATGTTAATCATCAAGTTCTGGTATGGTTTGCCATTTAGAGGCGGTGCAAAGCCAGTATACGATCTTCTTTTAAAGTTAGGATTCTCATGACCTTTACTTGAAGACCTTTGAGGGTCTATGATTTCCCAAGGAGTAGTAGTCTGAACTTGCTTGTTTTTAATTAAAAGATGTTGGATGTCCATCATTACTTCCTGAGTGGTTGTTGTATGTATGTTTGTGTGGAGTATACTCCGGAATGGATGAGTAGTGAATATTTAGTAGAGTTGCTAGCTTGGTTTACTAACAAATACTAATGTGGTGTTGGGTTGTAGATAGAGTTTTATCTGATTTTTGGGAATTGTTAGTGGTTGTAGGTGTAATCTATGTGGTGAATTTTTGGAAGCAAATGATGGAAGTACAACATCAAAAATCTTTTCACGGATCCTTAATAAAATACTTAGATTTAACTATTTTTGCCTTATATTTCACTCGTAATATCTCAGTGATTCAACTCTCGATTTTCTTTGTTAATGGTAGCTTCCCAGATATTAGTGTTTGCATTCCCGTGTTTCCTGCACTACTGTGATGGGATATCTTTTGCTTTCTCATAACTACCTATCCATAAGTATCCCAATGCATCAAATTAGTCTCATTTCTTATTAATGGTACAGATGCTTTGCACCAAACTCAGGTGGCATGTCGATGGTTTCTGAGCAAAAATATTCACTTATTGTTCATTAACCTGGTAGTGATGGAACTTAGTAACTTCATTTTGAGATTGAAATAAGGGAAAACAGAGACATTCATGTAATTCATTGTTTGCTTTAGTTTATTATTCATAATGAAGTTTTTTAAATTAAATTCTTTGATCAGAAGCTCCCTCTGTCATAAATTTTGGGCCATCCAGAACTGGTCATTCTGCATTGTTTTTGGTGAATACTGCAGTGTTCACATTCTTCATGCTCAACGTAAAAATGTAAATCTCTCCTTTGTTGATCTTTTGATTGAAGAGCGGTAGAATTAGAAGTAAAATTCTCTGCATTATGCAGATGTACATCTTTGACGTTGACGGAATGAATCTGACTTGAACTGATCAATTTGTAGTAATGGGAAAGTCTCTTAGAAAGCTATTGAATCCAATCAAATATTAATCTTAAATGTACTCTTAGGCTTCATTTCTAAGGTGTGAATGGGAAATTTGCAAGACATCATTTTATGGGTAAGACCGCTTCGTAAGAGTCTTTGGTTTGATGTAA
The DNA here is from genome assembly GCA_036926295.1 of Pachydiplax longipennis. Lineage (NCBI taxonomy): Eukaryota > Metazoa > Arthropoda > Insecta > Odonata > Libellulidae > Pachydiplax > Pachydiplax longipennis. Next base: position 25,632,088 of record JAVFKF010000008.1, on the reverse strand, counting down.
CCTGACTGAAGCGGTTTAAAATATTCACATCATTATGCCAAGGGTCTTTCAGTGATAATAATTCATAGACTATAATGGGGTCGAATATTTATATATTTTATTAGAGGGATTTCACTCATAAAGTAAAAGATCAATACTGCCTTTGGAGGTAGAGTTTGGCTCTGCTTATGGACCATAACCGCCTTTGCATGATGATATCCAGGGTTAGTGTTAATCATTGATATGCTGTATGCAGTAGAATCCTTCCCAAGTTTGCATTCAAATACCATCCATCAGTGAATCCCTCCCTGTAAAGCATCACATCAGCCCAAATGTGTTAATGAAACATTGAGAAATACTGACTGCTATAACAATCCACAGCTTGAGGTCCTAGGATGATAATATCATTACCCTGTTTTTATCTGTGCATTGCTCTCGGGTCACCTGCTTCCTATCCTTCTCTGGATAATATCGTAACTGTTAGTGGGTTTCATTAATCTAATTCACGCAACAGCTCCATCAAATCATAAAGGGGAGCTGGAAACCTTCTGATTTGATTTGGAGGGCTCTTTTTTCGGATGCCTTACATGCCTTTACGGTAATGTGCTTTTGATATGATCCCCTTTAAAAGCAGTACCTTTGATAAGATTCATTTTTTAAGGCTTAAGGTTTAAGCTGTAATGGAAAAGGTTGGATTTTCAATTTCACTTTAGTATGCCTGTTGTGTGTTTAAATGGAGTGCGCACTCAAAAAAAGGATGGCTGTGTGTGGGTTGGGGAGGGGGTTGGGTGGGGCATGATGTTGGTTTTTGATGTGTGAGAGGTGAAATGGAAATCCAGTCCTGTAACCTTATTTGCATTCTTAGCCAAAGCTGTATATATCCCCAGCAAAATCAGTTTCTATTTTGCCACCTTTTAAGTCACGTAGAGAGCTAAAAATCCTTATGATGTTGATAACATGAAGTTTGCATCATTGAAGTACTATCAGCTCTTACCAGTAGCTCTTAATTGATGTTTGAGTGGGTCACAGATATTATTGCTGTTATATCTTAGTAGAGTACTATCTATGGTTCATTCATCCTAGCTTTGCTCATTATCTCCTAGCCTCAAAGCTGTGCTTGTTTACTGGTAGTAATTACTTTCACAACTTTAAAAAATCAGCCTAACTCCTCTCACTTCCGGTGGAATGTTTTTTGCTTCTCATTCCCTGTTGCTGACAATAGGCGTGATAAACAATCAATTGTGCAAAAGTAAACTCATTCAAGTGTTAAGATAGCTCCATAGTTATTGGAAATTTCAAACTATATCCAGCATCCCTTATAACTGAGTGGGAGTCTAATAAGGAAGAGATTTCAGCTATTCCCAGATTCATGCTCTTAATCAATTTCGATTCATATGGTAATCAACGGCTCCCTAGAAGATCAGATATTTCATTTTGACGTTCAAACTAACTTTCATATTATCAGCCCTTTGCTAGTGTCTCATAAAATCAGAGAAATAAATGGTCAAGAGTTTCTGTCTCGATTCCAAAGGCAGTGAATGAGTAGAAAAAATAAATTGGGATTATTAAATGAGTGGGTTAAGAATCTGAGGGTAGGGAGTACCTCTCAGTTTTTTTAACAATGAATTTTGAGATGGTGAGGGCAATGTTGGATAGCAATTTGTGGTTGATTTAAATATTGTACGATTTCGAGCCCTCCTAACTTGACATACGGTTTCCTGAAAGGGGAAGGCAGTACTAAGCGCTGGAGCCCAATATTCATAGACTATGTGATAGGTATATTACCGTCGATGAAGATCCCTTAATTTAAGTAATTGTTTGCATCACTTATCATCCACTTTATGCATACACATTTGGTAGTGCATGGTTATTCTTGCTTTCCCGATGATAATTAACATAGCATTTCTGCTTAGTGTACCACTTCATTTGTCAGATGAACCTCGTCAAATTCCCATCAGGGTTTGACTTTTGGTTTGCTTAATCAGTTTATTATCTCAATAATTTCTTTGTTAACCAATGATTTCAATCATTGATCTTCATTGGTATCTTGCGTCTTTGTATTTTTGATTAGTAATTAGGGTTTATTCTTAGCTTACAGATTCCTTCCTCCCTTTTTGGTGACGAGTGATACGAAGGACTCATGGAGGCAGCTGAAAGAACGGTAGGTGTTAGCAACAATCAGTATTTAATCATATCTCACCTAAATCTGTTAAATATTAATATACTGTTTGAAACCGTGCCATTGGAATTGGTAGAAAAAAGCGGGAACGCGGATGGTGCATGTGAGATAGGATATGTCAAGGGAAGGGCACGGTGATCAATTGCAACTCGTGGTAATCTTAAGTATGTTTAATTTTCCAGTCATTGCTAGTCTATGCAGAGATATCTTGTTCAAAAATCAAATGGAGCCTTTACAATTCAAGATATTCTCTGTTATATCTTGTTAACAAATTTAAAGCAAAATATTTGTGGTCTTAAACGTAAGCAGGGAAAGAATCTTCAGTAATTGATGAGCAGTGTCTATGGAGTTGGAACTCAACTCTTCTCTTTGAATTTTGCCACATTAGCCATTATTATCTTACATTTACAAGTAACATTTAGATTCTGTAGGGAGATCCTTCTGATTACCCTATTAGAAGCCATCTAGTGATGTTTAATCCTTCACCCAAAATCAATTTGTAGCTTAGCTTCTATGAAGATTTAAGATACGCGCTCATGCTTGATGAAATATACTCTGTAAGGGGATCGGTGTCCATGTCATTAGATAAAGAAAAGTGAACAGTCTTTGCTCTGCCTTTCAAGTGAAATTGGATGCATTGTTTTGCATGGGCTGACATAATAATCGATTGGACATACATAGATATCAGTTAACGTTAAAGCTTCAAATTGAATTCAGCACCCTCAAAAGCGAGTGAGGCAAACGGTCAAAGCCAGTATTTTTTGGTTAAATGGAAATAGGTTCCCTTCCATTAGTCTGGAATTCATTGGAATTGATTGCCTGGGAATTCTCCTTGTAAAGAATGTTGGAATTGGATGAAAGAGACCGTAAAAAATTTGACAGTTCAATTTGTTTGTCCCCTTGGATCACTTTAAGAAACCGTTGACTGACAGTAAGGAGGCATCGGTAGCCTTGATAACTCACAGCATTAAAGCCACTTTTTCAAATGTTAAAGTAAGGGATTGGATTTTCTATTTAACTTCAGGTTGTATGAATGTTTGGGGTGAGTGGCCACTCAGTACTGGTGTGTGGGGAATATATTCTGGTGTTATGGGGTGGGGGGTTGGGTGGGGCAGGGCCTGGTGTTGTTTTTGTGATAGGTGAAGTTTAAAATGGAAATCCAATCCTATAGCTTTGTTTGCATTCTCAGGTATTAATGTAAAAATATCTCAAAATCCCTCTGTAATACATCGCTCTTGAATATTGAATCACACTGGGAATAGAATACCCTTGCTGGGTGGAAAGTTTATGCTTCACAAAACTTTCTATATTAGAGGTTTGCTGCGGGATCAACGAGATGCACTGCAGTCTGCCTAGAGCGATACTGGCTTTTAAGTTACCTCACAAGACAGCGAGGATTTCCGTGGGTAGCAGTTGATTAAATTCAATACGTCAGAAACATGAAATTAGCATTGGTCGATAAATTGCTTTTTTAATTTTGGGTGCACATTGTCAATAACTTAGTCAAGAGGAATGAAGAGAGTAATGTTCAGTTCAGGATTTTTTTGTCATTCCTCATAATTGCTTACATAATCAACGTCAGTAGTATAATGTAGTCAGCCCCATGCCTAAAATTGAATAATTTTCATAACCGTTGCATCTTTTGAACCTGACTTGTGGCATTTGAAAATCATTTTGATCCTTCAGATCAGAACATTTTAAGAGCTTGGCATTTTCACAGGTCATTTGTGGACACCTCAAAAGTTAATTGATGGTCAAGGGTTGTTTTCTTGGCTCCATAGTCAGTGAATCGACTCTTAAATTAAATTGGGTTTACTTCACATATGCACGTAAAATAATGGGATAGGAATGAGATGAATTTTCTTGTAGAGTCATAGTAGGTGACTTGTTTAACAGTAATTTTCTCATTGTCTTTATAAAATGATTGGCTCTAGTCAGTAGATTTGTATCTCATTCCTAATTTGTTAAACCATGAAGAGCATATGGAAGGGTTTGCAGCTATTGTTAAGGAATGACCACGTTTGCTTTTGTTAAGTAAATGGACTGTATCACGAGGAATGAAATTACGATCGCTGTCATTGAAAATTTGATTTTGGTGTTGCAATTGATCGCCGTAGTGGGTTATTTAAGACATTGCTTGAGTTGATTAACTTTATGATATTGAATTGGGCTCCAGAGAGTATTGCCATATGTTTATTGGTTTGAAACATTTACCATTGACGATACTCTTAATTAAAAGCTTTATTATGCATCAGAGATTAATGGGGACAGGTCAGTCAAATTTCGTTACACAAAGTCATAGATGTACATTGACTAATGAATCTCACTTTGGACTCTTGAAAGCTTTTTAAGTAAACTGAAGAGTGTTTTCCTATGAACTTAATCAATAGCAAAAGAATGGTGGGGGCTCGTTAGAGTTGGTCAATGTCCATGTTAATCATCAAGTTCTGGTATGGTTTGCCATTTAGAGGCGGTGCAAAGTCAGTATACGATCTTCGTTTAAAGTTAGGATTCTCATGACCTTTACTTGAAGACCTTTGAGGGTCTATGATTTCCCAAGGAGTAGTAGTCTGAACTTGCTTGTTTTTAATTAAAAGATGTTGGATGTCCATCATTACTTCCTGAGTGGTTGTTGTATGTATGTTTGTGTGGAGTATACTCCGGAATGGATGAGTAGTGAATATTTAGTAGAGTTGCTAGCTTGGTTTACTAACAAATACTAATGTGGTGTTGGGTTGTAGATAGAGTTTTATCTGATTTTTGGGAATTGTTAGTGGTTGTAGGTGTAATCTATGTTGTGAATTTTTGGAAGCAAATGATGGAAGTACAACATCAAAAATCTTTTCACGGATCCTTAATAAAATACTTAGATTTAACTATTTTTGCCTTATATTTCACTCGTAATATCTCAGTGATTCAACTCTCGATTTTCTTTGTTAATGGTAGCTTCCCAGATATTAGTGTTTGCATTCCCGTGTTTCCTGCACTACTGTGATGGGATATCTTTTGCTTTCTCATAACAACCTATCCATAAGTATCCCAATGCATCAAATTAGTCTCATTTCTTATTAATGGTACAGATGCTTTGCACCAAACTCAGGTGGCATGTCGATGGTTTCTGAGCAAAAATATTCACTTATTGTTCATTAACCCGGTAGTGATGGAACTTAGTAACTTCATTTTGAGATTGAAATAAGGGAAAACAGAGACATTCATGTAATTCATTGTTTGCTTTAGTTTATTATTCATAATGATGATTTTAAATTAAATTCTTTGATCAGAAGCTCCCTCTGTCATAAATTTTGGGCCATCCAAAACTGGTCATTCTGCATTGTTTTTGGTGAATACTGCAGTGTTCACATTCTTCATGCTCAACGTAAAAATGTAAATCTCTCCTTTGTTGATCTTTTGATATAAGAGCGGTAGAGTTAGAAGTAAAATTCTCTGCATTATGCAGATGTACATCTTTGACGTTGACGGAATTAATCTGACTTGAACTGATCAATTTGTAGTAATGGGAAAGTCTCTTAGAAAGCTATTGAATCCGATCAAATATTAATCTGAAATGTACTCTTAGGCTTCATTTCTAAGGTGTGAATGGGAAATTTGCAAGACATCATTTTATGGGTAAGACCGCTTCGTAAGAGTCTTTGGTTTGATGTAACCTGACTGAAGCGGTTTAAAATATTCACATCATTATGCCAAGGGTCTTTCAGTGATAATAATTCATAGACTATAATGGGGTCGAATATTTATATATTTTATTAGAGGGATTTCACTCATAAAGTAAAAGATCAATACTGCCTTTGGAGGTAGGGTTTGGCTCTGCTTATGGACCATAACCGCCTTTGCATGATGATATCCAGGGTTAGTGTTAATCATTGATATGCTGTATGCAGTAGAATCCTTCCCAAGTTTGCATTCAAATACCATCCATCAGTGAATCCCTCCCTGTAAAGCATCACATCAGCCCAAATGTGTTAATGAAACATTGAGAAATTCTGACTGCTATAACAATCCACAGCTTGAGGTCCTAGGATGATAATATCATTACCCTGTTTTTATCTGTGCATTGCTCTCGGGTCACCTGCTTCCTATCCTTCTCTGGATAATATCGTAACTGTTAGTGGGTTTCATTAATCTAATTCATGCAACAGCTCCATTAAATCATAAAGGGGAGCTGGAAACCTTCTGATTTGATTTGGAGGGCTCTTTTTTTCGGATGCCTTACGTGCCTTTACGGGAATGTGCTTTTGATATGATCCCCTTTAAAAGCAGTACCTTTGATAATATTCATTTTTTAAGGCTTAAGGTTTAAGCTGTAATGGAAAAGGTTGGATTTTCAATTTCACTTTAGTATGCCTGTTGTGTGTTTAAATGGAGTGCGCACTCAAAAAAAGGATGGCTGTGTGTGGGTTGGGGAGGGGGTTGGGTGGGGCATGATGTTGATTTTGATGTGTGAGAGGTGAAATGGAAATCCAGTCCTGTAACCTTATTTGCATTCTTAGCCAAAGCTGTATATATCCCCAGCAAAATCAGTTTCTATTTTGCCACCTTTTAAGTCAGGTAGAGAGCTAAAAATCCTTATGATGTTGATAACATGAAGTTTGCGTCATTCAAGTACTATCAGCTCTTACCAGTAGCTCTTAATTGATGTTTGAGTGGGTCACAGATATTATTGCTGTTATATCTTAGTAGAGTACTATCTATGGTTCATTCATCCTAGCTTTGCTCATTATCTCCTAGCCTCAAAGCTGTGCTTGTTTACTGGTAGTAATTACTTTCACAACTTTAAAAAATCAGGTCCTCATAACTCCTCTCACTTCCGGTGGAATGTTTTTTGCTTCTCATTCCCTGTTGCTGACAATAGGCATGATAAACAATCAATTGTGCAAAAGTAAACTCATTCAAGTGTTAAGAACGCTCCATAGTTATTGGAAATTTCAAACTATATCCAGCATCCCTTATAACTGAGTGGGAGTCTAATAAGGAAGAGATTTCAGCTATTCCCAGATTCATGCTCTTAATCAATTTCGATTCATATGGTAATCAACGGCTCCCTAGTAGATCAGATATTTCATTTTGACGTTCAAACTAACTTTCATATTATCAGCCCTTTGCTAGTGTCTCATAAAATCAGAGAAATAAATGGTCAAGAGTTTCTGTCTCGATTCCAAAGGCAGTGAATGAGTAGAAAAAATAAATTGGGATTATTAAATGAGTGGGTTAAGAATCTGAGGGTAGGGAGTACCTCTCAGTTTTTTTAACAATGAATTTTGAGATGGTGAGGGCAATGTTGGATAGTAATTTGTGGTTGATTTAAATATTGTACGATTTCGAGCCCTCCTAACTTGACATACGGTTTCCTGAAAGGGGAAGGCAGTACTAAGCGCTGGAGCCCAATATTCATAGACTATGTGATAGGTATATTACCGTCGATGAAGATCCCTTAATTTAAGTAATTGTTTGCATCACTTATCATCCACTTTATGCATACACATTTGGTAGTGCATGGTTATTCTTGCTTTCCCGATGATAATTAACATAGCATTTCTGCTTAGTGTACCACTTCATTTGTCAGATGAACCTCGTCAAATTCCCATCAGAGTTTGACTTTTGGTTTGCTTAATCAGTTTATTATCTCAATAATTTCTTTGTTAACCAATGATTTCAATCATTGATCTTCATCGGTATCTTGCGTCTTTGTATTTTTGATTAGTAATTAGGGTTTATTCTTAGCTTACAGATTCCTTCCTCCCTTTTTGGTGACGAGTGATACGAAGGACTCATGGAGGCAGCTGAAAGAACGGTAGGTGTTAGCAACAATCAGTATTTAATCATATCTCACCTAAATCTGTTAAATATTAATATACTGTTTGAAACCGTGCCATTGGAATTGGTAGAAAAAAGCGGGAACGCGGATGGTGCATGTGAGATAGGATATGTCAAGGGAAGGGCACGGTGATCAATTGCAACTCGTGGTAATCTTAAGTATGTTTAATTTTCCAGTCATTGCTAGTCTATGCAGAGATATCTTGTTCAAAAATCAAATGGAGCCTTTACAATTCAAGATATTCTCTGTTATATCTTGTTAACAAATTTAAAGCAAAATATTTGTGGTCTTAAACGTAAGCAGGGAAAGAATCTTCAGTAATTGATGAGCAGTGTCTATGGAGTTGGAACTCAACTCTTCTCTTTGAATTTTGCCACATTAGCCATTATTATCTTACATTTACAAGTAACATTTAGATTCTGTAGGGAGATCCTTCTGATTACCCTATTAGAAGCCATCTAGTGATGTTTAATCCTTCACCCAAAATCAATTTGTAGCTTAGCTTCTATGAAGATTTAAGATACGCGCTCATGCTTGATGAAATATACTCTGTAAGGGGATCGGTGTCCATGTCATTAGATAAAGAAAAGTGAACAGTCTTTGCTCTGCCTTTCAAGTGAAATTGGATGCATTGTTTTGCATGGGCTGACATAATAATCGATTGGACATACATAGATATCAGTTAACGTTAAAGCTTCAAATTGAATTCAGCACCCTCAAAAGCGAGTGAGGCAAACGGTCAAAGCCAGTATTTTTTGGTTAAATGGAAATAGGTTCCCTTCCATTAGTCTGGAATTCATTGGAATTGATTGCCTGGGAATTCCCCTTGTAAAGAATGTTGGAATTGGATGAAAGAGACCGTAAAAAATTTGACAGTTCAATTTGTTTGTCCCCTTGGATCACTTTAAGAAACCGTTGACTGACAGTAAGGAGGCATCGGTAGCCTTGATAACTCACAGCATTAAAGCCACTTTTTCAAATGTTAAAGTAAGGGATTGGATTTTCTATTTAACTTCAGGTTGTATGAATGTTTGGGGTGAGTGGCCACTCAGTACTGGTGTGTGGGGAATATATTCTGGTGTTATGGGGTGGGGGGTTGGGTGGGGCAGGGCCTGGTGTTGTTTTTGTGATAGGTGAAGTTTAAAATGGAAATCCAATCCTATAGCTTTGTTTGCATTCTCAGGTATTAATGTAAAAATATCTCAAAATCCCTCTGTAATACATCGCTCTTGAATATTGAATCACGCTGGGAATAGAATACCCTTGCTGGGTGGAAAGTTTATGCTTCACAAAACTTTCTATATTAGAGGTTTGCTGCGGGATCAACGAGATGCACTGCAGTCTGCCTAGAGCGATACTGGCTTTAAAGTTACCTCAGAAGACAGCGAGGATTTCCGTGGGTAGCAGTTGATTAAATTCAATACGTCAGAAACATGAAATTAGCATTGGTCGATAAATTGCTTTTTTAATTTTGGGTGCACATTGTCAATAACTTAGTCAAGAGGGATGAAGAGAGTAATGTTCAGTTCAGGATTTTTTTGTCATTCCTCATAATTGCTTACATAATCAATGTCAGTAGTATAATGTAGTCAGCCCCATGCCTAAAATTGAATAATTTTCATAACCGTGGCATCTTTTGAACCTGACTTGTGGCATTTGAAAATCATTTTGATCCTTCAGATTAGAACATTTTAAGAGCTTGGCATTTTCACAGGTCATTTGTGGACACCTCAAAAGTTAATTGATGGTCAAGGGTTGTTTTCTTGGCTCCATAGTCAGTGAATCGACTCTTAAATTAAATTGGGTTTACTTCACATATGCACGTAAAATAATGGGATAGGAATGAGATGAATTTTCTTGTAGAGTCATAGTAGGTGACTTGTTTAACAGTAATTTTCTCATTGTCTTTATAAAATGATTGGCTCTAGTCAGTAGATTTGTATCTCATTCCTAATTTGTTAAACCATGAAGAGCATATGGAAGGGTTTGCAGCGATTGTTAAAGAATGACCACGTTTGCTTTTGTTAAGTAAATGGACTGTATCACGAGGAATGAAATTATGATCGCAGTCATTGAAAATTTGATTTTGGTGTTGCAATTGATCGCCGTAGTGGGTTATTTAAGACATTGCTTGAGTTGATTAACTTTATGATATTGAATTGGGCTCCAGAGAGTATTGCCATATGTTTATTGGTTTGAAACATTTACCATTGACGATACTCTTAATTAAAAGCTTTATTATGCATCAGAGATTAATGGGGACAGGTCAGTCAAATTTCGTTACACAAAGTCATAGATGTACATTGACTGATGAATCTCACTTTGGACTCTTGAAAGCTTTTTAAGTAAACTGAAGAGTGTTTTCCTATGAACTTAATCAATAGCAAAAGAATGGTGGGGGCTCGTTAGAGTTGGGCAATGTCCATGTTAATCATCAAGTTCTGGTATGGTTTGCCATTTAGAGGCGGTGCAAAGCCAGTATACGATCTTCTTTTAAAGTTAGGATTCTCATGACCTTTACTTGAAGACCTTTGAGGGTCTATAATTTCCCAAGGAGTAGTAGTCTGAACTTGCTTGTTTTTAATTAAAAGATGTTGGATGTCCATCATTACTTCCTGAGTGGTTGTTGTATGTATGTTTGTGTGGAGTATACTCCGGAATGGATGAGTAGTGAATATTTAGTAGAGTTGCTAGCTTGGTTTACTAACAAATACTAATGTGGTGTTGGGTTGTAGATAGAGTTTTATCTGATTTTTGGGAATTGTTAGTGGTTGTAGGTGTAATCTATGTGGTGAATTTTTGGAAGCAAATGATGGAAGTACAACATCAAAAATCTTTTCACGGATCCTTAATAAAATACTTAGATTTAACTATTTTTGCCTTATATTTCACTCGTAATATCTCAGTGATTCAACTCTCGATTTTCTTTGTTAATGGTAGCTTCCCAGATATTAGTGTTTGCATTCCCGTGTTTCCTGCACTACTGTGATGGGATATCTTTTGCTTTCTCATAACTACCTATCCATAAGTATCCCAATGCATCAAATTAGTCTCATTTCTTATTAATGGTACAGATGCTTTGCACCAAACTCAGGTGGCATGTCGATGGTTTCTGAGCAAAAATATTCACTTATTGTTCATTAACCTGGTAGTGATGGAACTTAGTAACTTCATTTTGAGATTGAAATAAGGGAAAACAGAGACATTCATGTAATTCATTGTTTGCTTTAGTTTATTATTCATAATGAAGTTTTTTAAATTAAATTCTTTGATCAGAAGCTCCCTCTGTCATAAATTTTGGGCCATCCAGAACTGGTCATTCTGCATTGTTTTTGGTGAATACTGCAGTGTTCACATTCTTCATGCTCAACGTAAAAATGTAAATCTCTCCTTTGTTGATCTTTTGATTGAAGAGCGGTAGAATTAGAAGTAAAATTCTCTGCATTATGCAGATGTACATCTTTGACGTTGACGGAATGAATCTGACTTGAACTGATCAATTTGTAGTAATGGGAAAGTCTCTTAGAAAGCTATTGAATCCAATCAAATATTAATCTTAAATGTACTCTTAGGCTTCATTTCTAAGGTGTGAATGGGAAATTTGCAAGACATCATTTTATGGGTAAGACCGCTTCGTAAGAGTCTTTGGTTTGATGTAACCTGACTGAAGCGGTTTAAAATATTCACATCATTATGCCAAGGGTCTTTCAGTGATAATAATTCATAGACTATAATGGGGTCGAATATTTATATATTTTATTAGAGGGATTTCACTCATAAAGTAAAAGATCAATACTGCCTTTGGAGGTAGAGTTTGGCTCTGCTTATGGACCATAACCGCCTTTGCATGATGATATCCAGGGTTAGTGTTAATCATTGATATGCTGTATGCAGTAGAATCCTTCCCAAGTTTGCATTCAAATACCATCCATCAGTGAATCCCTCCCTGTAAAGCATCACATCAGCCCAAATGTGTTAATGAAACATTGAGAAATACTGACTGCTATAACAATCCACAGCTTGAGGTCCTAGGATGATAATATCATTACCCTGTTTTTATCTGTGCATTGCTCTCGGGTCACCTGCTTCCTATCCTTCTCTGGATAATATCGTAACTGTTAGTGGGTTTCATTAATCTAATTCACGCAACAGCTCCATCAAATCATAAAGGGGAGCTGGAAACCTTCTGATTTGATTTGGAGGGCTCTTTTTTCGGATGCCTTACATGCCTTTACGGTAATGTGCTTTTGATATGATCCCCTTTAAAAGCAGTACCTTTGATAAGATTCATTTTTTAAGGCTTAAGGTTTAAGCTGTAATGGAAAAGGTTGGATTTTCAATTTCACTTTAGTATGCCTGTTGTGTGTTTAAATGGAGTGCGCACTCAAAAAAAGGATGGCTGTGTGTGGGTTGGGGAGGGGGTTGGGTGGGGCATGATGTTGGTTTTTGATGTGTGAGAGGTGAAATGGAAATCCAGTCCTGTAACCTTATTTGCATTCTTAGCCAAAGCTGTATATATCCCCAGCAAAATCAGTTTCTATTTTGCCACCTTTTAAGTCACGTAGAGAGCTAAAAATCCTTATGATGTTGATAACATGAAGTTTGCATCATTGAAGTACTATCAGCTCTTACCAGTAGCTCTTAATTGATGTTTGAGTGGGTCACAGATATTATTGCTGTTATATCTTAGTAGAGTACTATCTATGGTTCATTCATCCTAGCTTTGCTCATTATCTCCTAGCCTCAAAGCTGTGCTTGTTTACTGGTAGTAATTACTTTCACAACTTTAAAAAATCAGCCTAACTCCTCTCACTTCCGGTGGAATGTTTTTTGCTTCTCATTCCCTGTTGCTGACAATAGGCGTGATAAACAATCAATTGTGCAAAAGTAAACTCATTCAAGTGTTAAGATAGCTCCATAGTTATTGGAAATTTCAAACTATATCCAGCATCCCTTATAACTGAGTGGGAGTCTAATAAGGAAGAGATTTCAGCTATTCCCAGATTCATGCTCTTAATCAATTTCGATTCATATGGTAATCAACGGCTCCCTAGAAGATCAGATATTTCATTTTGACGTTCAAACTAACTTTCATATTATCAGCCCTTTGCTAGTGTCTCATAAAATCAGAGAAATAAATGGTCAAGAGTTTCTGTCTCGATTCCAAAGGCAGTGAATGAGTAGAAAAAATAAATTGGGATTATTAAATGAGTGGGTTAAGAATCTGAGGGTAGGGAGTACCTCTCAGTTTTTTTAACAATGAATTTTGAGATGGTGAGGGCAATGTTGGATAGCAATTTGTGGTTGATTTAAATATTGTACGATTTCGAGCCCTCCTAACTTGACATACGGTTTCCTGAAAGGGGAAGGCAGTACTAAGCGCTGGAGCCCAATATTCATAGACTATGTGATAGGTATATTACCGTCGATGAAGATCCCTTAATTTAAGTAATTGTTTGCATCACTTATCATCCACTTTATGCATACACATTTGGTAGTGCATGGTTATTCTTGCTTTCCCGATGATAATTAACATAGCATTTCTGCTTAGTGTACCACTTCATTTGTCAGATGAACCTCGTTAAATTCCCATCAGGGTTTGACTTTTGGTTTGCTTAATCAGTTTATTATCTCAATAATTTCTTTGTTAACCAATGATTTCAATCATTGATCTTCATCGGTATCTTGCGTCTTTGTATTTTTGATTAGTAATTAGGGTTTATTCTTAGCTTACAGATTCCTTCCTCCCTTTTTGGTGACGAGTGATACGAAGGACTCATGGAGGCAGCTGAAAGAACGGTAGGTGTTAGCAACAATCAGTATTTAATCATATCTCACCTAAATCTGTTAAATATTAATATACTGTTTGAAACCGTGCCATTGGAATTGGTAGAAAAAAGCGGGAACGCGGATGGTGCATGTGAGATAGGATATGTCAAGGGAAGGGCACGGTGATCAATTGCAACTCGTGGTAATCTTAAGTATGTTTAATTTTCCAGTCATTGCTAGTCTATGCAGAGATATCTTGTTCAAAAATCAAATGGAGCCTTTACAATTCAAGATATTCTCTGTTATATCTTGTTAACAAATTTAAAGCAAAATATTTGTGGTCTTAAACGTAAGCAGGGAAAGAATCTTCAGTAATTGATGAGCAGTGTCTATGGAGTTGGAACTCAACTCTTCTCTTTGAATTTTGCCACATTAGCCATTATTATCTTACATTTACAAGTAACATTTAGATTCTGTAGGGAGATCCTTCTGATTACCCTATTAGAAGCCATCTAGTGATGTTTAATCCTTCACCCAAAATCAATTTGTAGCTTAGCTTCTATGAAGATTTAAGATACGCGCTCATGCTTGATGAAATATACTCTGTAAGGGGATCGGTGTCCATGTCATTAGATAAAGAAAAGTGAACAGTCTTTGCTCTGCCTTTCAAGTGAAATTGGATGCATTGTTTTGCATGGGCTGACATAATAATCGATTGGACATACATAGATATCAGTTAACGTTAAAGCTTCAAATTGAATTCAGCACCCTCAAAAGCGAGTGAGGCAAACGGTCAAAGCCAGTATTTTTTGGTTAAATGGAAATAGGTTCCCTTCCATTAGTCTGGAATTCATTGGAATTGATTGCCTGGGAATTCTCCTTGTAAAGAATGTTGGAATTGGATGAAAGAGACCGTAAAAAATTTGACAGTTCAATTTGTTTGTCCCCTTGGATCACTTTAAGAAACCGTTGACTGACAGTAAGGAGGCATCGGTAGCCTTGATAACTCACAGCATTAAAGCCACTTTTTCAAATGTTAAAGTAAGGGATTGGATTTTCTATTTAACTTCAGGTTGTATGAATGTTTGGGGTGAGTGGCCACTCAGTACTGGTGTGTGGGGAATATATTCTGGTGTTATGGGGTGGGGGGTTGGGTGGGGCAGGGCCTGGTGTTGTTTTTGTGATAGGTGAAGTTTAAAATGGAAATCCAATCCTATAGCTTTGTTTGCATTCTCAGGTATTAATGTAAAAATATCTCAAAATCCCTCTGTAATACATCGCTCTTGAATATTGAATCACACTGGGAATAGAATACCCTTGCTGGGTGGAAAGTTTATGCTTCACAAAACTTTCTATATTAGAGGTTTGCTGCGGGATCAACGAGATGCACTGCAGTCTGCCTAGAGCGATACTGGCTTTAAAGTTACCTCACAAGACAGCGAGGATTTCCGTGGGTAGCAGTTGATTAAATTCAATACGTCAGAAACATGAAATTAGCATTGGTCGATAAATTGCTTTTTTAATTTTGGGTGCACATTGTCAATAACTTAGTCAAGAGGAATGAAGAGAGTAATGTTCAGTTCAGGATTTTTTTGTCATTCCTCATAATTGCTTACATAATCAACGTCAGTAGTATAATGTAGTCAGCCCCATGCCTAAAATTGAATAATTTTCATAACCGTGGCATCTTTTGAACCTGACTTGTGGCATTTGAAAATCATTTTGATCCTTCAGATTAGAACATTTTAAGAGCTTGGCATTTTCACAGGTCATTTGTGGACACCTCAAAAGTTAATTGATGGTCAAGGGTTGTTTTCTTGGCTCCATAGTCAGTGAATCGACTCTTAAATTAAATTGGGTTTACTTCACATATGCACGTAAAATAATGGGATAGGAATGAGATGAATTTTCTTGTAGAGTCATAGTAGGTGACTTGTTTAACAGTAATTTTCTCATTGTCTTTATAAAATGATTGGCTCTAGTCAGTAGATTTGTATCTCATTCCTAATTTGTTAAACCATGAAGAGCATATGGAAGGGTTTGCAGCGATTGTTAAGGAATGACCACGTTTGCTTTTGTTAAGTAAATGGACTGTATCATGAGGAATGAAATTACGATCGCTGTCATTGAAAATTTGATTTTGGTGTTGCAATTGATCGCCGTAGTGGGTTATTTAAGACATTGCTTGAGTTGATTAACTTTATGATATTGAATTGGGCTCCAGAGAGTATTGCCATATGTTTATTGGTTTGAAACATTTACCATTGACGATACTCTTAATTAAAAGCTTTATTATGCATCAGAGATTAATGGGGACAGGTCAGTCAAATTTCGTTACACAAAGTCATAGATGTACATTGACTGATGAATCTCACTTTGGACTCTTGAAAGCTTTTTAAGTAAACTGAAGAGTGTTTTCCTATGAACTTAATCAATAGCAAAAGAATGGTGGGGGCTCGTTAGAGTTGGTCAATGTCCATGTTAATCATCAAGTTCTGGTATGGTTTGCCATTTAGAGGCGGTGCAAAGCCAGTATACGATCTTCTTTTAAAGTTAGGATTCTCATGACCTTTACTTGAAGACCTTTGAGGGTCTATAATTTCCCAAGGAGTAGTAGTCTGAACTTGCTTGTTTTTAATTAAAAGATGTTGGATGTCCATCATTACTTCCTGAGTGGTTGTTGTATGTATGTTTGTGTGGAGTATACTCCGGAATGGATGAGTAGTGAATATTTAGTAGAGTTGCTAGCTTGGTTTACTAACAAATACTAATGTGGTGTTCGGTTGTAGATAGAGTTTTATCTGATTTTTGGGAATTGTTAGTGGTTGTAGGTGTAATCTTTGTGGTGAATTTTTGGAAGCAAATGATGGAAGTACAACATCAAAAATCTTTTCACGGATCCTTAATAAAATACTTAGATTTAACTATTTTTGCCTTATATTTCACTCGTAATATCTCAGTGATTCAACTCTCGATTTTCTTTGTTAATGGTAGCTTCCCAGATATTAGTGTTTGCATTCCCGTGTTTCCTGCACTACTGTGATGGGATATCTTTTGCTTTCTCATAACTACCTATCCATAAGTATCCCAATGCATCAAATTAGTCTCATTTCTTATTAATGGTACAGATGCTTTGCACCAAACTCAGGTGGCATGTCGATGGTTTCTGAGCAAAAATATTCACTTATTGTTCATTAACCTGGTAGTGATGGAACTTAGTAACTTCATTTTGAGATTGAAATAAGGGAAAACAGAGACATTCATGTAATTCATTGTTTGCTTTAGTTTATTATTCATAATGAAGTTTTTTAAATTAAATTCTTTGATCAGAAGCTCCCTCTGTCATAAATTTTGGGCCATCCAGAACTGGTCATTCTGCATTGTTTTTGGTGAATACTGCAGTGTTCACATTCTTCATGCTCAACGTAAAAATGTAAATCTCTCCTTTGTTGATCTTTTGATTGAAGAGCGGTAGAATTAGAAGTAAAATTCTCTGCATTATGCAGATGTACATCTTTGACGTTGACGGAATGAATCTGACTTGAACTGATCAATTTGTAGTAATGGGAAAGTCTCTTAGAAAGCTATTGAATCCAATCAAATATTAATCTTAAATGTACTCTTAGGCTTCATTTCTAAGGTGTGAATGGGAAATTTGCAAGACATCATTTTATGGGTAAGACCGCTTCGTAAGAGTCTTTGGTTTGATGTAACCTGACTGAAGCGGTTTAAAATATTCACATCATTATGCCAAGGGTCTTTCAGTGATAATAATTCATAGACTATAATGGGGTCGAATATTTATATATTTTATTAGAGGGATTTCACTCATAAAGTAAAAGATCAATACTGCCTTTGGAGGTAGAGTTTGGCTCTGCTTATTGACCATAACCGCCTTTGCATGATGATATCCAGGGTTAGTGTTAATCATTGATATGCTGTATGCAGTAGAATCCTTCCCAAGTTTGCATTCAAATACCATCCATCAGTGAATCCCTCCCTGTAAAGCATCACATCAGCCCAAATGTGTTAATGAAACATTGAGAAATACTGACTGCTATAACAATCCACAGCTTGAGGTCCTAGGATGATAAATTCATTACCCTGTTTTTATCTGTGCATTGCTCTTGGGTCACCTGCTTCCTATCCTTCTCTGGATAATATCGTAACTGTTAGTGGGTTTCATTAATCTAATTCACGCAACAGCTCCATCAAATCATAAAGGGGAGCTGGAAACCTTCTGATTTGATTTGGAGGGCTCTTTTTTCGGATGCCTTACATGCCTTTACGGTAATGTGCTTTTGATATGATCCCCTTTAAAAGCAGTACCTTTGATAAGATTCATTTTTTAAGGCTTAAGGTTTAAGCTGTAATGGAAAAGGTTGGATTTTCAATTTCACTTTAGTATGCCTGTTGTGTGTTTAAATGGAGTGCGCACTCAAAAAAAGGATGGCTGTGTGTGGGTTGGGGAGGGGGTTGGGTGGGGCATGATGTTGGTTTTTGATGTGTGAGAGGTGAAATGGAAATCCAGTCCTGTAACCTTATTTGCATTCTTAGCCAAAGCTGTATATATCCCCAGCAAAATCAGTTTCTATTTTGCCACCTTTTAAGTCACGTAGAGAGCTAAAAATCCTTATGATGTTGATAACATGAAGTTTGCATCATTGAAGTACTATCAGCTCTTACCAGTAGCTCTTAATTGATGTTTGAGTGGGTCACAGATATTATTGCTGTTATATCTTAGTAGAGTACTATCTATGGTTCATTCATCCTAGCTTTGCTCATTATCTCCTAGCCTCAAAGCTGTGCTTGTTTACTGGTAGTAATTACTTTCACAACTTTAAAAAATCAGCCTAACTCCTCTCACTTCCGGTGGAATGTTTTTTGCTTCTCATTCCCTGTTGCTGACAATAGGCGTGATAAACAATCAATTGTGCAAAAGTAAACTCATTCAAGTGTTAAGATAGCTCCATAGTTATTGGAAATTTCAAACTATATCCAGCATCCCTTATAACTGAGTGGGAGTCTAATAAGGAAGAGATTTCAGCTATTCCCAGATTCATGCTCTTAATCAATTTCGATTCATATGGTAATCAACGGCTCCCTAGAAGATCAGATATTTCATTTTGACGTTCAAACTAACTTTCATATTATCAGCCCTTTGCTAGTGTCTCATAAAATCAGAGAAATAAATGGTCAAGAGTTTCTGTCTCGATTCCAAAGGCAGTGAATGAGTAGAAAAAATAAATTGGGATTATTAAATGAGTGGGTTAAGAATCTGAGGGTAGGGAGTACCTCTCAGTTTTTTTAACAATGAATTTTGAGATGGTGAGGGCAATGTTGGATAGCAATTTGTGGTTGATTTAAATATTGTACGATTTCGAGCCCTCCTAACTTGACATACGGTTTCCTGAAAGGGGAAGGCAGTACTAAGCGCTGGAGCCCAATATTCATAGACTATGTGATAGGTATATTACCGTCGATGAAGATCCCTTAATTTAAGTAATTGTTTGCATCACTTATCATCCACTTTATGCATACACATTTGGTAGTGCATGGTTATTCTTGCTTTCCCGATGATAATTAACATAGCATTTCTGCTTAGTGTACCACTTCATTTGTCAGATGAACCTCGTCAAATTCCCATCAGGGTTTGACTTTTGGTTTGCTTAATCAGTTTATTATCTCAATAATTTCTTTGTTAACCAATGATTTCAATCATTGATCTTCATCGGTATCTTGCGTCTTTGTATTTTTGATTAGTAATTAGGGTTTATTCTTAGCTTACAGATTCCTTCCTCCCTTTTTGGTGACGAGTGATACGAAGGACTCATGGAGGCAGCTGAAAGAACGGTAGGTGTTAGCAACAATCAGTATTTAATCATATCTCACCTAAATCTGTTAAATATTAATATACTGTTTGAAACCGTGCCATTGGAATTGGTAGAAAAAAGCGGGAACGCGGATGGTGCATGTGAGATAGGATATGTCAAGGGAAGGGCACGGTGATCAATTGCAACTCGTGGTAATCTTAAGTATGTTTAATTTTCCAGTCATTGCTAGTCTATGCAGAGATATCTTGTTCAAAAATCAAATGGAGCCTTTACAATTCAAGATATTCTCTGTTATATCTTGTTAACAAATTTAAAGCAAAATATTTGTGGTCTTAAACGTAAGCAGGGAAAGAATCTTCAGTAATTGATGAGCAGTGTCTATGGAGTTGGAACTCAACTCTTCTCTTTGAATTTTGCCACATTAGCCATTATTATCTTACATTTACAAGTAACATTTAGATTCTGTAGGGAGATCCTTCTGATTACCCTATTAGAAGCCATCTAGTGATGTTTAATCCTTCACCCAAAATCAATTTGTAGCTTAGCTTCTATGAAGATTTAAGATACGCGCTCATGCTTGATGAAATATACTCTGTAAGGGGATCGGTGTCCATGTCATTAGATAAAGAAAAGTGAACAGTCTTTGCTCTGCCTTTCAAGTGAAATTGGATGCATTGTTTTGCATGGGCTGACATAATAATCGATTGGACATACATAGATATCAGTTAACGTTAAAGCTTCAAATTGAATTCAGCACCCTCAAAAGCGAGTGAGGCAAACGGTCAAAGCCAGTATTTTTTGGTTAAATGGAAATAGGTTCCCTTCCATTAGTCTGGAATTCATTGGAATTGATTGCCTGGGAATTCTCCTTGTAAAGAATGTTGGAATTGGATGAAAGAGACCGTAAAAAATTTGACAGTTCAATTTGTTTGTCCCCTTGGATCACTTTAAGAAACCGTTGACTGACAGTAAGGAGGCATCGGTAGCCTTGATAACTCACAGCATTAAAGCCACTTTTTCAAATGTTAAAGTAAGGGATTGGATTTTCTATTTAACTTCAGGTTGTATGAATGTTTGGGGTGAGTGGCCACTCAGTACTGGTGTGTGGGGAATATATTCTGGTGTTATGGGGTGGGGGGTTGGGTGGGGCAGGGCCTGGTGTTGTTTTTGTGATAGGTGAAGTTTAAAATGGAAATCCAATCCTATAGCTTTGTTTGCATTCTCAGGTATTAATGTAAAAATATCTCAAAATCCCTCTGTAATACATCGCTCTTGAATATTGAATCACACTGGGAATAGAATACCCTTGCTGGGTGGAAAGTTTATGCTTCACAAAACTTTCTATATTAGAGGTTTGCTGCGGGATCAACGAGATGCACTGCAGTCTGCCTAGAGCGATACTGGCTTTTAAGTTACCTCACAAGACAGCGAGGATTTCCGTGGGTAGCAGTTGATTAAATTCAATACGTCAGAAACATGAAATTAGCATTGGTCGATAAATTGCTTTTTTAATTTTGGGTGCACATTGTCAATAACTTAGTCAAGAGGAATGAAGAGAGTAATGTTCAGTTCAGGATTTTTTTGTCATTCCTCATAATTGCTTACATAATCAACGTCAGTAGTATAATGTAGTCAGCCCCATGCCTAAAATTGAATAATTTTCATAACCGTTGCATCTTTTGAACCTGACTTGTGGCATTTGAAAATCATTTTGATCCTTCAGATCAGAACATTTTAAGAGCTTGGCATTTTCACAGGTCATTTGTGGACACCTCAAAAGTTAATTGATGGTCAAGGGTTGTTTTCTTGGCTCCATAGTCAGTGAATCGACTCTTAAATTAAATTGGGTTTACTTCACATATGCACATAAAATAATGGGATAGGAATGAGATGAATTTTCTTGTAGAGTCATAGTAGGTGACTTGTTTAACAGTAATTTTCTCATTGTCTTTATAAAATGATTGGCTCTAGTCAGTAGATTTGTATCTCATTCCTAATTTGTTAAACCATGAAGAGCATATGGAAGGGTTTGCAGCGATTGTTAAGGAATGACCACGTTTGCTTTTGTTAAGTAAATGGACTGTATCACGAGGAATGAAATTACGATCGCTGTCATTGAAAATTTGATTTTGGTGTTGCAATTGATCGCCGTAGTGGGTTATTTAAGACATTGCTTGAGTTGATTAACTTTATGATATTGAATTGGGCTCCAGAGAGTATTGCCATATGTTTATTGGTTTGAAACATTTACCATTGACGATACTCTTAATTAAAAGCTTTATTATGCATCAGAGATTAATGGGGACAGGTCAGTCAAATTTCGTTACACAAAGTCATAGATGTACATTGACTGATGAATCTCACTTTGGACTCTTGAAAGCTTTATAAGTAAACTGAAGAGTGTTTTCCTATGAACTTAATCAATAGCAAAAGAATGGTGGGGGCTCGTTAGAGTTGGTCAATGTCCATGTTAATCATCAAGTTCTGGTATGGTTTGCCATTTAGAGGCGGTGCAAAGCCAGTATACGATCTTCTTTTAAAGTTAGGATTCTCATGACCTTTACTTGAAGACCTTTGAGGGTCTATAATTTCCCAAGGAGTAGTAGTCTGAACTTGCTTGTTTTTAATTAAAAGATGTTGGATGTCCATCATTACTTCCTGAGTGGTTGTTGTATGTATGTTTGTGTGGAGTATACTCCGGAATGGATGAGTAGTGAATATTTAGTAGAGTTGCTAGCTTGGTTTACTAACAAATACTAATGTGGTGTTGGGTTGTAGACAGAGTTTTATCTGATTTTTGGGAATTGTTAGTGGTTGTAGGTGTAATCTATGTGGTGAATTTTTGGAAGCAAATGATGGAAGTACAACATCAAAAATCTTTTCACGGATCCTTAATAAAATACTTAGATTTAACTATTTTTGCCTTATATTTCACTCGTAATATCTCAGTGATTCAACTCTCGATTTTCTTTGTTAATGGTAGCTTCCCAGATATTAGTGTTTGCATTCCCGTGTTTCCTGCACTACTGTGATGGGATATCTTTTGCTTTCTCATAACTACCTATCCATAAGTATCCCAATGCATCAAATTAGTCTCATTTCTTATTAATGGTACAGATGCTTTGCACCAAACTCAGGTGGCATGTCGATGGTTTCTGAGCAAAAATATTCACTTATTGTTCATTAACCTGGTAGTGATGGAACTTAGTAACTTCATTTTGAGATTGAAATAAGGGAAAACAGAGACATTCATGTAATTCATTGTTTGCTTTAGTTTATTATTCATAATGAAGTTTTTTAAATTAAATTCTTTGATCAGAAGCTCCCTCTGTCATAAATTTTTGGCCATCCAGAACTGGTCATTCTGCATTGTTTTTGGTGAATACTGCAGTGTTCACATTCTTCATGCTCAACGTAAAAATGTAAATCTCTCCTTTGTTGATCTTTTGATTGAAGAGCGGTAGAATTAGAAGTAAAATTCTCTGCATTATGCAGATGTACATCTTTGACGTTGACGGAATTAATCTGACTTGAACTGATCAATTTGTAGTAATGGGAAAGTCTCTTAGAAAGCTATTGAATCCAATCAAATATTAATCTTAAATGTACTCTTAGGCTTCATTTCTAAGGTGTGAATGGGAAATTTGCAAGACATCATTTTATGGGTAAGACCGCTTCGTAAGAGTCTTTGGTTTGATGTAACCTGACTGAAGCGGTTTAAAATATTCACATCATTATGCCAAGGGTCTTTCAGTGATAATAATTCATAGACTATAATGGGGTCGAATATTTATATATTTTATTAGAGGGATTTCACTCATAAAGTAAAAGATCAATACTGCCTTTGGAGGTAGAGTTTGGCTCTGCTTATGGACCATAACCGCCTTTGCATGATGATATCCAGGGTTAGTGTTAATCATTGATATGCTGTATGCAGTAGAATCCTTCCCAAGTTTGCATTCAAATACCATCCATCAGTGAATCCCTCCCTGTAAAGCATCACATCAGCCCAAATGTGTTAATGAAACATTGAGAAATACTGACTGCTATAACAATCCACAGCTTGAGGTCCTAGGATGATAATATCATTACCCTGTTTTTATCTGTGCATTGCTCTCGGGTCACCTGCTTCCTATCCTTCTCTGGATAATATCGTAACTGTTAGTGGGTTTCATTAATCTAATTCACGCAACAGCTCCATCAAATCATAAAGGGGAGCTGGAAACCTTCTGATTTGATTTGGAGGGCTCTTTTTTCGGATGCCTTACATGCCTTTACGGTAATGTGCTTTTGATATGATCCCCTTTAAAAGCAGTACCTTTGATAAGATTCATTTTTTAAGGCTTAAGGTTTAAGCTGTAATGGAAAAGGTTGGATTTTCAATTTCACTTTAGTATGCCTGTTGTGTGTTTAAATGGAGTGCGCACTCAAAAAAAGGATGGCTGTGTGTGGGTTGGGGAGGGGGTTGGGTGGGGCATGATGTTGGTTTTTGATGTGTGAGAGGTGAAATGGAAATCCAGTCCTGTAACCTTATTTGCATTCTTAGCCAAAGCTGTATATATCCCCAGCAAAATCAGTTTCTATTTTGCCACCTTTTAAGTCACGTAGAGAGCTAAAAATCCTTATGATGTTGATAACATGAAGTTTGCATCATTGAAGTACTATCAGCTCTTACCAGTAGCTCTTAATTGATGTTTGAGTGGGTCACAGATATTATTGCTGTTATATCTTAGTAGAGTACTATCTATGGTTCATTCATCCTAGCTTTGCTCATTATCTCCTAGCCTCAAAGCTGTGCTTGTTTACTGGTAGTAATTACTTTCACAACTTTAAAAAATCAGCCTAACTCCTCTCACTTCCGGTGGAATGTTTTTTGCTTCTCATTCCCTGTTGCTGACAATAGGCGTGATAAACAATCAATTGTGCAAAAGTAAACTCATTCAAGTGTTAAGATAGCTCCATAGTTATTGGAAATTTCAAACTATATCCAGCATCCCTTATAACTGAGTGGGAGTCTAATAAGGAAGAGATTTCAGCTATTCCCAGATTCATGCTCTTAATCAATTTCGATTCATATGGTAATCAACGGCTCCCTAGAAGATCAGATATTTCATTTTGACGTTCAAACTAACTTTCATATTATCAGCCCTTTGCTAGTGTCTCATAAAATCAGAGAAATAAATGGTCAAGAGTTTCTGTCTCGATTCCAAAGGCAGTGAATGAGTAGAAAAAATAAATTGGGATTATTAAATGAGTGGGTTAAGAATCTGAGGGTAGGGAGTACCTCTCAGTTTTTTTAACAATGAATTTTGAGATGGTGAGGGCAATGTTGGATAGCAATATGTGGTTGATTTAAATATTGTACGATTTCGAGCCCTCCTAACTTGACATACGGTTTCCTGAAAGGGGAAGGCAGTACTAAGCGCTGGAGCCCAATATTCATAGACTATGTGATAGGTATATTACCGTCGATGAAGATCCCTTAATTTAAGTAATTGTTTGCATCACTTATCATCCACTTTATGCATACACATTTGGTAGTGCATGGTTATTCTTGCTTTCCCGATGATAATTAACATAGCATTTCTGCTTAGTGTACCACTTCATTTGTCAGATGAACCTCGTCAAATTCCCATCAGGGTTTGACTTTTGGTTTGCTTAATCAGTTTATTATCTCAATAATTTCTTTGTTAACCAATGATTTCAATCATTGATCTTCATCGGTATCTTGCGTCTTTGTATTTTTGATTAGTAATTAGGGTTTATTCTTAGCTTACAGATTCCTTCCTCCCTTTTTGGTGACGAGTGATACGAAGGACTCATGGAGGCAGCTGAAAGAACGGTAGGTGTTAGCAACAATCAGTATTTAATCATATCTCACCTAAATCTGTTAAATATTAATATACTGTTTGAAACCGTGCCATTGGAATTGGTAGAAAAAAGCGGGAACGCGGATGGTGCATGTGAGATAGGATATGTCAAGGGAAGGGCACGGTGATCAATTGCAACTCGTGGTAATCTTAAGTATGTTTAATTTTCCAGTCATTGCTAGTCTATGCAGAGATATCTTGTTCAAAAATCAAATGGAGCCTTTACAATTCAAGATATTCTCTGTTATATCTTGTTAACAAATTTAAAGCAAAATATTTGTGGTCTTAAACGTAAGCAGGGAAAGAATCTTCAGTAATTGATGAGCAGTGTCTATGGAGTTGGAACTCAACTCTTCTCTTTGAATTTTGCCACATTAGCCATTATTATCTTACATTTACAAGTAACATTTAGATTCTGTAGGGAGATCCTTCTGATTACCCTATTAGAAGCCATCTAGTGATGTTTAATCCTTCACCCAAAATCAATTTGTAGCTTAGCTTCTATGAAGATTTAAGATACGCGCTCATGCTTGATGAAATATACTCTGTAAGGGGATCGGTGTCCATGTCATTAGATAAAGAAAAGTGAACAGTCTTTGCTCTGCCTTTCAAGTGAAATTGGATGCATTGTTTTGCATGGGCTGACATAATAATCGATTGGACATACATAGATATCAGTTAACGTTAAAGCTTCAAATTGAATTCAGCACCCTCAAAAGCGAGTGAGGCAAACGGTCAAAGCCAGTATTTTTTGGTTAAATGGAAATAGGTTCCCTTCCATTAGTCTGGAATTCATTGGAATTGATTGCCTGGGAATTCTCCTTGTAAAGAATGTTGGAATTGGATGAAAGAGACCGTAAAAAATTTGACAGTTCAATTTGTTTGTCCCCTTGGATCACTTTAAGAAACCGTTGACTGACAGTAAGGAGGCATCGGTAGCCTTGATAACTCACAGCATTAAAGCCACTTTTTCAAATGTTAAAGTAAGGGATTGGATTTTCTATTTAACTTCAGGTTGTATGAATGTTTGGGGTGAGTGGCCACTCAGTACTGGTGTGTGGGGAATATATTCTGGTGTTATGGGGTGGGGGGTTGGGTGGGGCAGGGCCTGGTGTTGTTTTTGTGATAGGTGAAGTTTAAAATGGAAATCCAATCCTATAGCTTTGTTTGCATTCTCAGGTATTAATGTAAAAATATCTCAAAATCCCTCTGTAATACATCGCTCTTGAATATTGAATCACACTGGGAATAGAATACCCTTGCTGGGTGGAAAGTTTATGCTTCACAAAACTTTCTATATTAGAGGTTTGCTGCGGGATCAACGAGATGCACTGCAGTCTGCCTAGAGCGATACTGGCTTTAAAGTTACCTCACAAGACAGCGAGGATTTCCGTGGGTAGCAGTTGATTAAATTCAATACGTCAGAAACATGAAATTAGCATTGGTCGATAAATTGCTTTTTTAATTTTGGGTGCACATTGTCAATAACTTAGTCAAGAGGAATGAAGAGAGTAATGTTCAGTTCAGGATTTTTTTGTCATTCCTCATAATTGCTTACATAATCAACGTCAGTAGTATAATGTAGTCAGCCCCATGCCTAAAATTGAATAATTTTCATAACCGTTGCATCTTTTGAACCTGACTTGTGGCATTTGAAAATCATTTTGATCCTTCAGATTAGAACATTTTAAGAGCTTGGCATTTTCACAGGTCATTTGTGGACACCTCAAAAGTTAATTGATGGTCAAGGGTTGTTTTCTTGGCTCCATAGTCAGTGAATCGACTCTTAAATTAAGTTGGGTTTACTTCACATATGCACATAAAATAATGGGATAGGAATGAGATGAATTTTCTTGTAGAGTCATAGTAGGTGACTTGTTTAACAGTAATTTTCTCATTGTCTTTATAAAATGATTGGCTCTAGTCAGTAGATTTGTATCTCATTCCTAATTTGTTAAACCATGAAGAGCATATGGAAGGGTTTGCAGCGATTGTTAAGGAATGACCACGTTTGCTTTTGTTAAGTAAATGGACTGTATCACGAGGAATGAAATTACGATCGCTGTCATTGAAAATTTGATTTTGGTGTTGCAATTGATCGCCGTAGTGGGTTATTTAAGACATTGCTTGAGTTGATTAACTTTATGATATTGAATTGGGCTCCAGAGAGTATTGCCATATGTTTATTGGTTTGAAACATTTACCATTGACGATACTCTTAATTAAAAGCTTTATTATGCATCAGAGATTAATGGGGACAGGTCAGTCAAATTTCGTTACACAAAGTCATAGATGTACATTGACTGATGAATCTCACTTTGGACTCTTGAAAGCTTTATAAGTAAACTGAAGAGTGTTTTCCTATGAACTTAATCAATAGCAAAAGAATGGTGGGGGCTCGTTAGAGTTGGTCAATGTCCATGTTAATCATCAAGTTCTGGTATGGTTTGCCATTTAGAGGCGGTGCAAAGCCAGTATACGATCTTCTTTTAAAGTTAGGATTCTCATGACCTTTACTTGAAGACCTTTGAGGGTCTATAATTTCCCAAGGAGTAGTAGTCTGAACTTGCTTGTTTTTAATTAAAAGATGTTGGATGTCCATCATTACTTCCTGAGTGGTTGTTGTATGTATGTTTGTGTGGAGTATACTCCGGAATGGATGAGTAGTGAATATTTAGTAGAGTTGCTAGCTTGGTTTACTAACAAATACTAATGTGGTGTTGGGTTGTAGACAGAGTTTTATCTGATTTTTGGGAATTGTTAGTGGTTGTAGGTGTAATCTATGTGGTGAATTTTTGGAAGCAAATGATGGAAGTACAACATCAAAAATCTTTTCACGGATCCTTAATAAAATACTTAGATTTAACTATTTTTGCCTTATATTTCACTCGTAATATCTCAGTGATTCAACTCTCGATTTTCTTTGTTAATGGTAGCTTCCCAGATATTAGTGTTTGCATTCCCGTGTTTCCTGCACTACTGTGATGGGATATCTTTTGCTTTCTCATAACTACCTATCCATAAGTATCCCAATGCATCAAATTAGTCTCATTTCTTATTAATGGTACAGATGCTTTGCACCAAACTCAGGTGGCATGTCGATGGTTTCTGAGCAAAAATATTCACTTATTGTTCATTAACCTGGTAGTGATGGAACTTAGTAACTTCATTTTGAGATTGAAATAAGGGAAAACAGAGACATTCATGTAATTCATTGTTTGCTTTAGTTTATTATTCATAATGAAGTTTTTTAAATTAAATTCTTTGATCAGAAGCTCCCTCTGTCATAAATTTTTGGCCATCCAGAACTGGTCATTCTGCATTGTTTTTGGTGAATACTGCAGTGTTCACATTCTTCATGCTCAACGTAAAAATGTAAATCTCTCCTTTGTTGATCTTTTGATTGAAGAGCGGTAGAATTAGAAGTAAAATTCTCTGCATTATGCAGATGTACATCTTTGAAGTTGACGGAATTAATCTGACTTGAACTGATCAATTTGTAGTAATGGGAAAGTCTCTTAGAAAGCTATTGAATCCAATCAAATATTAATCTTAAATGTACTCTTAGGCTTCATTTCTAAGGTGTGAATGGGAAATTTGCAAGACATCATTTTATGGGTAAGACCGCTTCGTAAGAGTCTTTGGTTTGATGTAACCTGACTGAAGCGGTTTAAAATATTCACATCATTATGCCAAGGGTCTTTCAGTGATAATAATTCATAGACTATAATGGGGTCGAATATTTATATATTTTATTAGAGGGATTTCACTCATAAAGTAAAAGATCAATACTGCCTTTGGAGGTAGAGTTTGGCTCTGCTTATGGACCATAACCGCCTTTGCATGATGATATCCAGGGTTAGTGTTAATCATTGATATGCTGTATGCAGTAGAATCCTTCCCAAGTTTGCATTCAAATACCATCCATCAGTGAATCCCTCCCTGTAAAGCATCACATCAGCCCAAATGTGTTAATGAAACATTGAGAAATACTGACTGCTATAACAATCCACAGCTTGAGGTCCTAGGATGATAATATCATTACCCTGTTTTTATCTGTGCATTGCTCTCGGGTCACCTGCTTCCTATCCTTCTCTGGATAATATCGTAACTGTTAGTGGGTTTCATTAATCTAATTCACGCAACAGCTCCATCAAATCATAAAGGGGAGCTGGAAACCTTCTGATTTGATTTGGAGGGCTCTTTTTTCGGATGCCTTACATGCCTTTACGGTAATGTGCTTTTGATATGATCCCCTTTAAAAGCAGTACCTTTGATAAGATTCATTTTTTAAGGCTTAAGGTTTAAGCTGTAATGGAAAAGGTTGGATTTTCAATTTCACTTTAGTATGCCTGTTGTGTGTTTAAATGGAGTGCGCACTCAAAAAAAGGATGGCTGTGTGTGGGTTGGGGAGGGGGTTGGGTGGGGCATGATGTTGGTTTTTGATGTGTGAGAGGTGAAATGGAAATCCAGTCCTGTAACCTTATTTGCATTCTTAGCCAAAGCTCTATATATCCCCAGCAAAATCAGTTTCTATTTTGCCACCTTTTAAGTCACGTAGAGAGCTAAAAATCCTTATGATGTTGATAACATGAAGTTTGCATCATTGAAGTACTATCAGCTCTTACCAGTAGCTCTTAATTGATGTTTGAGTGGGTCACAGATATTATTGCTGTTATATCTTAGTAGAGTACTATCTATGGTTCATTCATCCTAGCTTTGCTCATTATCTCCTAGCCTCAAAGCTGTGCTTGTTTACTGGTAGTAATTACTTTCACAACTTTAAAAAATCAGCCTAACTCCTCTCACTTCCGGTGGAATGTTTTTTGCTTCTCATTCCCTGTTGCTGACAATAGGCGTGATAAACAATCAATTGTGCAAAAGTAAACTCATTCAAGTGTTAAGAACGCTCCATAGTTATTGGAAATTTCAAACTATATCCAGCATCCCTTATAACTGAGTGGGAGTCTAATAAGGAAGAGATTTCAGCTATTCCCAGATTCATGCTCTTAATCAATTTCGATTCATATGGTAATCAACGGCTCCCTAGAAGATCAGATATTTCATTTTGACGTTCAAACTAACTTTCATATTATCAGCCCTTTGCTAGTGTCTCATAAAATCAGAGAAATAAATGGTCAAGAGTTTCTGTCTCGATTCCAAAGGCAGTGAATGAGTAGAAAAAATAAATTGGGATTATTAAATGAGTGGGTTAAGAATCTGAGGGTAGGGAGTACCTCTCAGTTTTTTTAACAATGAATTTTGAGATGGTGAGGGCAATGTTGGATAGCAATATGTGGTTGATTTAAATATTGTACGATTTCGAGCCCTCCTAACTTGACATACGGTTTCCTGAAAGGGGAAGGCAGTACTAAGCGCTGGAGCCCAATATTCATAGACTATGTGATAGGTATATTACCGTCGATGAAGATCCCTTAATTTAAGTAATTGTTTGCATCACTTATCATCCACTTTATGCATACACATTTGGTAGTGCATGGTTATTCTTGCTTTCCCGATGATAATTAACATAGCATTTCTGCTTAGTGTACCACTTCATTTGTCAGATGAACCTCGTCAAATTCCCATCAGGGTTTGACTTTTGGTTTGCTTAATCAGTTTATTATCTCAATAATTTCTTTGTTAACCAATGATTTCAATCATTGATCTTCATCGGTATCTTGCGTCTTTGTATTTTTGATTAGTAATTAGGGTTTATTCTTAGCTTACAGATTCCTTCCTCCCTTTTTGGTGACGAGTGATACGAAGGACTCATGGAGGCAGCTGAAAGAACGGTAGGTGTTAGCAACAATCAGTATTTAATCATATCTCACCTAAATCTGTTAAATATTAATATACTGTTTGAAACCGTGCCATTGGAATTGGTAGAAAAAAGGGGGAACGCGGATGGTGCATGTGAGATAGGATATGTCAAGGGAAGGGCACGGTGATCAATTGCAACTCGTGGTAATCTTAAGTATGTTTAATTTTCCAGTCATTGCTAGTCTATGCAGAGATATCTTGTTCAAAAATCAAATGGAGCCTTTACAATTCAAGATATTCTCTGTTATATCTTGTTAACAAATTTAAAGCAAAATATTTGTGGTCTTAAACGTAAGCAGGGAAAGAATCTTCAGTAATTGATGAGCAGTGTCTATGGAGTTGGAACTCAACTCTTCTCTTTGAATTTTGCCACATTAGCCATTATTATCTTACATTTACAAGTAACATTTAGATTCTGTAGGGAGATCCTTCTGATTACCCTATTAGAAGCCATCTAGTGATGTTTAATCCTTCACCCAAAATCAATTTGTAGCTTAGCTTCTATGAAGATTTAAGATACGCGCTCATGCTTGATGAAATATACTCTGTAAGGGGATCGGTGTCCATGTCATTAGATAAAGAAAAGTGAACAGTCTTTGCTCTGCCTTTCAAGTGAAATTGGATGCATTGTTTTGCATGGGCTGACATAATAATCGATTGGACATACATAGATATCAGTTAACGTTAAAGCTTCAAATTGAATTCAGCACCCTCAAAAGCGAGTGAGGCAAACGGTCAAAGCCAGTATTTTTTGGTTAAATGGAAATAGGTTCCCTTCCATTAGTCTGGAATTCATTGGAATTGATTGCCTGGGAATTCTCCTTGTAAAGAATGTTGGAATTGGATGAAAGAGACCGTAAAAAATTTGACAGTTCAATTTGTTTGTCCCCTTGGATCACTTTAAGAAACCGTTGACTGACAGTAAGGAGGCATCGGTAGCCTTGATAACTCACAGCATTAAAGCCACTTTTTCAAATGTTAAAGTAAGGGATTGGATTTTCTATTTAACTTCAGGTTGTATGAATGTTTGGGGTGAGTGGCCACTCAGTACTGGTGTGTGGGGAATATATTCTGGTGTTATGGGGTGGGGGGTTGGGTGGGGCAGGGCCTGGTGTTGTTTTCGTGATAGGTGAAGTTTAAAATGGAAATCCAATCCTATAGCTTTGTTTGCATTCTCAGGTATTAATGTAAAAATATCTCAAAATCCCTCTGTAATACATCGCTCTTGAATATTGAATCACACTGGGAATAGAATACCCTTGCTGGGTGGAAAGTTTATGCTTCACAAAACTTTCTATATTAGAGGTTTGCTGCGGGATCAACGAGATGCACTGCAGTCTGCCTAGAGCGATACTGGCTTTTAAGTTACCTCACAAGACAGCGAGGATTTCCGTGGGTAGCAGTTGATTAAATTCAATACGTCAGAAACATGAAATTAGCATTGGTCGATAAATTGCTTTTTTAATTTTGGGTGCACATTGTCAATAACTTAGTCAAGAGGAATGAAGAGAGTAATGTTCAGTTCAGGATTTTTTTGTCATTCCTCATAATTGCTTACATAATCAACGTCAGTAGTATAATGTAGTCAGCCCCATGCCTAAAATTGAATAATTTTCATAACCGTTGCATCTTTTGAACCTGACTTGTGGCATTTGAAAATCATTTTGATCCTTCAGATCAGAACATTTTAAGAGCTTGGCATTTTCACAGGTCATTTGTGGACACCTCAAAAGTTAATTGATGGTCAAGGGTTGTTTTCTTGGCTCCATAGTCAGTGAATCGACTCTTAAATTAAATTGGGTTTACTTCACATATGCACATAAAATAATGGGATAGGAATGAGATGAATTTTCTTGTAGAGTCATAGTAGGTGACTTGTTTAACAGTAATTTTCTCATTGTCTTTATAAAATGATTGGCTCTAGTCAGTAGATTTTTATCTCATTCCTAATTTGTTAAACCATGAAGAGCATATGGAAGGGTTTGCAGCGATTGTTAAGGAATGACCACGTTTGCTTTTGTTAAGTAAATGGACTGTATCATGAGGAATGAAATTACGATCGCTGTCATTGAAAATTTGATTTTGGTGTTGCAATTGATCGCCGTAGTGGGTTATTTAAGACATTGCTTGAGTTGATTAACTTTATGATATTGAATTGGGCTCCAGAGAGTATTGCCATATGTTTATTGGTTTGAAACATTTACCATTGACGATACTCTTAATTAAAAGCTTTATTATGCATCAGAGATTAATGGGGACAGGTCAGTCAAATTTCGTTACACAAAGTCATAGATGTACATTGACTGATGAATCTCACTTTGGACTCTTGAAAGCTTTATAAGTAAACTGAAGAGTGTTTTCCTATGAACTTAATCAATAGCAAAAGAATGGTGGGGGCTCGTTAGAGTTGGTCAATGTCCATGTTAATCATCAAGTTCTGGTATGGTTTGCCATTTAGAGGCGGTGCAAAGCCAGTATACGATCTTCTTTTAAAGTTAGGATTCTCATGACCTTTACTTGAAGACCTTTGAGGGTCTATAATTTCCCAAGGAGTAGTAGTCTGAACTTGCTTGTTTTTAATTAAAAGATGTTGGATGTCCATCATTACTTCCTGAGTGGTTGTTGTATGTATGTTTGTGTGGAGTATACTCCGGAATGGATGAGTAGTGAATATTTAGTAGAGTTGCTAGCTTGGTTTACTAACAAATACTAATGTGGTGTTGGGTTGTAGACAGAGTTTTATCTGATTTTTGGGAATTGTTAGTGGTTGTAGGTGTAATCTATGTGGTGAATTTTTGGAAGCAAATGATGGAAGTACAACATCAAAAATCTTTTCACGGATCCTTAATAAAATACTTAGATTTAACTATTTTTGCCTTATATTTCACTCGTAATATCTCAGTGATTCAACTCTCGATTTTCTTTGTTAATGGTAGCTTCCCAGATATTAGTGTTTGCATTCCCGTGTTTCCTGCACTACTGTGATGGGATATCTTTTGCTTTCTCATAACTACCTATCCATAAGTATCCCAATGCATCAAATTAGTCTCATTTCTTATTAATGGTACAGATGCTTTGCACCAAACTCAGGTGGCATGTCGATGGTTTCTGAGCAAAAATATTCACTTATTGTTCATTAACCTGGTAGTGATGGAACTTAGTAACTTCATTTTGAGATTGAAATAAGGGAAAACAGAGACATTCATGTAATTCATTGTTTGCTTTAGTTTATTATTCATAATGAAGTTTTTTAAATTAAATTCTTTGATCAGAAGCTCCCTCTGTCATAAATTTTTGGCCATCCAGAACTGGTCATTCTGCATTGTTTTTGGTGAATACTGCAGTGTTCACATTCTTCATGCTCAACGTAAAAATGTAAATCTCTCCTTTGTTGATCTTTTGATTGAAGAGCGGTAGAATTAGAAGTAAAATTCTCTGCATTATGCAGATGTACATCTTTGACGTTGACGGAATTAATCTGACTTGAACTGATCAATTTGTAGTAATGGGAAAGTCTCTTAGAAAGCTATTGAATCCAATCAAATATTAATCTTAAATGTACTCTTAGGCTTCATTTCTAAGGTGTGAATGGGAAATTTGCAAGACATCATTTTATGGGTAAGACCGCTTCGTAAGAGTCTTTGGTTTGATGTAACCTGACTGAAGCGGTTTAAAATATTCACATCATTATGCCAAGGGTCTTTCAGTGATAATAATTCATAGACTATAATGGGGTCGAATATTTATATATTTTATTAGAGGGATTTCACTCATAAAGTAAAAGATCAATACTGCCTTTGGAGGTAGAGTTTGGCTCTGCTTATGGACCATAACCGCCTTTGCATGATGATATCCAGGGTTAGTGTTAATCATTGATATGCTGTATGCAGTAGAATCCTTCCCAAGTTTGCATTCAAATACCATCCATCAGTGAATCCCTCCCTGTAAAGCATCACATCAGCCCAAATGTGTTAATGAAACATTGAGAAATACTGACTGCTATAACAATCCACAGCTTGAGGTCCTAGGATGATAATATCATTACCCTGTTTTTATCTGTGCATTGCTCTCGGGTCACCTGCTTCCTATCCTTCTCTGGATAATATCGTAACTGTTAGTGGGTTTCATTAATCTAATTCACGCAACAGCTCCATCAAATCATAAAGGGGAGCTGGAAACCTTCTGATTTGATTTGGAGGGCTCTTTTTTCGGATGCCTTACATGCCTTTACGGTAATGTGCTTTTGATATGATCCCCTTTAAAAGCAGTACCTTTGATAAGATTCATTTTTTAAGGCTTAAGGTTTAAGCTGTAATGGAAAAGGTTGGATTTTCAATTTCACTTTAGTATGCCTGTTGTGTGTTTAAATGGAGTGCGCACTCAAAAAAAGGATGGCTGTGTGTGGGTTGGGGAGGGGGTTGGGTGGGGCATGATGTTGGTTTTTGATGTGTGAGAGGTGAAATGGAAATCCAGTCCTGTAACCTTATTTGCATTCTTAGCCAAAGCTCTATATATCCCCAGCAAAATCAGTTTCTATTTTGCCACCTTTTAAGTCACGTAGAGAGCTAAAAATCCTTATGATGTTGATAACATGAAGTTTGCATCATTGAAGTACTATCAGCTCTTACCAGTAGCTCTTAATTGATGTTTGAGTGGGTCACAGATATTATTGCTGTTATATCTTAGTAGAGTACTATCTATGGTTCATTCATCCTAGCTTTGCTCATTATCTCCTAGCCTCAAAGCTGTGCTTGTTTACTGGTAGTAATTACTTTCACAACTTTAAAAAATCAGCCTAACTCCTCTCACTTCCGGTGGAATGTTTTTTGCTTCTCATTCCCTGTTGCTGACAATAGGCGTGATAAACAATCAATTGTGCAAAAGTAAACTCATTCAAGTGTTAAGAACGCTCCATAGTTATTGGAAATTTCAAACTATATCCAGCATCCCTTATAACTGAGTGGGAGTCTAATAAGGAAGAGATTTCAGCTATTCCCAGATTCATGCTCTTAATCAATTTCGATTCATATGGTAATCAACGGCTCCCTAGAAGATCAGATATTTCATTTTGACGTTCAAACTAACTTTCATATTATCAGCCCTTTGCTAGTGTCTCATAAAATCAGAGAAATAAATGGTCAAGAGTTTCTGTCTCGATTCCAAAGGCAGTGAATGAGTAGAAAAAATAAATTGGGATTATTAAATGAGTGGGTTAAGAATCTGAGGGTAGGGAGTACCTCTCAGTTTTTTTAACAATGAATTTTGAGATGGTGAGGGCAATGTTGGATAGCAATATGTGGTTGATTTAAATATTGTACGATTTCGAGCCCTCCTAACTTGACATACGGTTTCCTGAAAGGGGAAGGCAGTACTAAGCGCTGGAGCCCAATATTCATAGACTATGTGATAGGTATATTACCGTCGATGAAGATCCCTTAATTTAAGTAATTGTTTGCATCACTTATCATCCACTTTATGCATACACATTTGGTAGTGCATGGTTATTCTTGCTTTCCCGATGATAATTAACATAGCATTTCTGCTTAGTGTACCACTTCATTTGTCAGATGAACCTCGTCAAATTCCCATCAGGGTTTGACTTTTGGTTTGCTTAATCAGTTTATTATCTCAATAATTTCTTTGTTAACCAATGATTTCAATCATTGATCTTCATCGGTATCTTGCGTCTTTGTATTTTTGATTAGTAATTAGGGTTTATTCTTAGCTTACAGATTCCTTCCTCCCTTTTTGGTGACGAGTGATACGAAGGACTCATGGAGGCAGCTGAAAGAACGGTAGGTGTTAGCAACAATCAGTATTTAATCATATCTCACCTAAATCTGTTAAATATTAATATACTGTTTGAAACCGTGCCATTGGAATTGGTAGAAAAAAGCGGGAACGCGGATGGTGCATGTGAGATAGGATATGTCAAGGGAAGGGCACGGTGATCAATTGCAACTCGTGGTAATCTTAAGTATGTTTAATTTTCCAGTCATTGCTAGTCTATGCAGAGATATCTTGTTCAAAAATCAAATGGAGCCTTTACAATTCAAGATATTCTCTGTTATATCTTGTTAACAAATTTAAAGCAAAATATTTGTGGTCTTAAACGTAAGCAGGGAAAGAATCTTCAGTAATTGATGAGCAGTGTCTATGGAGTTGGAACTCAACTCTTCTCTTTGAATTTTGCCACATTAGCCATTATTATCTTACATTTACAAGTAACATTTAGATTCTGTAGGGAGATCCTTCTGATTACCCTATTAGAAGCCATCTAGTGATGTTTAATCCTTCACCCAAAATCAATTTGTAGCTTAGCTTCTATGAAGATTTAAGATACGCGCTCATGCTTGATGAAATATACTCTGTAAGGGGATCGGTGTCCATGTCATTAGATAAAGAAAAGTGAACAGTCTTTGCTCTGCCTTTCAAGTGAAATTGGATGCATTGTTTTGCATGGGCTGACATAATAATCGATTGGACATACATAGATATCAGTTAACGTTAAAGCTTCAAATTGAATTCAGCACCCTCAAAAGCGAGTGAGGCAAACGGTCAAAGCCAGTATTTTTTGGTTAAATGGAAATAGGTTCCCTTCCATTAGTCTGGAATTCATTGGAATTGATTGCCTGGGAATTCTCCTTGTAAAGAATGTTGGAATTGGATGAAAGAGACCGTAAAAAATTTGACAGTTCAATTTGTTTGTCCCCTTGGATCACTTTAAGAAACCGTTGACTGACAGTAAGGAGGCATCGGTAGCCTTGATAACTCACAGCATTAAAGCCACTTTTTCAAATGTTAAAGTAAGGGATTGGATTTTCTATTTAACTTCAGGTTGTATGAATGTTTGGGGTGAGTGGCCACTCAGTACTGGTGTGTGGGGAATATATTCTGGTGTTATGGGGTGGGGGGTTGGGTGGGGCAGGGCCTGGTGTTGTTTTTGTGATAGGTGAAGTTTAAAATGGAAATCCAATCCTATAGCTTTGTTTGCATTCTCAGGTATTAATGTAAAAATATCTCAAAATCCCTCTGTAATACATCGCTCTTGAATATTGAATCACACTGGGAATAGAATACCCTTGCTGGGTGGAAAGTTTATGCTTCACAAAACTTTCTATATTAGAGGTTTGCTGCGGGATCAACGAGATGCACTGCAGTCTGCCTAGAGCGATACTGGCTTTTAAGTTACCTCACAAGACAGCGAGGATTTCCGTGGGTAGCAGTTGATTAAATTCAATACGTCAGAAACATGAAATTAGCATTGGTCGATAAATTGCTTTTTTAATTTTGGGTGCACATTGTCAATAACTTAGTCAAGAGGAATGAAGAGAGTAATGTTCAGTTCAGGATTTTTTTGTCATTCCTCATAATTGCTTACATAATCAACGTCAGTAGTATAATGTAGTCAGCCCCATGCCTAAAATTGAATAATTTTCATAACCGTTGCATCTTTTGAACCTGACTTGTGGCATTTGAAAATCATTTTGATCCTTCAGATCAGAACATTTTAAGAGCTTGGCATTTTCACAGGTCATTTGTGGACACCTCAAAAGTTAATTGATGGTCAAGGGTTGTTTTCTTGGCTCCATAGTCAGTGAATCGACTCTTAAATTAAATTGGGTTTACTTCACATATGCACGTAAAATAATGGGATAGGAATGAGATGAATTTTCTTGTAGAGTCATAGTAGGTGACTTGTTTAACAGTAATTTTCTCATTGTCTTTATAAAATGATTGGCTCTAGTCAGTAGATTTGTATCTCATTCCTAATTTGTTAAACCATGAAGAGCATATGGAAGGGTTTGCAGCTATTGTTAAGGAATGACCACGTTTGCTTTTGTTAAGTAAATGGACTGTATCACGAGGAATGAAATTACGATCGCTGTCATTGAAAATTTGATTTTGGTGTTGCAATTGATCGCCGTAGTGGGTTATTTAAGACATTGCTTGAGTTGATTAACTTTATGATATTGAATTGGGCTCCAGAGAGTATTGCCATATGTTTATTGGTTTGAAACATTTACCATTGACGATACTCTTAATTAAAAGCTTTATTATGCATCAGAGATTAATGGGGACAGGTCAGTCAAATTTCGTTACACAAAGTCATAGATGTACATTGACTGATGAATCTCACTTTGGACTCTTGAAAGCTTTTTAAGTAAACTGAAGAGTGTTTTCCTATGAACTTAATCAATAGCAAAAGAATGGTGGGGGCTCGTTAGAGTTGGTCAATGTCCATGTTAATCATCAAGTTCTGGTATGGTTTGCCATTTAGAGGCGGTGCAAAGTCAGTATACGATCTTCGTTTAAAGTTAGGATTCTCATGACCTTTACTTGAAGACCTTTGAGGGTCTATGATTTCCCAAGGAGTAGTAGTCTGAACTTGCTT
Organism: Pachydiplax longipennis; assembly: GCA_036926295.1. Taxonomy (NCBI): domain Eukaryota; kingdom Metazoa; phylum Arthropoda; class Insecta; order Odonata; family Libellulidae; genus Pachydiplax; species Pachydiplax longipennis. The sequence continues at coordinate 25,592,406 of JAVFKF010000008.1, read as the reverse complement.
GTTTTTAATTAAAAGATGTTGGATGTCCATCATTACTTCCTGAGTGGTTGTTGTATGTATGTTTGTGTGGAGTATACTCCGGAATGGATGAGTAGTGAATATTTAGTAGAGTTGCTAGCTTGGTTTACTAACAAATACTAATGTGGTGTTGGGTTGTAGATAGAGTTTTATCTGATTTTTGGGAATTGTTAGTGGTTGTAGGTGTAATCTATGTTGTGAATTTTTGGAAGCAAATGATGGAAGTACAACATCAAAAATCTTTTCACGGATCCTTAATAAAATACTTAGATTTAACTATTTTTGCCTTATATTTCACTCGTAATATCTCAGTGATTCAACTCTCGATTTTCTTTGTTAATGGTAGCTTCCCAGATATTAGTGTTTGCATTCCCGTGTTTCCTGCACTACTGTGATGGGATATCTTTTGCTTTCTCATAACAACCTATCCATAAGTATCCCAATGCATCAAATTAGTCTCATTTCTTATTAATGGTACAGATGCTTTGCACCAAACTCAGGTGGCATGTCGATGGTTTCTGAGCAAAAATATTCACTTATTGTTCATTAACCCGGTAGTGATGGAACTTAGTAACTTCATTTTGAGATTGAAATAAGGGAAAACAGAGACATTCATGTAATTCATTGTTTGCTTTAGTTTATTATTCATAATGATGATTTTAAATTAAATTCTTTGATCAGAAGCTCCCTCTGTCATAAATTTTGGGCCATCCAAAACTGGTCATTCTGCATTGTTTTTGGTGAATACTGCAGTGTTCACATTCTTCATGCTCAACGTAAAAATGTAAATCTCTCCTTTGTTGATCTTTTGATATAAGAGCGGTAGAGTTAGAAGTAAAATTCTCTGCATTATGCAGATGTACATCTTTGACGTTGACGGAATTAATCTGACTTGAACTGATCAATTTGTAGTAATGGGAAAGTCTCTTAGAAAGCTATTGAATCCGATCAAATATTAATCTGAAATGTACTCTTAGGCTTCATTTCTAAGGTGTGAATGGGAAATTTGCAAGACATCATTTTATGGGTAAGACCGCTTCGTAAGAGTCTTTGGTTTGATGTAACCTGACTGAAGCGGTTTAAAATATTCACATCATTATGCCAAGGGTCTTTCAGTGATAATAATTCATAGACTATAATGGGGTCGAATATTTATATATTTTATTAGAGGGATTTCACTCATAAAGTAAAAGATCAATACTGCCTTTGGAGGTAGGGTTTGGCTCTGCTTATGGACCATAACCGCCTTTGCATGATGATATCCAGGGTTAGTGTTAATCATTGATATGCTGTATGCAGTAGAATCCTTCCCAAGTTTGCATTCAAATACCATCCATCAGTGAATCCCTCCCTGTAAAGCATCACATCAGCCCAAATGTGTTAATGAAACATTGAGAAATTCTGACTGCTATAACAATCCACAGCTTGAGGTCCTAGGATGATAATATCATTACCCTGTTTTTATCTGTGCATTGCTCTCGGGTCACCTGCTTCCTATCCTTCTCTGGATAATATCGTAACTGTTAGTGGGTTTCATTAATCTAATTCATGCAACAGCTCCATTAAATCATAAAGGGGAGCTGGAAACCTTCTGATTTGATTTGGAGGGCTCTTTTTTTCGGATGCCTTACGTGCCTTTACGGGAATGTGCTTTTGATATGATCCCCTTTAAAAGCAGTACCTTTGATAATATTCATTTTTTAAGGCTTAAGGTTTAAGCTGTAATGGAAAAGGTTGGATTTTCAATTTCACTTTAGTATGCCTGTTGTGTGTTTAAATGGAGTGCGCACTCAAAAAAAGGATGGCTGTGTGTGGGTTGGGGAGGGGGTTGGGTGGGGCATGATGTTGGTTTTTGATGTGTGAGAGGTGAAATGGAAATCCAGTCCTGTAACCTTATTTGCATTCTTAGCCAAAGCTGTATATATCCCCAGCAAAATCAGTTTCTATTTTGCCACCTTTTAAGTCAGGTAGAGAGCTAAAAATCCTTATGATGTTGATAACATGAAGTTTGCGTCATTCAAGTACTATCAGCTCTTACCAGTAGCTCTTAATTGATGTTTGAGTGGGTCACAGATATTATTGCTGTTATATCTTAGTAGAGTACTATCTATGGTTCATTCATCCTAGCTTTGCTCATTATCTCCTAGCCTCAAAGCTGTGCTTGTTTACTGGTAGTAATTACTTTCACAACTTTAAAAAATCAGGTCCTCATAACTCCTCTCACTTCCGGTGGAATGTTTTTTGCTTCTCATTCCCTGTTGCTGACAATAGGCATGATAAACAATCAATTGTGCAAAAGTAAACTCATTCAAGTGTTAAGAACGCTCCATAGTTATTGGAAATTTCAAACTATATCCAGCATCCCTTATAACTGAGTGGGAGTCTAATAAGGAAGAGATTTCAGCTATTCCCAGATTCATGCTCTTAATCAATTTCGATTCATATGGTAATCAACGGCTCCCTAGTAGATCAGATATTTCATTTTGACGTTCAAACTAACTTTCATATTATCAGCCCTTTGCTAGTGTCTCATAAAATCAGAGAAATAAATGGTCAAGAGTTTCTGTCTCGATTCCAAAGGCAGTGAATGAGTAGAAAAAATAAATTGGGATTATTAAATGAGTGGGTTAAGAATCTGAGGGTAGGGAGTACCTCTCAGTTTTTTTAACAATGAATTTTGAGATGGTGAGGGCAATGTTGGATAGTAATTTGTGGTTGATTTAAATATTGTACGATTTCGAGCCCTCCTAACTTGACATACGGTTTCCTGAAAGGGGAAGGCAGTACTAAGCGCTGGAGCCCAATATTCATAGACTATGTGATAGGTATATTACCGTCGATGAAGATCCCTTAATTTAAGTAATTGTTTGCATCACTTATCATCCACTTTATGCATACACATTTGGTAGTGCATGGTTATTCTTGCTTTCCCGATGATAATTAACATAGCATTTCTGCTTAGTGTACCACTTCATTTGTCAGATGAACCTCGTCAAATTCCCATCAGAGTTTGACTTTTGGTTTGCTTAATCAGTTTATTATCTCAATAATTTCTTTGTTAACCAATGATTTCAATCATTGATCTTCATCGGTATCTTGCGTCTTTGTATTTTTGATTAGTAATTAGGGTTTATTCTTAGCTTACAGATTCCTTCCTCCCTTTTTGGTGACGAGTGATACGAAGGACTCATGGAGGCAGCTGAAAGAACGGTAGGTGTTAGCAACAATCAGTATTTAATCATATCTCACCTAAATCTGTTAAATATTAATATACTGTTTGAAACCGTGCCATTGGAATTGGTAGAAAAAAGCGGGAACGCGGATGGTGCATGTGAGATAGGATATGTCAAGGGAAGGGCACGGTGATCAATTGCAACTCGTGGTAATCTTAAGTATGTTTAATTTTCCAGTCATTGCTAGTCTATGCAGAGATATCTTGTTCAAAAATCAAATGGAGCCTTTACAATTCAAGATATTCTCTGTTATATCTTGTTAACAAATTTAAAGCAAAATATTTGTGGTCTTAAACGTAAGCAGGGAAAGAATCTTCAGTAATTGATGAGCAGTGTCTATGGAGTTGGAACTCAACTCTTCTCTTTGAATTTTGCCACATTAGCCATTATTATCTTACATTTACAAGTAACATTTAGATTCTGTAGGGAGATCCTTCTGATTACCCTATTAGAAGCCATCTAGTGATGTTTAATCCTTCACCCAAAATCAATTTGTAGCTTAGCTTCTATGAAGATTTAAGATACGCGCTCATGCTTGATGAAATATACTCTGTAAGGGGATCGGTGTCCATGTCATTAGATAAAGAAAAGTGAACAGTCTTTGCTCTGCCTTTCAAGTGAAATTGGATGCATTGTTTTGCATGGGCTGACATAATAATCGATTGGACATACATAGATATCAGTTAACGTTAAAGCTTCAAATTGAATTCAGCACCCTCAAAAGCGAGTGAGGCAAACGGTCAAAGCCAGTATTTTTTGGTTAAATGGAAATAGGTTCCCTTCCATTAGTCTGGAATTCATTGGAATTGATTGCCTGGGAATTCCCCTTGTAAAGAATGTTGGAATTGGATGAAAGAGACCGTAAAAAATTTGACAGTTCAATTTGTTTGTCCCCTTGGATCACTTTAAGAAACCGTTGACTGACAGTAAGGAGGCATCGGTAGCCTTGATAACTCACAGCATTAAAGCCACTTTTTCAAATGTTAAAGTAAGGGATTGGATTTTCTATTTAACTTCAGGTTGTATGAATGTTTGGGGTGAGTGGCCACTCAGTACTGGTGTGTGGGGAATATATTCTGGTGTTATGGGGTGGGGGGTTGGGTGGGGCAGGGCCTGGTGTTGTTTTTGTGATAGGTGAAGTTTAAAATGGAAATCCAATCCTATAGCTTTGTTTGCATTCTCAGGTATTAATGTAAAAATATCTCAAAATCCCTCTGTAATACATCGCTCTTGAATATTGAATCACGCTGGGAATAGAATACCCTTGCTGGGTGGAAAGTTTATGCTTCACAAAACTTTCTATATTAGAGGTTTGCTGCGGGATCAACGAGATGCACTGCAGTCTGCCTAGAGCGATACTGGCTTTAAAGTTACCTCAGAAGACAGCGAGGATTTCCGTGGGTAGCAGTTGATTAAATTCAATACGTCAGAAACATGAAATTAGCATTGGTCGATAAATTGCTTTTTTAATTTTGGGTGCACATTGTCAATAACTTAGTCAAGAGGGATGAAGAGAGTAATGTTCAGTTCAGGATTTTTTTGTCATTCCTCATAATTGCTTACATAATCAATGTCAGTAGTATAATGTAGTCAGCCCCATGCCTAAAATTGAATAATTTTCATAACCGTGGCATCTTTTGAACCTGACTTGTGGCATTTGAAAATCATTTTGATCCTTCAGATTAGAACATTTTAAGAGCTTGGCATTTTCACAGGTCATTTGTGGACACCTCAAAAGTTAATTGATGGTCAAGGGTTGTTTTCTTGGCTCCATAGTCAGTGAATCGACTCTTAAATTAAATTGGGTTTACTTCACATATGCACGTAAAATAATGGGATAGGAATGAGATGAATTTTCTTGTAGAGTCATAGTAGGTGACTTGTTTAACAGTAATTTTCTCATTGTCTTTATAAAATGATTGGCTCTAGTCAGTAGATTTGTATCTCATTCCTAATTTGTTAAACCATGAAGAGCATATGGAAGGGTTTGCAGCGATTGTTAAAGAATGACCACGTTTGCTTTTGTTAAGTAAATGGACTGTATCACGAGGAATGAAATTATGATCGCAGTCATTGAAAATTTGATTTTGGTGTTGCAATTGATCGCCGTAGTGGGTTATTTAAGACATTGCTTGAGTTGATTAACTTTATGATATTGAATTGGGCTCCAGAGAGTATTGCCATATGTTTATTGGTTTGAAACATTTACCATTGACGATACTCTTAATTAAAAGCTTTATTATGCATCAGAGATTAATGGGGACAGGTCAGTCAAATTTCGTTACACAAAGTCATAGATGTACATTGACTGATGAATCTCACTTTGGACTCTTGAAAGCTTTTTAAGTAAACTGAAGAGTGTTTTCCTATGAACTTAATCAATAGCAAAAGAATGGTGGGGGCTCGTTAGAGTTGGGCAATGTCCATGTTAATCATCAAGTTCTGGTATGGTTTGCCATTTAGAGGCGGTGCAAAGCCAGTATACGATCTTCTTTTAAAGTTAGGATTCTCATGACCTTTACTTGAAGACCTTTGAGGGTCTATAATTTCCCAAGGAGTAGTAGTCTGAACTTGCTTGTTTTTAATTAAAAGATGTTGGATGTCCATCATTACTTCCTGAGTGGTTGTTGTATGTATGTTTGTGTGGAGTATACTCCGGAATGGATGAGTAGTGAATATTTAGTAGAGTTGCTAGCTTGGTTTACTAACAAATACTAATGTGGTGTTGGGTTGTAGATAGAGTTTTATCTGATTTTTGGGAATTGTTAGTGGTTGTAGGTGTAATCTATGTGGTGAATTTTTGGAAGCAAATGATGGAAGTACAACATCAAAAATCTTTTCACGGATCCTTAATAAAATACTTAGATTTAACTATTTTTGCCTTATATTTCACTCGTAATATCTCAGTGATTCAACTCTCGATTTTCTTTGTTAATGGTAGCTTCCCAGATATTAGTGTTTGCATTCCCGTGTTTCCTGCACTACTGTGATGGGATATCTTTTGCTTTCTCATAACTACCTATCCATAAGTATCCCAATGCATCAAATTAGTCTCATTTCTTATTAATGGTACAGATGCTTTGCACCAAACTCAGGTGGCATGTCGATGGTTTCTGAGCAAAAATATTCACTTATTGTTCATTAACCTGGTAGTGATGGAACTTAGTAACTTCATTTTGAGATTGAAATAAGGGAAAACAGAGACATTCATGTAATTCATTGTTTGCTTTAGTTTATTATTCATAATGAAGTTTTTTAAATTAAATTCTTTGATCAGAAGCTCCCTCTGTCATAAATTTTGGGCCATCCAGAACTGGTCATTCTGCATTGTTTTTGGTGAATACTGCAGTGTTCACATTCTTCATGCTCAACGTAAAAATGTAAATCTCTCCTTTGTTGATCTTTTGATTGAAGAGCGGTAGAATTAGAAGTAAAATTCTCTGCATTATGCAGATGTACATCTTTGACGTTGACGGAATGAATCTGACTTGAACTGATCAATTTGTAGTAATGGGAAAGTCTCTTAGAAAGCTATTGAATCCAATCAAATATTAATCTTAAATGTACTCTTAGGCTTCATTTCTAAGGTGTGAATGGGAAATTTGCAAGACATCATTTTATGGGTAAGACCGCTTCGTAAGAGTCTTTGGTTTGATGTAACCTGACTGAAGCGGTTTAAAATATTCACATCATTATGCCAAGGGTCTTTCAGTGATAATAATTCATAGACTATAATGGGGTCGAATATTTATATATTTTATTAGAGGGATTTCACTCATAAAGTAAAAGATCAATACTGCCTTTGGAGGTAGAGTTTGGCTCTGCTTATGGACCATAACCGCCTTTGCATGATGATATCCAGGGTTAGTGTTAATCATTGATATGCTGTATGCAGTAGAATCCTTCCCAAGTTTGCATTCAAATACCATCCATCAGTGAATCCCTCCCTGTAAAGCATCACATCAGCCCAAATGTGTTAATGAAACATTGAGAAATACTGACTGCTATAACAATCCACAGCTTGAGGTCCTAGGATGATAATATCATTACCCTGTTTTTATCTGTGCATTGCTCTCGGGTCACCTGCTTCCTATCCTTCTCTGGATAATATCGTAACTGTTAGTGGGTTTCATTAATCTAATTCACGCAACAGCTCCATCAAATCATAAAGGGGAGCTGGAAACCTTCTGATTTGATTTGGAGGGCTCTTTTTTCGGATGCCTTACATGCCTTTACGGTAATGTGCTTTTGATATGATCCCCTTTAAAAGCAGTACCTTTGATAAGATTCATTTTTTAAGGCTTAAGGTTTAAGCTGTAATGGAAAAGGTTGGATTTTCAATTTCACTTTAGTATGCCTGTTGTGTGTTTAAATGGAGTGCGCACTCAAAAAAAGGATGGCTGTGTGTGGGTTGGGGAGGGGGTTGGGTGGGGCATGATGTTGGTTTTTGATGTGTGAGAGGTGAAATGGAAATCCAGTCCTGTAACCTTATTTGCATTCTTAGCCAAAGCTGTATATATCCCCAGCAAAATCAGTTTCTATTTTGCCACCTTTTAAGTCACGTAGAGAGCTAAAAATCCTTATGATGTTGATAACATGAAGTTTGCATCATTGAAGTACTATCAGCTCTTACCAGTAGCTCTTAATTGATGTTTGAGTGGGTCACAGATATTATTGCTGTTATATCTTAGTAGAGTACTATCTATGGTTCATTCATCCTAGCTTTGCTCATTATCTCCTAGCCTCAAAGCTGTGCTTGTTTACTGGTAGTAATTACTTTCACAACTTTAAAAAATCAGCCTAACTCCTCTCACTTCCGGTGGAATGTTTTTTGCTTCTCATTCCCTGTTGCTGACAATAGGCGTGATAAACAATCAATTGTGCAAAAGTAAACTCATTCAAGTGTTAAGATAGCTCCATAGTTATTGGAAATTTCAAACTATATCCAGCATCCCTTATAACTGAGTGGGAGTCTAATAAGGAAGAGATTTCAGCTATTCCCAGATTCATGCTCTTAATCAATTTCGATTCATATGGTAATCAACGGCTCCCTAGAAGATCAGATATTTCATTTTGACGTTCAAACTAACTTTCATATTATCAGCCCTTTGCTAGTGTCTCATAAAATCAGAGAAATAAATGGTCAAGAGTTTCTGTCTCGATTCCAAAGGCAGTGAATGAGTAGAAAAAATAAATTGGGATTATTAAATGAGTGGGTTAAGAATCTGAGGGTAGGGAGTACCTCTCAGTTTTTTTAACAATGAATTTTGAGATGGTGAGGGCAATGTTGGATAGCAATTTGTGGTTGATTTAAATATTGTACGATTTCGAGCCCTCCTAACTTGACATACGGTTTCCTGAAAGGGGAAGGCAGTACTAAGCGCTGGAGCCCAATATTCATAGACTATGTGATAGGTATATTACCGTCGATGAAGATCCCTTAATTTAAGTAATTGTTTGCATCACTTATCATCCACTTTATGCATACACATTTGGTAGTGCATGGTTATTCTTGCTTTCCCGATGATAATTAACATAGCATTTCTGCTTAGTGTACCACTTCATTTGTCAGATGAACCTCGTTAAATTCCCATCAGGGTTTGACTTTTGGTTTGCTTAATCAGTTTATTATCTCAATAATTTCTTTGTTAACCAATGATTTCAATCATTGATCTTCATCGGTATCTTGCGTCTTTGTATTTTTGATTAGTAATTAGGGTTTATACTTAGCTTACAGATTCCTTCCTCCCTTTTTGGTGACGAGTGATACGAAGGACTCATGGAGGCAGCTGAAAGAACGGTAGGTGTTAGCAACAATCAGTATTTAATCATATCTCACCTAAATCTGTTAAATATTAATATACTGTTTGAAACCGTGCCATTGGAATTGGTAGAAAAAAGCGGGAACGCGGATGGTGCATGTGAGATAGGATATGTCAAGGGAAGGGCACGGTGATCAATTGCAACTCGTGGTAATCTTAAGTATGTTTAATTTTCCAGTCATTGCTAGTCTATGCAGAGATATCTTGTTCAAAAATCAAATGGAGCCTTTACAATTCAAGATATTCTCTGTTATATCTTGTTAACAAATTTAAAGCAAAATATTTGTGGTCTTAAACGTAAGCAGGGAAAGAATCTTCAGTAATTGATGAGCAGTGTCTATGGAGTTGGAACTCAACTCTTCTCTTTGAATTTTGCCACATTAGCAATTATTATCTTACATTTACAAGTAACATTTAGATTCTGTAGGGAGATCCTTCTGATTACCCTATTAGAAGCCATCTAGTGATGTTTAATCCTTCACCCAAAATCAATTTGTAGCTTAGCTTCTATGAAGATTTAAGATACGCGCTCATGCTTGATGAAATATACTCTGTAAGGGGATCGGTGTCCATGTCATTAGATAAAGAAAAGTGAACAGTCTTTGCTCTGCCTTTCAAGTGAAATTGGATGCATTGTTTTGCATGGGCTGACATAATAATCGATTGGACATACATAGATATCAGTTAACGTTAAAGCTTCAAATTGAATTCAGCACCCTCAAAAGCGAGTGAGGCAAACGGTCAAAGCCAGTATTTTTTGGTTAAATGGAAATAGGTTCCCTTCCATTAGTCTGGAATTCATTGGAATTGATTGCCTGGGAATTCTCCTTGTAAAGAATGTTGGAATTGGATGAAAGAGACCGTAAAAAATTTGACAGTTCAATTTGTTTGTCCCCTTGGATCACTTTAAGAAACCGTTGACTGACAGTAAGGAGGCATCGGTAGCCTTGATAACTCACAGCATTAAAGCCACTTTTTCAAATGTTAAAGTAAGGGATTGGATTTTCTATTTAACTTCAGGTTGTATGAATGTTTGGGGTGAGTGGCCACTCAGTACTGGTGTGTGGGGAATATATTCTGGTGTTATGGGGTGGGGGGTTGGGTGGGGCAGGGCCTGGTGTTGTTTTTGTGATAGGTGAAGTTTAAAATGGAAATCCAATCCTATAGCTTTGTTTGCATTCTCAGGTATTAATGTAAAAATATCTCAAAATCCCTCTGTAATACATCGCTCTTGAATATTGAATCACACTGGGAATAGAATACCCTTGCTGGGTGGAAAGTTTATGCTTCACAAAACTTTCTATATTAGAGGTTTGCTGCGGGATCAACGAGATGCACTGCAGTCTGCCTAGAGCGATACTGGCTTTAAAGTTACCTCACAAGACAGCGAGGATTTCCGTGGGTAGCAGTTGATTAAATTCAATACGTCAGAAACATGAAATTAGCATTGGTCGATAAATTGCTTTTTTAATTTTGGGTGCACATTGTCAATAACTTAGTCAAGAGGAATGAAGAGAGTAATGTTCAGTTCAGGATTTTTTTGTCATTCCTCATAATTGCTTACATAATCAACGTCAGTAGTATAATGTAGTCAGCCCCATGCCTAAAATTGAATAATTTTCATAACCGTTGCATCTTTTGAACCTGACTTGTGGCATTTGAAAATCATTTTGATCCTTCAGATCAGAACATTTTAAGAGCTTGGCATTTTCACAGGTCATTTGTGGACACCTCAAAAGTTAATTGATGGTCAAGGGTTGTTTTCTTGGCTCCATAGTCAGTGAATCGACTCTTAAATTAAATTGGGTTTACTTCACATATGCACGTAAAATAATGGGATAGGAATGAGATGAATTTTCTTGTAGAGTCATAGTAGGTGACTTGTTTAACAGTAATTTTCTCATTGTCTTTATAAAATGATTGGCTCTAGTCAGTAGATTTGTATCTCATTCCTAATTTGTTAAACCATGAAGAGCATATGGAAGGGTTTGCAGCGATTGTTAAGGAATGACCACGTTTGCTTTTGTTAAGTAAATGGACTGTATCATGAGGAATGAAATTACGATCGCTGTCATTGAAAATTTGATTTTGGTGTTGCAATTGATCGCCGTAGTGGGTTATTTAAGACATTGCTTGAGTTGATTAACTTTATGATATTGAATTGGGCTCCAGAGAGTATTGCCATATGTTTATTGGTTTGAAACATTTACCATTGACGATACTCTTAATTAAAAGCTTTATTATGCATCAGAGATTAATGGGGACAGGTCAGTCAAATTTCGTTACACAAAGTCATAGATGTACATTGACTGATGAATCTCACTTTGGACTCTTGAAAGCTTTTTAAGTAAACTGAAGAGTGTTTTCCTATGAACTTAATCAATAGCAAAAGAATGGTGGGGGCTCGTTAGAGTTGGTCAATGTCCATGTTAATCATCAAGTTCTGGTATGGTTTGCCATTTAGAGGCGGTGCAAAGCCAGTATACGATCTTCTTTTAAAGTTAGGATTCTCATGACCTTTACTTGAAGACCTTTGAGGGTCTATAATTTCCCAAGGAGTAGTAGTCTGAACTTGCTTGTTTTTAATTAAAAGATGTTGGATGTCCATCATTACTTCCTGAGTGGTTGTTGTATGTATGTTTGTGTGGAGTATACTCCGGAATGGATGAGTAGTGAATATTTAGTAGAGTTGCTAGCTTGGTTTACTAACAAATACTAATGTGGTGTTCGGTTGTAGATAGAGTTTTATCTGATTTTTGGGAATTGTTAGTGGTTGTAGGTGTAATCTTTGTGGTGAATTTTTGGAAGCAAATGATGGAAGTACAACATCAAAAATCTTTTCACGGATCCTTAATAAAATACTTAGATTTAACTATTTTTGCCTTATATTTCACTCGTAATATCTCAGTGATTCAACTCTCGATTTTCTTTGTTAATGGTAGCTTCCCAGATATTAGTGTTTGCATTCCCGTGTTTCCTGCACTACTGTGATGGGATATCTTTTGCTTTCTCATAACTACCTATCCATAAGTATCCCAATGCATCAAATTAGTCTCATTTCTTATTAATGGTACAGATGCTTTGCACCAAACTCAGGTGGCATGTCGATGGTTTCTGAGCAAAAATATTCACTTATTGTTCATTAACCTGGTAGTGATGGAACTTAGTAACTTCATTTTGAGATTGAAATAAGGGAAAACAGAGACATTCATGTAATTCATTGTTTGCTTTAGTTTATTATTCATAATGAAGTTTTTTAAATTAAATTCTTTGATCAGAAGCTCCCTCTGTCATAAATTTTGGGCCATCCAGAACTGGTCATTCTGCATTGTTTTTGGTGAATACTGCAGTGTTCACATTCTTCATGCTCAACGTAAAAATGTAAATCTCTCCTTTGTTGATCTTTTGATTGAAGAGCGGTAGAATTAGAAGTAAAATTCTCTGCATTATGCAGATGTACATCTTTGACGTTGACGGAATGAATCTGACTTGAACTGATCAATTTGTAGTAATGGGAAAGTCTCTTAGAAAGCTATTGAATCCAATCAAATATTAATCTTAAATGTACTCTTAGGCTTCATTTCTAAGGTGTGAATGGGAAATTTGCAAGACATCATTTTATGGGTAAGACCGCTTCGTAAGAGTCTTTGGTTTGATGTAACCTGACTGAAGCGGTTTAAAATATTCACATCATTATGCCAAGGGTCTTTCAGTGATAATAATTCATAGACTATAATGGGGTCGAATATTTATATATTTTATTAGAGGGATTTCACTCATAAAGTAAAAGATCAATACTGCCTTTGGAGGTAGAGTTTGGCTCTGCTTATTGACCATAACCGCCTTTGCATGATGATATCCAGGGTTAGTGTTAATCATTGATATGCTGTATGCAGTAGAATCCTTCCCAAGTTTGCATTCAAATACCATCCATCAGTGAATCCCTCCCTGTAAAGCATCACATCAGCCCAAATGTGTTAATGAAACATTGAGAAATACTGACTGCTATAACAATCCACAGCTTGAGGTCCTAGGATGATAAATTCATTACCCTGTTTTTATCTGTGCATTGCTCTTGGGTCACCTGCTTCCTATCCTTCTCTGGATAATATCGTAACTGTTAGTGGGTTTCATTAATCTAATTCACGCAACAGCTCCATCAAATCATAAAGGGGAGCTGGAAACCTTCTGATTTGATTTGGAGGGCTCTTTTTTCGGATGCCTTACATGCCTTTACGGTAATGTGCTTTTGATATGATCCCCTTTAAAAGCAGTACCTTTGATAAGATTCATTTTTTAAGGCTTAAGGTTTAAGCTGTAATGGAAAAGGTTGGATTTTCAATTTCACTTTAGTATGCCTGTTGTGTGTTTAAATGGAGTGCGCACTCAAAAAAAGGATGGCTGTGTGTGGGTTGGGGAGGGGGTTGGGTGGGGCATGATGTTGGTTTTTGATGTGTGAGAGGTGAAATGGAAATCCAGTCCTGTAACCTTATTTGCATTCTTAGCCAAAGCTGTATATATCCCCAGCAAAATCAGTTTCTATTTTGCCACCTTTTAAGTCACGTAGAGAGCTAAAAATCCTTATGATGTTGATAACATGAAGTTTGCATCATTGAAGTACTATCAGCTCTTACCAGTAGCTCTTAATTGATGTTTGAGTGGGTCACAGATATTATTGCTGTTATATCTTAGTAGAGTACTATCTATGGTTCATTCATCCTAGCTTTGCTCATTATCTCCTAGCCTCAAAGCTGTGCTTGTTTACTGGTAGTAATTACTTTCACAACTTTAAAAAATCAGCCTAACTCCTCTCACTTCCGGTGGAATGTTTTTTGCTTCTCATTCCCTGTTGCTGACAATAGGCGTGATAAACAATCAATTGTGCAAAAGTAAACTCATTCAAGTGTTAAGATAGCTCCATAGTTATTGGAAATTTCAAACTATATCCAGCATCCCTTATAACTGAGTGGGAGTCTAATAAGGAAGAGATTTCAGCTATTCCCAGATTCATGCTCTTAATCAATTTCGATTCATATGGTAATCAACGGCTCCCTAGAAGATCAGATATTTCATTTTGACGTTCAAACTAACTTTCATATTATCAGCCCTTTGCTAGTGTCTCATAAAATCAGAGAAATAAATGGTCAAGAGTTTCTGTCTCGATTCCAAAGGCAGTGAATGAGTAGAAAAAATAAATTGGGATTATTAAATGAGTGGGTTAAGAATCTGAGGGTAGGGAGTACCTCTCAGTTTTTTTAACAATGAATTTTGAGATGGTGAGGGCAATGTTGGATAGCAATATGTGGTTGATTTAAATATTGTACGATTTCGAGCCCTCCTAACTTGACATACGGTTTCCTGAAAGGGGAAGGCAGTACTAAGCGCTGGAGCCCAATATTCATAGACTATGTGATAGGTATATTACCGTCGATGAAGATCCCTTAATTTAAGTAATTGTTTGCATCACTTATCATCCACTTTATGCATACACATTTGGTAGTGCATGGTTATTCTTGCTTTCCCGATGATAATTAACATAGCATTTCTGCTTAGTGTACCACTTCATTTGTCAGATGAACCTCGTCAAATTCCCATCAGGGTTTGACTTTTGGTTTGCTTAATCAGTTTATTATCTCAATAATTTCTTTGTTAACCAATGATTTCAATCATTGATCTTCATCGGTATCTTGCGTCTTTGTATTTTTGATTAGTAATTAGGGTTTATTCTTAGCTTACAGATTCCTTCCTCCCTTTTTGGTGACGAGTGATACGAAGGACTCATGGAGGCAGCTGAAAGAACGGTAGGTGTTAGCAACAATCAGTATTTAATCATATCTCACCTAAATCTGTTAAATATTAATATACTGTTTGAAACCGTGCCATTGGAATTGGTAGAAAAAAGCGGGAACGCGGATGGTGCATGTGAGATAGGATATGTCAAGGGAAGGGCACGGTGATCAATTGCAACTCGTGGTAATCTTAAGTATGTTTAATTTTCCAGTCATTGCTAGTCTATGCAGAGATATCTTGTTCAAAAATCAAATGGAGCCTTTACAATTCAAGATATTCTCTGTTATATCTTGTTAACAAATTTAAAGCAAAATATTTGTGGTCTTAAACGTAAGCAGGGAAAGAATCTTCAGTAATTGATGAGCAGTGTCTATGGAGTTGGAACTCAACTCTTCTCTTTGAATTTTGCCACATTAGCCATTATTATCTTACATTTACAAGTAACATTTAGATTCTGTAGGGAGATCCTTCTGATTACCCTATTAGAAGCCATCTAGTGATGTTTAATCCTTCACCCAAAATCAATTTGTAGCTTAGCTTCTATGAAGATTTAAGATACGCGCTCATGCTTGATGAAATATACTCTGTAAGGGGATCGGTGTCCATGTCATTAGATAAAGAAAAGTGAACAGTCTTTGCTCTGCCTTTCAAGTGAAATTGGATGCATTGTTTTGCATGGGCTGACATAATAATCGATTGGACATACATAGATATCAGTTAACGTTAAAGCTTCAAATTGAATTCAGCACCCTCAAAAGCGAGTGAGGCAAACGGTCAAAGCCAGTATTTTTTGGTTAAATGGAAATAGGTTCCCTTCCATTAGTCTGGAATTCATTGGAATTGATTGCCTGGGAATTCTCCTTGTAAAGAATGTTGGAATTGGATGAAAGAGACCGTAAAAAATTTGACAGTTCAATTTGTTTGTCCCCTTGGATCACTTTAAGAAACCGTTGACTGACAGTAAGGAGGCATCGGTAGCCTTGATAACTCACAGCATTAAAGCCACTTTTTCAAATGTTAAAGTAAGGGATTGGATTTTCTATTTAACTTCAGGTTGTATGAATGTTTGGGGTGAGTGGCCACTCAGTACTGGTGTGTGGGGAATATATTCTGGTGTTATGGGGTGGGGGGTTGGGTGGGGCAGGGCCTGGTGTTGTTTTTGTGATAGGTGAAGTTTAAAATGGAAATCCAATCCTATAGCTTTGTTTGCATTCTCAGGTATTAATGTAAAAATATCTCAAAATCCCTCTGTAATACATCGCTCTTGAATATTGAATCACACTGGGAATAGAATACCCTTGCTGGGTGGAAAGTTTATGCTTCACAAAACTTTCTATATTAGAGGTTTGCTGCGGGATCAACGAGATGCACTGCAGTCTGCCTAGAGCGATACTGGCTTTTAAGTTACCTCACAAGACAGCGAGGATTTCCGTGGGTAGCAGTTGATTAAATTCAATACGTCAGAAACATGAAATTAGCATTGGTCGATAAATTGCTTTTTTAATTTTGGGTGCACATTGTCAATAACTTAGTCAAGAGGAATGAAGAGAGTAATGTTCAGTTCAGGATTTTTTTGTCATTCCTCATAATTGCTTACATAATCAACGTCAGTAGTATAATGTAGTCAGCCCCATGCCTAAAATTGAATAATTTTCATAACCGTTGCATCTTTTGAACCTGACTTGTGGCATTTGAAAATCATTTTGATCCTTCAGATCAGAACATTTTAAGAGCTTGGCATTTTCACAGGTCATTTGTGGACACCTCAAAAGTTAATTGATGGTCAAGGGTTGTTTTCTTGGCTCCATAGTCAGTGAATCGACTCTTAAATTAAATTGGGTTTACTTCACATATGCACATAAAATAATGGGATAGGAATGAGATGAATTTTCTTGTAGAGTCATAGTAGGTGACTTGTTTAACAGTAATTTTCTCATTGTCTTTATAAAATGATTGGCTCTAGTCAGTAGATTTGTATCTCATTCCTAATTTGTTAAACCATGAAGAGCATATGGAAGGGTTTGCAGCGATTGTTAAGGAATGACCACGTTTGCTTTTGTTAAGTAAATGGACTGTATCACGAGGAATGAAATTACGATCGCTGTCATTGAAAATTTGATTTTGGTGTTGCAATTGATCGCCGTAGTGGGTTATTTAAGACATTGCTTGAGTTGATTAACTTTATGATATTGAATTGGGCTCCAGAGAGTATTGCCATATGTTTATTGGTTTGAAACATTTACCATTGACGATACTCTTAATTAAAAGCTTTATTATGCATCAGAGATTAATGGGGACAGGTCAGTCAAATTTCGTTACACAAAGTCATAGATGTACATTGACTGATGAATCTCACTTTGGACTCTTGAAAGCTTTATAAGTAAACTGAAGAGTGTTTTCCTATGAACTTAATCAATAGCAAAAGAATGGTGGGGGCTCGTTAGAGTTGGTCAATGTCCATGTTAATCATCAAGTTCTGGTATGGTTTGCCATTTAGAGGCGGTGCAAAGCCAGTATACGATCTTCTTTTAAAGTTAGGATTCTCATGACCTTTACTTGAAGACCTTTGAGGGTCTATAATTTCCCAAGGAGTAGTAGTCTGAACTTGCTTGTTTTTAATTAAAAGATGTTGGATGTCCATCATTACTTCCTGAGTGGTTGTTGTATGTATGTTTGTGTGGAGTATACTCCGGAATGGATGAGTAGTGAATATTTAGTAGAGTTGCTAGCTTGGTTTACTAACAAATACTAATGTGGTGTTGGGTTGTAGACAGAGTTTTATCTGATTTTTGGGAATTGTTAGTGGTTGTAGGTGTAATCTATGTGGTGAATTTTTGGAAGCAAATGATGGAAGTACAACATCAAAAATCTTTTCACGGATCCTTAATAAAATACTTAGATTTAACTATTTTTGCCTTATATTTCACTCGTAATATCTCAGTGATTCAACTCTCGATTTTCTTTGTTAATGGTAGCTTCCCAGATATTAGTGTTTGCATTCCCGTGTTTCCTGCACTACTGTGATGGGATATCTTTTGCTTTCTCATAACTACCTATCCATAAGTATCCCAATGCATCAAATTAGTCTCATTTCTTATTAATGGTACAGATGCTTTGCACCAAACTCAGGTGGCATGTCGATGGTTTCTGAGCAAAAATATTCACTTATTGTTCATTAACCTGGTAGTGATGGAACTTAGTAACTTCATTTTGAGATTGAAATAAGGGAAAACAGAGACATTCATGTAATTCATTGTTTGCTTTAGTTTATTATTCATAATGAAGTTTTTTAAATTAAATTCTTTGATCAGAAGCTCCCTCTGTCATAAATTTTTGGCCATCCAGAACTGGTCATTCTGCATTGTTTTTGGTGAATACTGCAGTGTTCACATTCTTCATGCTCAACGTAAAAATGTAAATCTCTCCTTTGTTGATCTTTTGATTGAAGAGCGGTAGAATTAGAAGTAAAATTCTCTGCATTATGCAGATGTACATCTTTGACGTTGACGGAATTAATCTGACTTGAACTGATCAATTTGTAGTAATGGGAAAGTCTCTTAGAAAGCTATTGAATCCAATCAAATATTAATCTTAAATGTACTCTTAGGCTTCATTTCTAAGGTGTGAATGGGAAATTTGCAAGACATCATTTTATGGGTAAGACCGCTTCGTAAGAGTCTTTGGTTTGATGTAACCTGACTGAAGCGGTTTAAAATATTCACATCATTATGCCAAGGGTCTTTCAGTGATAATAATTCATAGACTATAATGGGGTCGAATATTTATATATTTTATTAGAGGGATTTCACTCATAAAGTAAAAGATCAATACTGCCTTTGGAGGTAGAGTTTGGCTCTGCTTATGGACCATAACCGCCTTTGCATGATGATATCCAGGGTTAGCGTTAATCATTGATATGCTGTATGCAGTAGAATCCTTCCCAAGTTTGCATTCAAATACCATCCATCAGTGAATCCCTCCCTGTAAAGCATCACATCAGCCCAAATGTGTTAATGAAACATTGAGAAATACTGACTGCTATAACAATCCACAGCTTGAGGTCCTAGGATGATAATATCATTACCCTGTTTTTATCTGTGCATTGCTCTCGGGTCACCTGCTTCCTATCCTTCTCTGGATAATATCGTAACTGTTAGTGGGTTTCATTAATCTAATTCACGCAACAGCTCCATCAAATCATAAAGGGGAGCTGGAAACCTTCTGATTTGATTTGGAGGGCTCTTTTTTCGGATGCCTTACATGCCTTTACGGTAATGTGCTTTTGATATGATCCCCTTTAAAAGCAGTACCTTTGATAAGATTCATTTTTTAAGGCTTAAGGTTTAAGCTGTAATGGAAAAGGTTGGATTTTCAATTTCACTTTAGTATGCCTGTTGTGTGTTTAAATGGAGTGCGCACTCAAAAAAAGGATGGCTGTGTGTGGGTTGGGGAGGGGGTTGGGTGGGGCATGATGTTGGTTTTTGATGTGTGAGAGGTGAAATGGAAATCCAGTCCTGTAACCTTATTTGCATTCTTAGCCAAAGCTGTATATATCCCCAGCAAAATCAGTTTCTATTTTGCCACCTTTTAAGTCACGTAGAGAGCTAAAAATCCTTATGATGTTGATAACATGAAGTTTGCATCATTGAAGTACTATCAGCTCTTACCAGTAGCTCTTAATTGATGTTTGAGTGGGTCACAGATATTATTGCTGTTATATCTTAGTAGAGTACTATCTATGGTTCATTCATCCTAGCTTTGCTCATTATCTCCTAGCCTCAAAGCTGTGCTTGTTTACTGGTAGTAATTACTTTCACAACTTTAAAAAATCAGCCTAACTCCTCTCACTTCCGGTGGAATGTTTTTTGCTTCTCATTCCCTGTTGCTGACAATAGGCGTGATAAACAATCAATTGTGCAAAAGTAAACTCATTCAAGTGTTAAGATAGCTCCATAGTTATTGGAAATTTCAAACTATATCCAGCATCCCTTATAACTGAGTGGGAGTCTAATAAGGAAGAGATTTCAGCTATTCCCAGATTCATGCTCTTAATCAATTTCGATTCATATGGTAATCAACGGCTCCCTAGAAGATCAGATATTTCATTTTGACGTTCAAACTAACTTTCATATTATCAGCCCTTTGCTAGTGTCTCATAAAATCAGAGAAATAAATGGTCAAGAGTTTCTGTCTCGATTCCAAAGGCAGTGAATGAGTAGAAAAAATAAATTGGGATTATTAAATGAGTGGGTTAAGAATCTGAGGGTAGGGAGTACCTCTCAGTTTTTTTAACAATGAATTTTGAGATGGTGAGGGCAATGTTGGATAGCAATATGTGGTTGATTTAAATATTGTACGATTTCGAGCCCTCCTAACTTGACATACGGTTTCCTGAAAGGGGAAGGCAGTACTAAGCGCTGGAGCCCAATATTCATAGACTATGTGATAGGTATATTACCGTCGATGAAGATCCCTTAATTTAAGTAATTGTTTGCATCACTTATCATCCACTTTATGCATACACATTTGGTAGTGCATGGTTATTCTTGCTTTCCCGATGATAATTAACATAGCATTTCTGCTTAGTGTACCACTTCATTTGTCAGATGAACCTCGTCAAATTCCCATCAGGGTTTGACTTTTGGTTTGCTTAATCAGTTTATTATCTCAATAATTTCTTTGTTAACCAATGATTTCAATCATTGATCTTCATCGGTATCTTGCGTCTTTGTATTTTTGATTAGTAATTAGGGTTTATTCTTAGCTTACAGATTCCTTCCTCCCTTTTTGGTGACGAGTGATACGAAGGACTCATGGAGGCAGCTGAAAGAACGGTAGGTGTTAGCAACAATCAGTATTTAATCATATCTCACCTAAATCTGTTAAATATTAATATACTGTTTGAAACCGTGCCATTGGAATTGGTAGAAAAAAGCGGGAACGCGGATGGTGCATGTGAGATAGGATATGTCAAGGGAAGGGCACGGTGATCAATTGCAACTCGTGGTAATCTTAAGTATGTTTAATTTTCCAGTCATTGCTAGTCTATGCAGAGATATCTTGTTCAAAAATCAAATGGAGCCTTTACAATTCAAGATATTCTCTGTTATATCTTGTTAACAAATTTAAAGCAAAATATTTGTGGTCTTAAACGTAAGCAGGGAAAGAATCTTCAGTAATTGATGAGCAGTGTCTATGGAGTTGGAACTCAACTCTTCTCTTTGAATTTTGCCACATTAGCCATTATTATCTTACATTTACAAGTAACATTTAGATTCTGTAGGGAGATCCTTCTGATTACCCTATTAGAAGCCATCTAGTGATGTTTAATCCTTCACCCAAAATCAATTTGTAGCTTAGCTTCTATGAAGATTTAAGATACGCGCTCATGCTTGATGAAATATACTCTGTAAGGGGATCGGTGTCCATGTCATTAGATAAAGAAAAGTGAACAGTCTTTGCTCTGCCTTTCAAGTGAAATTGGATGCATTGTTTTGCATGGGCTGACATAATAATCGATTGGACATACATAGATATCAGTTAACGTTAAAGCTTCAAATTGAATTCAGCACCCTCAAAAGCGAGTGAGGCAAACGGTCAAAGCCAGTATTTTTTGGTTAAATGGAAATAGGTTCCCTTCCATTAGTCTGGAATTCATTGGAATTGATTGCCTGGGAATTCTCCTTGTAAAGAATGTTGGAATTGGATGAAAGAGACCGTAAAAAATTTGACAGTTCAATTTGTTTGTCCCCTTGGATCACTTTAAGAAACCGTTGACTGACAGTAAGGAGGCATCGGTAGCCTTGATAACTCACAGCATTAAAGCCACTTTTTCAAATGTTAAAGTAAGGGATTGGATTTTCTATTTAACTTCAGGTTGTATGAATGTTTGGGGTGAGTGGCCACTCAGTACTGGTGTGTGGGGAATATATTCTGGTGTTATGGGGTGGGGGGTTGGGTGGGGCAGGGCCTGGTGTTGTTTTTGTGATAGGTGAAGTTTAAAATGGAAATCCAATCCTATAGCTTTGTTTGCATTCTCAGGTATTAATGTAAAAATATCTCAAAATCCCTCTGTAATACATCGCTCTTGAATATTGAATCACACTGGGAATAGAATACCCTTGCTGGGTGGAAAGTTTATGCTTCACAAAACTTTCTATATTAGAGGTTTGCTGCGGGATCAACGAGATGCACTGCAGTCTGCCTAGAGCGATACTGGCTTTAAAGTTACCTCACAAGACAGCGAGGATTTCCGTGGGTAGCAGTTGATTAAATTCAATACGTCAGAAACATGAAATTAGCATTGGTCGATAAATTGCTTTTTTAATTTTGGGTGCACATTGTCAATAACTTAGTCAAGAGGAATGAAGAGAGTAATGTTCAGTTCAGGATTTTTTTGTCATTCCTCATAATTGCTTACATAATCAACGTCAGTAGTATAATGTAGTCAGCCCCATGCCTAAAATTGAATAATTTTCATAACCGTTGCATCTTTTGAACCTGACTTGTGGCATTTGAAAATCATTTTGATCCTTCAGATTAGAACATTTTAAGAGCTTGGCATTTTCACAGGTCATTTGTGGACACCTCAAAAGTTAATTGATGGTCAAGGGTTGTTTTCTTGGCTCCATAGTCAGTGAATCGACTCTTAAATTAAGTTGGGTTTACTTCACATATGCACATAAAATAATGGGATAGGAATGAGATGAATTTTCTTGTAGAGTCATAGTAGGTGACTTGTTTAACAGTAATTTTCTCATTGTCTTTATAAAATGATTGGCTCTAGTCAGTAGATTTGTATCTCATTCCTAATTTGTTAAACCATGAAGAGCATATGGAAGGGTTTGCAGCGATTGTTAAGGAATGACCACGTTTGCTTTTGTTAAGTAAATGGACTGTATCACGAGGAATGAAATTACGATCGCTGTCATTGAAAATTTGATTTTGGTGTTGCAATTGATCGCCGTAGTGGGTTATTTAAGACATTGCTTGAGTTGATTAACTTTATGATATTGAATTGGGCTCCAGAGAGTATTGCCATATGTTTATTGGTTTGAAACATTTACCATTGACGATACTCTTAATTAAAAGCTTTATTATGCATCAGAGATTAATGGGGACAGGTCAGTCAAATTTCGTTACACAAAGTCATAGATGTACATTGACTGATGAATCTCACTTTGGACTCTTGAAAGCTTTATAAGTAAACTGAAGAGTGTTTTCCTATGAACTTAATCAATAGCAAAAGAATGGTGGGGGCTCGTTAGAGTTGGTCAATGTCCATGTTAATCATCAAGTTCTGGTATGGTTTGCCATTTAGAGGCGGTGCAAAGCCAGTATACGATCTTCTTTTAAAGTTAGGATTCTCATGACCTTTACTTGAAGACCTTTGAGGGTCTATAATTTCCCAAGGAGTAGTAGTCTGAACTTGCTTGTTTTTAATTAAAAGATGTTGGATGTCCATCATTACTTCCTGAGTGGTTGTTGTATGTATGTTTGTGTGGAGTATACTCCGGAATGGATGAGTAGTGAATATTTAGTAGAGTTGCTAGCTTGGTTTACTAACAAATACTAATGTGGTGTTGGGTTGTAGACAGAGTTTTATCTGATTTTTGGGAATTGTTAGTGGTTGTAGGTGTAATCTATGTGGTGAATTTTTGGAAGCAAATGATGGAAGTACAACATCAAAAATCTTTTCACGGATCCTTAATAAAATACTTAGATTTAACTATTTTTGCCTTATATTTCACTCGTAATATCTCAGTGATTCAACTCTCGATTTTCTTTGTTAATGGTAGCTTCCCAGATATTAGTGTTTGCATTCCCGTGTTTCCTGCACTACTGTGATGGGATATCTTTTGCTTTCTCATAACTACCTATCCATAAGTATCCCAATGCATCAAATTAGTCTCATTTCTTATTAATGGTACAGATGCTTTGCACCAAACTCAGGTGGCATGTCGATGGTTTCTGAGCAAAAATATTCACTTATTGTTCATTAACCTGGTAGTGATGGAACTTAGTAACTTCATTTTGAGATTGAAATAAGGGAAAACAGAGACATTCATGTAATTCATTGTTTGCTTTAGTTTATTATTCATAATGAAGTTTTTTAAATTAAATTCTTTGATCAGAAGCTCCCTCTGTCATAAATTTTTGGCCATCCAGAACTGGTCATTCTGCATTGTTTTTGGTGAATACTGCAGTGTTCACATTCTTCATGCTCAACGTAAAAATGTAAATCTCTCCTTTGTTGATCTTTTGATTGAAGAGCGGTAGAATTAGAAGTAAAATTCTCTGCATTATGCAGATGTACATCTTTGAAGTTGACGGAATTAATCTGACTTGAACTGATCAATTTGTAGTAATGGGAAAGTCTCTTAGAAAGCTATTGAATCCAATCAAATATTAATCTTAAATGTACTCTTAGGCTTCATTTCTAAGGTGTGAATGGGAAATTTGCAAGACATCATTTTATGGGTAAGACCGCTTCGTAAGAGTCTTTGGTTTGATGTAACCTGACTGAAGCGGTTTAAAATATTCACATCATTATGCCAAGGGTCTTTCAGTGATAATAATTCATAGACTATAATGGGGTCGAATATTTATATATTTTATTAGAGGGATTTCACTCATAAAGTAAAAGATCAATACTGCCTTTGGAGGTAGAGTTTGGCTCTGCTTATGGACCATAACCGCCTTTGCATGATGATATCCAGGGTTAGTGTTAATCATTGATATGCTGTATGCAGTAGAATCCTTCCCAAGTTTGCATTCAAATACCATCCATCAGTGAATCCCTCCCTGTAAAGCATCACATCAGCCCAAATGTGTTAATGAAACATTGAGAAATACTGACTGCTATAACAATCCACAGCTTGAGGTCCTAGGATGATAATATCATTACCCTGTTTTTATCTGTGCATTGCTCTCGGGTCACCTGCTTCCTATCCTTCTCTGGATAATATCGTAACTGTTAGTGGGTTTCATTAATCTAATTCACGCAACAGCTCCATCAAATCATAAAGGGGAGCTGGAAACCTTCTGATTTGATTTGGAGGGCTCTTTTTTCGGATGCCTTACATGCCTTTACGGTAATGTGCTTTTGATATGATCCCCTTTAAAAGCAGTACCTTTGATAAGATTCATTTTTTAAGGCTTAAGGTTTAAGCTGTAATGGAAAAGGTTGGATTTTCAATTTCACTTTAGTATGCCTGTTGTGTGTTTAAATGGAGTGCGCACTCAAAAAAAGGATGGCTGTGTGTGGGTTGGGGAGGGGGTTGGGTGGGGCATGATGTTGGTTTTTGATGTGTGAGAGGTGAAATGGAAATCCAGTCCTGTAACCTTATTTGCATTCTTAGCCAAAGCTCTATATATCCCCAGCAAAATCAGTTTCTATTTTGCCACCTTTTAAGTCACGTAGAGAGCTAAAAATCCTTATGATGTTGATAACATGAAGTTTGCATCATTGAAGTACTATCAGCTCTTACCAGTAGCTCTTAATTGATGTTTGAGTGGGTCACAGATATTATTGCTGTTATATCTTAGTAGAGTACTATCTATGGTTCATTCATCCTAGCTTTGCTCATTATCTCCTAGCCTCAAAGCTGTGCTTGTTTACTGGTAGTAATTACTTTCACAACTTTAAAAAATCAGCCTAACTCCTCTCACTTCCGGTGGAATGTTTTTTGCTTCTCATTCCCTGTTGCTGACAATAGGCGTGATAAACAATCAATTGTGCAAAAGTAAACTCATTCAAGTGTTAAGAACGCTCCATAGTTATTGGAAATTTCAAACTATATCCAGCATCCCTTATAACTGAGTGGGAGTCTAATAAGGAAGAGATTTCAGCTATTCCCAGATTCATGCTCTTAATCAATTTCGATTCATATGGTAATCAACGGCTCCCTAGAAGATCAGATATTTCATTTTGACGTTCAAACTAACTTTCATATTATCAGCCCTTTGCTAGTGTCTCATAAAATCAGAGAAATAAATGGTCAAGAGTTTCTGTCTCGATTCCAAAGGCAGTGAATGAGTAGAAAAAATAAATTGGGATTATTAAATGAGTGGGTTAAGAATCTGAGGGTAGGGAGTACCTCTCAGTTTTTTTAACAATGAATTTTGAGATGGTGAGGGCAATGTTGGATAGCAATATGTGGTTGATTTAAATATTGTACGATTTCGAGCCCTCCTAACTTGACATACGGTTTCCTGAAAGGGGAAGGCAGTACTAAGCGCTGGAGCCCAATATTCATAGACTATGTGATAGGTATATTACCGTCGATGAAGATCCCTTAATTTAAGTAATTGTTTGCATCACTTATCATCCACTTTATGCATACACATTTGGTAGTGCATGGTTATTCTTGCTTTCCCGATGATAATTAACATAGCATTTCTGCTTAGTGTACCACTTCATTTGTCAGATGAACCTCGTCAAATTCCCATCAGGGTTTGACTTTTGGTTTGCTTAATCAGTTTATTATCTCAATAATTTCTTTGTTAACCAATGATTTCAATCATTGATCTTCATCGGTATCTTGCGTCTTTGTATTTTTGATTAGTAATTAGGGTTTATTCTTAGCTTACAGATTCCTTCCTCCCTTTTTGGTGACGAGTGATACGAAGGACTCATGGAGGCAGCTGAAAGAACGGTAGGTGTTAGCAACAATCAGTATTTAATCATATCTCACCTAAATCTGTTAAATATTAATATACTGTTTGAAACCGTGCCATTGGAATTGGTAGAAAAAAGGGGGAACGCGGATGGTGCATGTGAGATAGGATATGTCAAGGGAAGGGCACGGTGATCAATTGCAACTCGTGGTAATCTTAAGTATGTTTAATTTTCCAGTCATTGCTAGTCTATGCAGAGATATCTTGTTCAAAAATCAAATGGAGCCTTTACAATTCAAGATATTCTCTGTTATATCTTGTTAACAAATTTAAAGCAAAATATTTGTGGTCTTAAACGTAAGCAGGGAAAGAATCTTCAGTAATTGATGAGCAGTGTCTATGGAGTTGGAACTCAACTCTTCTCTTTGAATTTTGCCACATTAGCCATTATTATCTTACATTTACAAGTAACATTTAGATTCTGTAGGGAGATCCTTCTGATTACCCTATTAGAAGCCATCTAGTGATGTTTAATCCTTCACCCAAAATCAATTTGTAGCTTAGCTTCTATGAAGATTTAAGATACGCGCTCATGCTTGATGAAATATACTCTGTAAGGGGATCGGTGTCCATGTCATTAGATAAAGAAAAGTGAACAGTCTTTGCTCTGCCTTTCAAGTGAAATTGGATGCATTGTTTTGCATGGGCTGACATAATAATCGATTGGACATACATAGATATCAGTTAACGTTAAAGCTTCAAATTGAATTCAGCACCCTCAAAAGCGAGTGAGGCAAACGGTCAAAGCCAGTATTTTTTGGTTAAATGGAAATAGGTTCCCTTCCATTAGTCTGGAATTCATTGGAATTGATTGCCTGGGAATTCTCCTTGTAAAGAATGTTGGAATTGGATGAAAGAGACCGTAAAAAATTTGACAGTTCAATTTGTTTGTCCCCTTGGATCACTTTAAGAAACCGTTGACTGACAGTAAGGAGGCATCGGTAGCCTTGATAACTCACAGCATTAAAGCCACTTTTTCAAATGTTAAAGTAAGGGATTGGATTTTCTATTTAACTTCAGGTTGTATGAATGTTTGGGGTGAGTGGCCACTCAGTACTGGTGTGTGGGGAATATATTCTGGTGTTATGGGGTGGGGGGTTGGGTGGGGCAGGGCCTGGTGTTGTTTTCGTGATAGGTGAAGTTTAAAATGGAAATCCAATCCTATAGCTTTGTTTGCATTCTCAGGTATTAATGTAAAAATATCTCAAAATCCCTCTGTAATACATCGCTCTTGAATATTGAATCACACTGGGAATAGAATACCCTTGCTGGGTGGAAAGTTTATGCTTCACAAAACTTTCTATATTAGAGGTTTGCTGCGGGATCAACGAGATGCACTGCAGTCTGCCTAGAGCGATACTGGCTTTTAAGTTACCTCACAAGACAGCGAGGATTTCCGTGGGTAGCAGTTGATTAAATTCAATACGTCAGAAACATGAAATTAGCATTGGTCGATAAATTGCTTTTTTAATTTTGGGTGCACATTGTCAATAACTTAGTCAAGAGGAATGAAGAGAGTAATGTTCAGTTCAGGATTTTTTTGTCATTCCTCATAATTGCTTACATAATCAACGTCAGTAGTATAATGTAGTCAGCCCCATGCCTAAAATTGAATAATTTTCATAACCGTTGCATCTTTTGAACCTGACTTGTGGCATTTGAAAATCATTTTGATCCTTCAGATCAGAACATTTTAAGAGCTTGGCATTTTCACAGGTCATTTGTGGACACCTCAAAAGTTAATTGATGGTCAAGGGTTGTTTTCTTGGCTCCATAGTCAGTGAATCGACTCTTAAATTAAATTGGGTTTACTTCACATATGCACATAAAATAATGGGATAGGAATGAGATGAATTTTCTTGTAGAGTCATAGTAGGTGACTTGTTTAACAGTAATTTTCTCATTGTCTTTATAAAATGATTGGCTCTAGTCAGTAGATTTGTATCTCATTCCTAATTTGTTAAACCATGAAGAGCATATGGAAGGGTTTGCAGCGATTGTTAAGGAATGACCACGTTTGCTTTTGTTAAGTAAATGGACTGTATCATGAGGAATGAAATTACGATCGCTGTCATTGAAAATTTGATTTTGGTGTTGCAATTGATCGCCGTAGTGGGTTATTTAAGACATTGCTTGAGTTGATTAACTTTATGATATTGAATTGGGCTCCAGAGAGTATTGCCATATGTTTATTGGTTTGAAACATTTACCATTGACGATACTCTTAATTAAAAGCTTTATTATGCATCAGAGATTAATGGGGACAGGTCAGTCAAATTTCGTTACACAAAGTCATAGATGTACATTGACTGATGAATCTCACTTTGGACTCTTGAAAGCTTTATAAGTAAACTGAAGAGTGTTTTCCTATGAACTTAATCAATAGCAAAAGAATGGTGGGGGCTCGTTAGAGTTGGTCAATGTCCATGTTAATCATCAAGTTCTGGTATGGTTTGCCATTTAGAGGCGGTGCAAAGCCAGTATACGATCTTCTTTTAAAGTTAGGATTCTCATGACCTTTACTTGAAGACCTTTGAGGGTCTATAATTTCCCAAGGAGTAGTAGTCTGAACTTGCTTGTTTTTAATTAAAAGATGTTGGATGTCCATCATTACTTCCTGAGTGGTTGTTGTATGTATGTTTGTGTGGAGTATACTCCGGAATGGATGAGTAGTGAATATTTAGTAGAGTTGCTAGCTTGGTTTACTAACAAATACTAATGTGGTGTTGGGTTGTAGACAGAGTTTTATCTGATTTTTGGGAATTGTTAGTGGTTGTAGGTGTAATCTATGTGGTGAATTTTTGGAAGCAAATGATGGAAGTACAACATCAAAAATCTTTTCACGGATCCTTAATAAAATACTTAGATTTAACTATTTTTGCCTTATATTTCACTCGTAATATCTCAGTGATTCAACTCTCGATTTTCTTTGTTAATGGTAGCTTCCCAGATATTAGTGTTTGCATTCCCGTGTTTCCTGCACTACTGTGATGGGATATCTTTTGCTTTCTCATAACTACCTATCCATAAGTATCCCAATGCATCAAATTAGTCTCATTTCTTATTAATGGTACAGATGCTTTGCACCAAACTCAGGTGGCATGTCGATGGTTTCTGAGCAAAAATATTCACTTATTGTTCATTAACCTGGTAGTGATGGAACTTAGTAACTTCATTTTGAGATTGAAATAAGGGAAAACAGAGACATTCATGTAATTCATTGTTTGCTTTAGTTTATTATTCATAATGAAGTTTTTTAAATTAAATTCTTTGATCAGAAGCTCCCTCTGTCATAAATTTTTGGCCATCCAGAACTGGTCATTCTGCATTGTTTTTGGTGAATACTGCAGTGTTCACATTCTTCATGCTCAACGTAAAAATGTAAATCTCTCCTTTGTTGATCTTTTGATTGAAGAGCGGTAGAATTAGAAGTAAAATTCTCTGCATTATGCAGATGTACATCTTTGACGTTGACGGAATTAATCTGACTTGAACTGATCAATTTGTAGTAATGGGAAAGTCTCTTAGAAAGCTATTGAATCCAATCAAATATTAATCTTAAATGTACTCTTAGGCTTCATTTCTAAGGTGTGAATGGGAAATTTGCAAGACATCATTTTATGGGTAAGACCGCTTCGTAAGAGTCTTTGGTTTGATGTAACCTGACTGAAGCGGTTTAAAATATTCACATCATTATGCCAAGGGTCTTTCAGTGATAATAATTCATAGACTATAATGGGGTCGAATATTTATATATTTTATTAGAGGGATTTCACTCATAAAGTAAAAGATCAATACTGCCTTTGGAGGTAGAGTTTGGCTCTGCTTATGGACCATAACCGCCTTTGCATGATGATATCCAGGGTTAGTGTTAATCATTGATATGCTGTATGCAGTAGAATCCTTCCCAAGTTTGCATTCAAATACCATCCATCAGTGAATCCCTCCCTGTAAAGCATCACATCAGCCCAAATGTGTTAATGAAACATTGAGAAATACTGACTGCTATAACAATCCACAGCTTGAGGTCCTAGGATGATAATATCATTACCCTGTTTTTATCTGTGCATTGCTCTCGGGTCACCTGCTTCCTATCCTTCTCTGGATAATATCGTAACTGTTAGTGGGTTTCATTAATCTAATTCACGCAACAGCTCCATCAAATCATAAAGGGGAGCTGGAAACCTTCTGATTTGATTTGGAGGGCTCTTTTTTCGGATGCCTTACATGCCTTTACGGTAATGTGCTTTTGATATGATCCCCTTTAAAAGCAGTACCTTTGATAAGATTCATTTTTTAAGGCTTAAGGTTTAAGCTGTAATGGAAAAGGTTGGATTTTCAATTTCACTTTAGTATGCCTGTTGTGTGTTTAAATGGAGTGCGCACTCAAAAAAAGGATGGCTGTGTGTGGGTTGGGGAGGGGGTTGGGTGGGGCATGATGTTGGTTTTTGATGTGTGAGAGGTGAAATGGAAATCCAGTCCTGTAACCTTATTTGCATTCTTAGCCAAAGCTCTATATATCCCCAGCAAAATCAGTTTCTATTTTGCCACCTTTTAAGTCACGTAGAGAGCTAAAAATCCTTATGATGTTGATAACATGAAGTTTGCATCATTGAAGTACTATCAGCTCTTACCAGTAGCTCTTAATTGATGTTTGAGTGGGTCACAGATATTATTGCTGTTATATCTTAGTAGAGTACTATCTATGGTTCATTCATCCTAGCTTTGCTCATTATCTCCTAGCCTCAAAGCTGTGCTTGTTTACTGGTAGTAATTACTTTCACAACTTTAAAAAATCAGCCTAACTCCTCTCACTTCCGGTGGAATGTTTTTTGCTTCTCATTCCCTGTTGCTGACAATAGGCGTGATAAACAATCAATTGTGCAAAAGTAAACTCATTCAAGTGTTAAGAACGCTCCATAGTTATTGGAAATTTCAAACTATATCCAGCATCCCTTATAACTGAGTGGGAGTCTAATAAGGAAGAGATTTCAGCTATTCCCAGATTCATGCTCTTAATCAATTTCGATTCATATGGTAATCAACGGCTCCCTAGAAGATCAGATATTTCATTTTGACGTTCAAACTAACTTTCATATTATCAGCCCTTTGCTAGTGTCTCATAAAATCAGAGAAATAAATGGTCAAGAGTTTCTGTCTCGATTCCAAAGGCAGTGAATGAGTAGAAAAAATAAATTGGGATTATTAAATGAGTGGGTTAAGAATCTGAGGGTAGGGAGTACCTCTCAGTTTTTTTAACAATGAATTTTGAGATGGTGAGGGCAATGTTGGATAGCAATATGTGGTTGATTTAAATATTGTACGATTTCGAGCCCTCCTAACTTGACATACGGTTTCCTGAAAGGGGAAGGCAGTACTAAGCGCTGGAGCCCAATATTCATAGACTATGTGATAGGTATATTACCGTCGATGAAGATCCCTTAATTTAAGTAATTGTTTGCATCACTTATCATCCACTTTATGCATACACATTTGGTAGTGCATGGTTATTCTTGCTTTCCCGATGATAATTAACATAGCATTTCTGCTTAGTGTACCACTTCATTTGTCAGATGAACCTCGTCAAATTCCCATCAGGGTTTGACTTTTGGTTTGCTTAATCAGTTTATTATCTCAATAATTTCTTTGTTAACCAATGATTTCAATCATTGATCTTCATCGGTATCTTGCGTCTTTGTATTTTTGATTAGTAATTAGGGTTTATTCTTAGCTTACAGATTCCTTCCTCCCTTTTTGGTGACGAGTGATACGAAGGACTCATGGAGGCAGCTGAAAGAACGGTAGGTGTTAGCAACAATCAGTATTTAATCATATCTCACCTAAATCTGTTAAATATTAATATACTGTTTGAAACCGTGCCATTGGAATTGGTAGAAAAAAGCGGGAACGCGGATGGTGCATGTGAGATAGGATATGTCAAGGGAAGGGCACGGTGATCAATTGCAACTCGTGGTAATCTTAAGTATGTTTAATTTTCCAGTCATTGCTAGTCTATGCAGAGATATCTTGTTCAAAAATCAAATGGAGCCTTTACAATTCAAGATATTCTCTGTTATATCTTGTTAACAAATTTAAAGCAAAATATTTGTGGTCTTAAACGTAAGCAGGGAAAGAATCTTCAGTAATTGATGAGCAGTGTCTATGGAGTTGGAACTCAACTCTTCTCTTTGAATTTTGCCACATTAGCCATTATTATCTTACATTTACAAGTAACATTTAGATTCTGTAGGGAGATCCTTCTGATTACCCTATTAGAAGCCATCTAGTGATGTTTAATCCTTCACCCAAAATCAATTTGTAGCTTAGCTTCTATGAAGATTTAAGATACGCGCTCATGCTTGATGAAATATACTCTGTAAGGGGATCGGTGTCCATGTCATTAGATAAAGAAAAGTGAACAGTCTTTGCTCTGCCTTTCAAGTGAAATTGGATGCATTGTTTTGCATGGGCTGACATAATAATCGATTGGACATACATAGATATCAGTTAACGTTAAAGCTTCAAATTGAATTCAGCACCCTCAAAAGCGAGTGAGGCAAACGGTCAAAGCCAGTATTTTTTGGTTAAATGGAAATAGGTTCCCTTCCATTAGTCTGGAATTCATTGGAATTGATTGCCTGGGAATTCTCCTTGTAAAGAATGTTGGAATTGGATGAAAGAGACCGTAAAAAATTTGACAGTTCAATTTGTTTGTCCCCTTGGATCACTTTAAGAAACCGTTGACTGACAGTAAGGAGGCATCGGTAGCCTTGATAACTCACAGCATTAAAGCCACTTTTTCAAATGTTAAAGTAAGGGATTGGATTTTCTATTTAACTTCAGGTTGTATGAATGTTTGGGGTGAGTGGCCACTCAGTACTGGTGTGTGGGGAATATATTCTGGTGTTATGGGGTGGGGGGTTGGGTGGGGCAGGGCCTGGTGTTGTTTTTGTGATAGGTGAAGTTTAAAATGGAAATCCAATCCTATAGCTTTGTTTGCATTCTCAGGTATTAATGTAAAAATATCTCAAAATCCCTCTGTAATACATCGCTCTTGAATATTGAATCACACTGGGAATAGAATACCCTTGCTGGGTGGAAAGTTTATGCTTCACAAAACTTTCTATATTAGAGGTTTGCTGCGGGATCAACGAGATGCACTGCAGTCTGCCTAGAGCGATACTGGCTTTAAAGTTACCTCACAAGACAGCGAGGATTTCCGTGGGTAGCAGTTGATTAAATTCAATACGTCAGAAACATGAAATTAGCATTGGTCGATAAATTGCTTTTTTAATTTTGGGTGCACATTGTCAATAACTTAGTCAAGAGGAATGAAGAGAGTAATGTTCAGTTCAGGATTTTTTTGTCATTCCTCATAATTGCTTACATAATCAACGTCAGTAGTATAATGTAGTCAGCCCCATGCCTAAAATTGAATAATTTTCATAACCGTTGCATCTTTTGAACCTGACTTGTGGCATTTGAAAATCATTTTGATCCTTCAGATTAGAACATTTTAAGAGCTTGGCATTTTCACAGGTCATTTGTGGACACCTCAAAAGTTAATTGATGGTCAAGGGTTGTTTTCTTGGCTCCATAGTCAGTGAATCGACTCTTAAATTAAATTGGGTTTACTTCACATATGCACATAAAATAATGGGATAGGAATGAGATGAATTTTCTTGTAGAGTCATAGTAGGTGACTTGTTTAACAGTAATTTTCTCATTGTCTTTATAAAATGATTGGCTCTAGTCAGTAGATTTGTATCTCATTCCTAATTTGTTAAACCATGAAGAGCATATGGAAGGGTTTGCAGCGATTGTTAAGGAATGACCACGTTTGCTTTTGTTAAGTAAATGGACTGTATCACGAGGAATGAAATTACGATCGCAGTCATTGAAAATTTGATTTTGGTGTTGCAATTGATCGCCGTAGTGGGTTATTTAAGACATTGCTTGAGTTGATTAACTTTATGATATTGAATTGGGCTCCAGAGAGTATTGCCATATGTTTATTGGTTTGAAACATTTACCATTGACGATACTCTTAATTAAAAGCTTTATTATGCATCAGAGATTAATGGGGACAGGTCAGTCAAATTTCGTTACACAAAGTCATAGATGTACATTGACTGATGAATCTCACTTTGGACTCTTGAAAGCTTTATAAGTAAACTGAAGAGTGTTTTCCTATGAACTTAATCAATAGCAAAAGAATGGTGGGGGCTCGTTAGAGTTGGTCAATGTCCATGTTAATCATCAAGTTCTGGTATGGTTTGCCATTTAGAGGCGGTGCAAAGCCAGTATACGATCTTCTTTTAAAGTTAGGATTCTCATGACCTTTACTTGAAGACCTTTGAGGGTCTATAATTTCCCAAGGAGTAGTAGTCTGAACTTGCTTGTTTTTAATTAAAAGATGTTGGATGTCCATCATTACTTCCTGAGTGGTTGTTGTATGTATGTTTGTGTGGAGTATACTCCGGAATGGATGAGTAGTGAATATTTAGTAGAGTTGCTAGCTTGGTTTACTAACAAATACTAATGTGGTGTTGGGTTGTAGACAGAGTTTTATCTGATTTTTGGGAATTGTTAGTGGTTGTAGGTGTAATCTATGTGGTGAATTTTTGGAAGCAAATGATGGAAGTACAACATCAAAAATCTTTTCACGGATCCTTAATAAAATACTTAGATTTAACTATTTTTGCCTTATATTTCACTCGTAATATCTCAGTGATTCAACTCTCGATTTTCTTTGTTAATGGTAGCTTCCCAGATATTAGTGTTTGCATTCCCGTGTTTCCTGCACTACTGTGATGGGATATCTTTTGCTTTCTCATAACTACCTATCCATAAGTATCCCAATGCATCAAATTAGTCTCATTTCTTATTAATGGTACAGATGCTTTGCACCAAACTCAGGTGGCATGTCGATGGTTTCTGAGCAAAAATATTCACTTATTGTTCATTAACCTGGTAGTGATGGAACTTAGTAACTTCATTTTGAGATTGAAATAAGGGAAAACAGAGACATTCATGTAATTCATTGTTTGCTTTAGTTTATTATTCATAATGAAGTTTTTTAAATTAAATTCTTTGATCAGAAGCTCCCTCTGTCATAAATTTTTGGCCATCCAGAACTGGTCATTCTGCATTGTTTTTGGTGAATACTGCAGTGTTCACATTCTTCATGCTCAACGTAAAAATGTAAATCTCTCCTTTGTTGATCTTTTGATTGAAGAGCGGTAGAATTAGAAGTAAAATTCTCTGCATTATGCAGATGTACATCTTTGACGTTGACGGAATTAATCTGACTTGAACTGATCAATTTGTAGTAATGGGAAAGTCTCTTAGAAAGCTATTGAATCCAATCAAATATTAATCTTAAATGTACTCTTAGGCTTCATTTCTAAGGTGTGAATGGGAAATTTGCAAGACATCATTTTATGGGTAAGACCGCTTCGTAAGAGTCTTTGGTTTGATGTAACCTGACTGAAGCGGTTTAAAATATTCACATCATTATGCCAAGGGTCTTTCAGTGATAATAATTCATAGACTATAATGGGGTCGAATATTTATATATTTTATTAGAGGGATTTCACTCATAAAGTAAAAGATCAATACTGCCTTTGGAGGTAGAGTTTGGCTCTGCTTATGGACCATAACCGCCTTTGCATGATGATATCCAGGGTTAGTGTTAATCATTGATATGCTGTATGCAGTAGAATCCTTCCCAAGTTTGCATTCAAATACCATCCATCAGTGAATCCCTCCCTGTAAAGCATCACATCAGCCCAAATGTGTTAATGAAACATTGAGAAATACTGACTGCTATAACAATCCACAGCTTGAGGTCCTAGGATGATAAATTCATTACCCTGTTTTTATCTGTGCATTGCTCTTGGGTCACCTGCTTCCTATCCTTCTCTGGATAATATCGTAACTGTTAGTGGGTTTCATTAATCTAATTCACGCAACAGCTCCATCAAATCATAAAGGGGAGCTGGAAACCTTCTGATTTGATTTGGAGGGCTCTTTTTTCGGATGCCTTACATGCCTTTACGGTAATGTGCTTTTGATATGATCCCCTTTAAAAGCAGTACCTTTGATAAGATTCATTTTTTAAGGCTTAAGGTTTAAGCTGTAATGGAAAAGGTTGGATTTTCAATTTCACTTTAGTATGCCTGTTGTGTGTTTAAATGGAGTGCGCACTCAAAAAAAGGATGGCTGTGTGTGGGTTGGGGAGGGGGTTGGGTGGGGCATGATGTTGGTTTTTGATGTGTGAGAGGTGAAATGGAAATCCAGTCCTGTAACCTTATTTGCATTCTTAGCCAAAGCTGTATATATCCCCAGCAAAATCAGTTTCTATTTTGCCACCTTTTAAGTCACGTAGAGAGCTAAAAATCCTTATGATGTTGATAACATGAAGTTTGCATCATTGAAGTACTATCAGCTCTTACCAGTAGCTCTTAATTGATGTTTGAGTGGGTCACAGATATTATTGCTGTTATATCTTAGTAGAGTACTATCTATGGTTCATTCATCCTAGCTTTGCTCATTATCTCCTAGCCTCAAAGCTGTGCTTGTTTACTGGTAGTAATTACTTTCACAACTTTAAAAAATCAGCCTAACTCCTCTCACTTCCGGTGGAATGTTTTTTGCTTCTCATTCCCTGTTGCTGACAATAGGCGTGATAAACAATCAATTGTGCAAAAGTAAACTCATTCAAGTGTTAAGAACGCTCCATAGTTATTGGAAATTTCAAACTATATCCAGCATCCCTTATAACTGAGTGGGAGTCTAATAAGGAAGAGATTTCAGCTATTCCCAGATTCATGCTCTTAATCAATTTCGATTCATATGGTAATCAACGGCTCCCTAGAAGATCAGATATTTCATTTTGACGTTCAAACTAACTTTCATATTATCAGCCCTTTGCTAGTGTCTCATAAAATCAGAGAAATAAATGGTCAAGAGTTTCTGTCTCGATTCCAAAGGCAGTGAATGAGTAGAAAAAATAAATTGGGATTATTAAATGAGTGGGTTAAGAATCTGAGGGTAGGGAGTACCTCTCAGTTTTTTTAACAATGAATTTTGAGATGGTGAGGGCAATGTTGGATAGCAATATGTGGTTGATTTAAATATTGTACGATTTCGAGCCCTCCTAACTTGACATACGGTTTCCTGAAAGGGGAAGGCAGTACTAAGCGCTGGAGCCCAATATTCATAGACTATGTGATAGGTATATTACCGTCGATGAAGATCCCTTAATTTAAGTAATTGTTTGCATCACTTATCATCCACTTTATGCATACACATTTGGTAGTGCATGGTTATTCTTGCTTTCCCGATGATAATTAACATAGCATTTCTGCTTAGTGTACCACTTCATTTGTCAGATGAACCTCGTCAAATTCCCATCAGGGTTTGACTTTTGGTTTGCTTAATCAGTTTATTATCTCAATAATTTCTTTGTTAACCAATGATTTCAATCATTGATCTTCATCGGTATCTTGCGTCTTTGTATTTTTGATTAGTAATTAGGGTTTATTCTTAGCTTACAGATTCCTTCCTCCCTTTTTGGTGACGAGTGATACGAAGGACTCATGGAGGCAGCTGAAAGAACGGTAGGTGTTAGCAACAATCAGTATTTAATCATATCTCACCTAAATCTGTTAAATATTAATATACTGTTTGAAACCGTGCCATTGGAATTGGTAGAAAAAAGGGGGAACGCGGATGGTGCATGTGAGATAGGATATGTCAAGGGAAGGGCACGGTGATCAATTGCAACTCGTGGTAATCTTAAGTATGTTTAATTTTCCAGTCATTGCTAGTCTATGCAGAGATATCTTGTTCAAAAATCAAATGGAGCCTTTACAATTCAAGATATTCTCTGTTATATCTTGTTAACAAATTTAAAGCAAAATATTTGTGGTCTTAAAGGTAAGCAGGGGAAGAATCTTCAGTAATTGATGAGCAGTGTCTATGGAGTTGGAACTCAACTCTTCTCTTTGAATTTTGCCACATTAGCCATTATTATCTTACATTTACAAGTAACATTTAGATTCTGTAGGGAGATCCTTCTGATTACCCTATTAGAAGCCATCTAGTGATGTTTAATCCTTCACCCAAAATCAATTTGTAGCTTAGCTTCTATGAAGATTTAAGATACGCGCTCATGCTTGATGAAATATACTCTGTAAGGGGATCGGTGTCCATGTCATTAGATAAAGAAAAGTGAACAGTCTTTGCTCTGCCTTTCAAGTGAAATTGGATGCATTGTTTTGCATGGGCTGACATAATAATCGATTGGACATACATAGATATCAGTTAACGTTAAAGCTTCAAATTGAATTCAGCACCCTCAAAAGCAAGTGAGGCAAACGGTCAAAGCCAGTATTTTTTGGTTAAATGGAAATAGGTTCCCTTCCATTAGTCTGGAATTCATTGGATTTGATTGCCTGGGAATTCTCCTTGTAAAGAATGTTGGAATTGGATGAAAGAGACCGTAAAAAATTTGACAGTTCAATTTGTTTGTCCCCTTGGATCACTTTAAGAAACCGTTGACTGACAGTAAGGAGGCATCGGTAGCCTTGATAACTCACAGCATTAAAGCCACTTTTTCAAATGTTAAAGTAAGGGATTGGATTTTCTATTTAACTTCAGGTTGTATGAATGTTTGGGGTGAGTGGCCACTCAGTACTGGTGTGTGGGGAATATATTCTGGTGTTATGGGGTGGGGGGTTGGGTGGGGCAGGGCCTGGTGTTGTTTTTGTGATAGGTGAAGTTAAAATGGAAATCCAATCCTATAGCTTTGTTTGCATTCTCAGGTATTAATGTAAAAATATCTCAAAATCCCTCTGTAATACATCGCTCTTGAATATTGAATCACACTGGGAATAGAATACCCTTGCTGGGTGGAAAGTTTATGCTTCACAAAACTTTCTATATTAGAGGTTTGCTGCGGGATCAACGAGATGCACTGCAGTCTGCCTAGAGCGATACTGGCTTTAAAGTTACCTCACAAGACAGCGAGGATTTCCGTGGGTAGCAGTTGATTAAATTCAATACGTCAGAAACATGAAATTAGCATTGGTCGATA
Source organism: Pachydiplax longipennis (assembly GCA_036926295.1). Lineage (NCBI taxonomy): Eukaryota > Metazoa > Arthropoda > Insecta > Odonata > Libellulidae > Pachydiplax > Pachydiplax longipennis. The sequence goes on along the minus strand of JAVFKF010000008.1, from coordinate 25,552,762 downwards.
AATTGCTTTTTTAATTTTGGGTGCACATTGTCAATAACTTAGTCAAGAGGAATGAAGAGAGTAATGTTCAGTTCAGGATTTTTTTGTCATTCCTCATAATTGCTTACATAATCAATGTCAGTAGTATAATGTAGTCAGCCCCATGCCTAAAATTGAATAATTTTCATAACCGTGGCATCTTTTGAACCTGACTTGTGGCATTTGAAAATCATTTTGATCCTTCAGATTAGAACATTTTAAGAGCTTGGCATTTTCACAGGTCATTTGTGGACACCTCAAAAGTTAATTGATGGTCAAGGGTTGTTTTCTTGGCTCCATAGTCAGTGAATCGACTCTTAAATTAAATTGGGTTTACTTCACATATGCACGTAAAATAATGGGATAGGAATGAGATGAATTTTCTTGTAGAGTCATAGTAGGTGACTTGTTTAACAGTAAATTTCTCATTGTCTTTATAAAATGATTGGCTCTAGTCAGTAGATTTGTATCTCATTCCTAATTTGTTAAACCATGAAGAGCATATGGAAGGGTTTGCAGCGATTGTTAAAGAATGACCACGTTTGCTTTTGTTAAGTAAATGGACTGTATCACAAGGAATGAAATTACGATCGCAGTCATTGAAAATTTGATTTTGGTGTTGCAATTGATCGCCGTAGTGGGTTATTTAAGACATTGCTTGAGTTGATTAACTTTATGATATTGAATTGTGCTCCAGAGAGTATTGCCATATGTTTATTGGTTTGAAACATTTACCATTGACGATACTCTTAATTAAAAGCTTTATTATGCATCAGAGATTAATGGGGACAGGTCAGTCAAATTTCGTTACACAAAGTCATAGATGTACATTGACTGATGAATCTCACTTTGGACTCTTGAATGCTTTTTAAGTAAACTGAAGAGTGTTTTCCTATGAACTTAATCAATAGCAAAAGAATGGTGGGGGCTCGTTAGAGTTGGTCAATGTCCATGTTAATCATCAAGTTCTGGTATGGTTTGCCATTTAGAGGCGGTGCAAAGCCAGTATACGATCTTCTTTTAAAGTTAGGATTCTCATGACCTTTACTTGAAGACCTTTGAGGGTCTATAATTTCCCAAGGAGTAGTAGTCTGAACTTGCTTGTTTTTAATTAAAAGATGTTGGATGTCCATCATTACTTCCTGAGTGGTTGTTGTATGTATGTTTGTGTGGAGTATACTCCGGAATGGATGAGTAGTGAATATTTAGTAGAGTTGCTAGCTTGGTTTACTAACAAATACTAATGTGGTGTTGGGTTGTAGATAGAGTTTTATCTGATTTTTGGGAATTGTTAGTGGTTGTAGGTGTAATCTATGTGGTGAATTTTTGGACGCAAATGATGGAAGTACAACATCAAAAATCTTTTCACGGATCCTTAATAAAATACTTAGATTTAACTATTTTTGCCTTATATTTCACTCGTAATATCTCAGTGATTCAACTCTCGATTTTCTTTGTTAATGGTAGCTTCCCAGATATTAGTGTTTGCATTCCCGTGTTTCCTGCACTACTGTGATGGGATATCTTTTGCTTTCTCATTACTACCTATCCATAAGTATCCCAATGCATCAAATTAGTCTCATTTCTTATTAATGGTACAGATGCTTTGCACCAAACTCAGGTGGCATGTCGATGGTTTCTGAGCAAAAATATTCACTTATTGTTCATTAACCTGGTAGTGATGGAACTTAGTAACTTCATTTTGAGATTGAAATAAGGGAAAACAGAGACATTCATGTAATTCATTGTTTGCTTTAGTTTATTATTCATAATGAAGTTTTTTAAATTAAATTCTTTGATCAGAAGCTCCCTCTGTCATAAATTTTGGGCCATCCAGAACTGGTCATTCTGCATTGTTTTTGGTGAATACTGCAGTGTTCACATTCTTCATGCTCAACGTAAAAATGTAAATCTCTCCTTTGTTGATCTTTTGATTGAAGAGCGGTAGATTAGAAGTAAAATTCTCTGCATTATGCAGATGTACATCTTTGACGTTGACGGAATTAATCTGACTTGAACTGATCAATTTGTAGTAATGGGAAAGTCTCTTAGAAAGCTATTGAATCCGATCAAATATTAATCTTAAATGTACTCTTAGGCTTCATTTCTAAGGTGTGAATGGGAAATTTGCAAGACATCATTTTATGGGTAAGACCGCTTCGTAAGAGTCTTTGGTTTGATGTAACCTGACTGAAGCGGTTTAAAATATTCACATCATTATGCCAAGGGTCTTTCAGTGATAATAATTCATAGACTATAATGGGGTCGAATATTTTTATATTTTATTAGAGGGATTTCACTCATAAAGTAAAAGATCAATACTGCCTTTGGAGGTAGAGTTTGGCTCTGCTTATGGACCATAACCGCCTTTGCATGATGATATCCAGGGTTAGTGTTAATCATTGATATGCTGTATGCAGTAGAATCCTTCCCAAGTTTGCATTCAAATACCATCCATCAGTGAATCCCTCCCTGTAAAGCATCACATCAGCCCAAATGTGTTAATGAAACATTGAGAAATACTGACTGCTATAACAATCCACAGCTTGAGGTCCTAGGATGATAATATCATTACCCTGTTTTTATCTGTGCATTGCTCTTGGGTCACCTGCTTCCTATCCATCTCTGGATAATATCGTAACTGTTAGTGGGTTTCATTAATCTAATTCACGCAACAGCTCCATCAAATCATAAAGGGGAGCTGGAAACCTTCTGATTTGATTTGGAGGGTTTCTTTTTTCGGATGCCTTACATGCCTTTACGGTAATGTGCTTTTGATATGATCCCCTTTAAAAGCAGTACCTTTGATAAGATTCATTTTTTAAGGCTTAAGGTTTAAGCTGTAATGGAAAAGGTTGGATTTTCAATTTCACTTTAGTATGCCTGTTGTGTGTTTAAATGGAGTGCGCACTCAAAAAAAGGATGGCTGTGTGTGGGTTGGGGAGGGGGTTGGGTGGGGCATGATGTTGGTTTTTGATGTGTGAGAGGTGAAATGGAAATCCAGTCCTGTAACCTTATTTGCATTCTTAGCCAAAGCTGTATATATCCCCAGCAAAATCAGTTTCTATTTTGCCACCTTTGAAGTCACGTAGAGAGCTAAAAATCCTTATGATGTTGATAACATGAAGTTTGCATCATTCAAATACTATCAGCTCTTACCAGTAGCTCTTAATTGATGTTTGAGTGGGTCACAGATATTATTGCTGTTATATCTTAGTAGAGTACTATCTATGGTTCATTCATCCTAGCTTTGCTCATTATCTCCTAGCCTCAAAGCTGTGCTTGTTTACTGGTAGTAATTACTTTCACAACTTTAAAAAATCAGCCTAACTCCTCTCACCTCCGGTGGAATGTTTTTTGCTTCTCATTCCCTGTTGCTGACAATAGGCGTGATAAACAATCAATTGTGCAAAAGTAAACTCATTCAAGTGTTAAGAACGCTCCAGAGTTATTGGAAATTTCAAACTATATCCAGCATCCCTTATAACTGAGTGGGAGTCTAATAAGGAAGAGATTTCAGCTATTCCCAGATTCATGCTCTTAATCGATTTCGATTCATATGGTAATCAACGGCTCCCTAGAAGATCAGATATTTCATTTTGATGTTCAAACTAACTTTCATATTATCAGCCCTTTGCTAGTGTCTCATAAAATCAGAGAAATAAATGGTCAAGAGTTTCTGTCTCGATTCCAAAGGCAGTGAATGAGTAGAAAAAATAAATTGGGATTATTAAATGAGTGGGTTAAGAATCTGAGGGTAGGGAGTACCTCTCAGTTTTTTTAACAATGAATTTTGAGATGGTAAGGGCAATGTTGGATAGCAATATGTGGTTGATTTAAATATTGTACGATTTCGAGCCCTCCTAACTTGACATACGGTTTCCTGAAAGGGGAAGGCAGTACTAAGCGCTGGAGCCCAATATTCATAGACTATGTGATAGGTATATTACCGTCGATGAAGATCCCTTAATTTAAGTAATTGTTTGCATCACTTATCATCCACTTTATGCATACACATTTGGTAGTGCATGGTTATTCTTGCTTTCCCGATGATAATTAACATAGCATTTCTGCTTAGTGTACCACTTCATTTGTCAGATGAACCTCGTCAAATTCCCATCAGGGTTTGACTTTTGGTTTGCTTAATCAGTTTATTATCTCAATAATTTCTTTGTTAACCAATGATTTCAATCATTGATCTTCATTGGTATCTTGCGTCTTTGTATTTTTGATTAGTAATTAGGGTTTATTCTTAGCTTACAGATTCCTTCCTCCCTTTTTGGTGACGAGTGATACGAAGGACTCATGGAGGCAGCTGAAAGAACGGTAGGTGTTAGCAACAATCAGTATTTAATCATATCTCACCTAAATCTGTTAAATATTAATATACTGTTTGAAACCGTGCCATTGGAATTGGTAGAAAAAAGGGGGAACGCGGATGGTGCATGTGAGATAGGATATGTCAAGGGAAGGGCACGGTGATCAATTGCAACTCGTGGTAATCTTAAGTATGTTTAATTTTCCAGTCATTGCTAGTCTATGCAGAGATATCTTGTTCAAAAATCAAATGGAGCCTTTACAATTCAAGATATTCTCTGTTATATCTTGTTAACAAATTTAAAGCAAAATATTTGTGGTCTTAAACGTAAGCAGGGAAAGAATCTTCAGTAATTGATGAGCAGTGTCTATGGAGTTGGAACTCAACTCTTCTCTTTGAATTTTGCCACATTAGCCATTATTATCTTACATTTACAAGTAACATTTAGATTCTGTAGGGAGATCCTTCTGATTACCCTATTAGAAGCCATCTAGTGATGTTTAATCCTTCACCCAAAATCAATTTGTAGCTTAGCTTCTATGAAGATTTAAGATACGCGCTCATGCTTGATGAAATATACTCTGTAAGGGGATCGGTGTCCATGTCATTAGATAAAGAAAAGTGAACAGTCTTTGCTCTGCCTTTCAAGTGAAATTGGATGCATTGTTTTGCATGGGCTGACATAATAATCGATTGGACATACATAGATATCAGTTAACGTTAAAGCTTCAAATTGAATTCAGCACCCTCAAAAGCGAGTGAGGCAAACGGTCAAAGCCAGTATTTTTTGGTTAAATGGAAATAGGTTCCCTTCCATTAGTCTGGAATTCATTGGAATTGATTGCCTGGGAATTCTCCTTGTAAAGAATGTTGGAATTGGATGAAAGAGACCGTAAAAAATTTGACAGTTCAATTTGTTTGTCCCCTTGGATCACTTTAAGAAACCGTTGACTGACAGTAAGGAGGCATCGGTAGCCTTGATAACTCACAGCATTAAAGCCACTTTTTCAAATGTTAAAGTAAGGGATTGGATTTTCTATTTAACTTCAGGTTGTATGAATGTTTGGGGTGAGTGGCCACTCAGTACTGGTGTGTGGGGAATATATTCTGGTGTTATGGGGTGGGGGGTTGGGTGGGGCAGGGCCTGGTGTTGTTTTTGTGATAGGTGAAGTTTAAAATGGAAATCCAATCCTATAGCTTTGTTTGCATTCTCAGGTATTAATGTAAAAATATCTCAAAATCCCTCTGTAATACATCGCTCTTGAATATTGAATCACACTGGGAATAGAATACCCTTGCTGGGTGGAAAGTTTATGCTTCACAAAACTTTCTATATTAGAGGTTTGCTGCGGGATCAACGAGATGCACTGCAGTCTGCCTAGAGCGATACTGGCTTTAAAGTTACCTCACAAGACAGCGAGGATTTCCGTGGGTAGCAGTTGATTAAATTCAATACGTCAGAAACATGAAATTAGCATTGGTCGATAAATTGCTTTTTTAATTTTGGGTGCACATTGTCAATAACTTAGTCAAGAGGAATGAAGAGAGTAATGTTCAGTTCAGGATTTTTTTGTCATTCCTCATAATTGCTTACATAATCAATGTCAGTAGTATAATGTAGTCAGCCCCATGCCTAAAATTGAATAATTTTCATAACCGTGGCATCTTTTGAACCTGACTTGTGGCATTTGAAAATCATTTTGATCCTTCAGATTAGAACATTTTAAGAGCTTGGCATTTTCACAGGTCATTTGTGGACACCTCAAAAGTTAATTGATGGTCAAGGGTTGTTTTCTTGGCTCCATAGTCAGTGAATCGACTCTTAAATTAAATTTTGTTTACTTCACATATGCACGTAAAATAATGGGATAGGAATGAGATGAATTTTCTTGTAGAGTCATAGTAGGTGACTTGTTTAACAGTAATTTTCTCATTGTCTTTATAAAATGATTGGCTCTAGTCAGTAGATTTGTATCTCATTCCTAATTTGTTAAACCATGAAGAGCATATGGAAGGGTTTGCAGCGATTGTTAAAGAATGACCACGTTTCCTTTTGTTAAGTAAATGGACTGTATCACGAGGAATGAAATTACGATCGCAGTCATTGAAAATTTGATTTTGGTGTTGCAATTGATCGCCGTAGTAGGTTATTTAAGACATTGCTTGAGTTGATTAACTTTATGATATTGAATTGGGCTCCAGAGAGTATTGCCATATGTTTATTGGTTTGAAACATTTACCATTGACGATACTCTTAATTAAAAGCTTTATTATGCATCAGAGATTAATGGGGACAGGTCAGTCAAATTTCGTTACACAAAGTCATAGATGTACATTGACTGATGAATCTCACTTTGGACTCTTGAAAGCTTTTTAAGTAAACTGAAGAGTGTTTTCCTATGAACTTAATCAATAGCAAAAGAATGGTGGGGGCTCGTTAGAGTTGGTCAATGTCCATGTTAATCATCAAGTTCTGGTATGGTTTGCCATTTAGAGGCGGTGCAAAGCCAGTATACGATCTTCTTTTAAAGTTAGGATTCTCATGACCTTTACTTGAAGACCTTTGAGGGTCTATAATTTCCCAAGGAGTAGTAGTCTGAACTTGCTTGTTTTTAATTAAAAGATGTTGGATGTCCATCATTACTTCCTGAGTGGTTGTTGTATGTATGTTTGTGTGGAGTATACTCCGGAATGGATGAGTAGTGAATATTTAGTAGAGTTGCTAGCTTGGTTTACTAACAAATACTAATGTGGTGTTGGGTTGTAGATAGAGTTTTATCTGATTTTTGGGAATTGTTAGTGGTTGTAGGTGTAATCTATGTTGTGAATTTTTGGAAGCAAATGATGGAAGTACAACATCAAAAATCTTTTCACGGATCCTTAATAAAATACTTAGATTTAACTATTTTTGCCTTATATTTCACTCGTAATATCTCAGTGATTCAACTCTCGATTTTCTTTGTTAATGGTAGCTTCCCAGATATTAGTGTTTGCATTCCCGTGTTTCCTGCACTACTGTGATGGGATATCTTTTGCTTTCTCATAACAACCTATCCATAAGTATCCCAATGCATCAAATTAGTCTCATTTCTTATTAATGGTACAGATGCTTTGCACCAAACTCAGGTGGCATGTCGATGGTTTCTGAGCAAAAATATTCACTTATTGTTCATTAACCCGGTAGTGATGGAACTTAGTAACTTCATTTTGAGATTGAAATAAGGGAAAACAGAGACATTCATGTAATTCATTGTTTGCTTTAGTTTATTATTCATAATGATGATTTTAAATTAAATTCTTTGATCAGAAGCTCCCTCTGTCATAAATTTTGGGCCATCCAAAACTGGTCATTCTGCATTGTTTTTGGTGAATACTGCAGTGTTCACATTCTTCATGCTCAACGTAAAAATGTAAATCTCTCCTTTGTTGATCTTTTGATATAAGAGCGGTAGAGTTAGAAGTAAAATTCTCTGCATTATGCAGATGTACATCTTTGACGTTGACGGAATTAATCTGACTTGAACTGATCAATTTGTAGTAATGGGAAAGTCTCTTAGAAAGCTATTGAATCCGATCAAATATTAATCTTAAATGTACTCTTAGGCTTCATTTCTAAGGTGTGAATGGGAAATTTGCAAGACATCATTTTATGGGTAAGACCGCTTCGTAAGAGTCTTTGGTTTGATGTAACCTGACTGAAGCGGTTTAAAATATTCACATCATTATGCCAAGGGTCTTTCAGTGATAATAATTCATAGACTATAATGGGGTCGAATATTTATATATTTTATTAGAGGGATTTCACTCATAAAGTAAAAGATCAATACTGCCTTTGGAGGTAGAGTTTGGCTCTGCTTATTGACCATAACCGCCTTTGCATGATGATATCCAGGGTTAGTGTTAATCATTGATATGCTGTATGCAGTAGAATCCTTCCCAAGTTTGCATTCAAATACCATCCATCAGTGAATCCCTCCCTGTAAAGCATCACATCAGCCCAAATGTGTTAATGAAACATTGAGAAATACTGACTGCTATAACAATCCACAGCTTGAGGTCCTAGGATGATAAATTCATTACCCTGTTTTTATCTGTGCATTGCTCTTGGGTCACCTGCTTCCTATCCTTCTCTGGATAATATCGTAACTGTTAGTGGGTTTCATTAATCTAATTCACGCAACAGCTCCATCAAATCATAAAGGGGAGCTGGAAACCTTCTGATTTGATTTGGAGGGCTCTTTTTTCGGATGCCTTACATGCCTTTACGGTAATGTGCTTTTGATATGATCCCCTTTAAAAGCAGTACCTTTGATAAGATTCATTTTTTAAGGCTTAAGGTTTAAGCTGTAATGGAAAAGGTTGGATTTTCAATTTCACTTTAGTATGCCTGTTGTGTGTTTAAATGGAGTGCGCACTCAAAAAAAGGATGGCTGTGTGTGGGTTGGGGAGGGGGTTGGGTGGGGCATGATGTTGGTTTTTGATGTGTGAGAGGTGAAATGGAAATCCAGTCCTGTAACCTTATTTGCATTCTTAGCCAAAGCTGTATATATCCCCAGCAAAATCAGTTTCTATTTTGCCACCTTTTAAGTCAGGTAGAGAGCTAAAAATCCTTATGATGTTGATAACATGAAGTTTGCGTCATTCAAGTACTATCAGCTCTTACCAGTAGCTCTTAATTGATGTTTGAGTGGGTCACAGATATTATTGCTGTTATATCTTAGTAGAGTACTATCTATGGTTCATTCATCCTAGCTTTGCTCATTATCTCCTAGCCTCAAAGCTGTGCTTGTTTACTGGTAGTAATTACTTTCACAACTTTAAAAAATCAGCCTAACTCCTCTCACTTCCGGTGGAATGTTTTTTGCTTCTCATTCCCTGTTGCTGACAATAGGCGTGATAAACAATCAATTGTGCAAAAGTAAACTCATTCAAGTGTTAAGAACGCTCCATAGTTATTGGAAATTTCAAACTATATCCAGCATCCCTTATAACTGAGTGGGAGTCTAATAAGGAAGAGATTTCAGCTATTCCCAGATTCATGCTCTTAATCAATTTCGATTCATATGGTAATCAACGGCTCCCTAGAAGATCAGATATTTCATTTTGACGTTCAAACTAACTTTCATATTATCAGCCCTTTGCTAGTGTCTCATAAAATCAGAGAAATAAATGGTCAAGAGTTTCTGTCTCGATTCCAAAGGCAGTGAATGAGTAGAAAAAATAAATTGGGATTATTAAATGAGTGGGTTAAGAATCTGAGGGTAGGGAGTACCTCTCAGTTTTTTTAACAATGAATTTTGAGATGGTGAGGGCAATGTTGGATAGCAATATGTGGTTGATTTAAATATTGTACGATTTCGAGCCCTCCTAACTTGACATACGGTTTCCTGAAAGGGGAAGGCAGTACTAAGCGCTGGAGCCCAATATTCATAGACTATGTGATAGGTATATTACCGTCGATGAAGATCCCTTAATTTAAGTAATTGTTTGCATCACTTATCATCCACTTTATGCATACACATTTGGTAGTGCATGGTTATTCTTGCTTTCCCGATGATAATTAACATAGCATTTCTGCTTAGTGTACCACTTCCTTTGTCAGATGAACCTCGTCAAATTCCCATCAGGGTTTGACTTTTGGTTTGCTTAATCAGTTTATTATCTCAATAATTTCTTTGTTAACCAATGATTTCAATCATTGATCTTCATTGGTATCTTGCGTCTTTGTATTTTTGATTAGTAATTAGGGTTTATTCTTAGCTTACAGATTCCTTCCTCCCTTTTTGGTGACGAGTGATACGAAGGACTCATGGAGGCAGCTGAAAGAACGGTAGGTGTTAGCAACAATCAGTATTTAATCATATCTCACCTAAATCTGTTAAATATTAATATACTGTTTGAAACCGTGCCATTGGAATTGGTAGAAAAAAGGGGGAACGCGGATGGTGCATGTGAGATAGGATATGTCAAGGGAAGGGCACGGTGATCAATTGCAACTCGTGGTAATCTTAAGTATGTTTATTTTTCCAGTCATTGCTAGTCTATGCAGAGATATCTTGTTCAAAAATCAAATGGAACCTTTACAATTCAAGATATTCTCTGTTATATCTTGTTAACAAATTTAAAGCAAAATATTTGTGGTCTTAAACGTAAGCAGGGGAAGAATCTTCAGTAATTGATGAGCAGTGTCTATAGAGTTGGAACTCAACTCTTCTCTTTAAATTTTGCCACATTAGCCATTATTATCTTACATTTACAAGTAACATTTAGATTCTGTAGGGAGATCCTTCTGATTACCCTATTAGATGCCATCTAGTGATGTTTAATCCTTCACCCAAAATCAATTTGTAGCTTAGCTTCTATGAAGATTTAAGATACGCGCTCATGCTTGATGAAATATACTCTGTAAGGGGATCGGTGTCCATGTCATTAGATAAAGAAAAGTGAACAGTCTTTGCTCTGCCTTTCAAGTGAAATTGGATGCATTGTTTTGCATGGGCTGACATAATAATCGATTGGACATACATAGATATCAGTTAACGTTAAAGCTTCAAATTGAATTCAGCACCCTCAAAAGCGAGTGAGGCAAACGGTCAAAGCCAGTATTTTTTGGTTAAATGGAAATAGGTTCCCTTCCATTAGTCTGGAATTCATTGGAATTGATTGCCTGGGAATTCTCCTTGTAAAGAATGTTGGAATTGGATGAAAGAGACCGTAAAAAATTTGACAGTTCAATTTGTTTGTCCCCTTGGATCACTTTAAGAAACCGTTGACTGACAGTAAGGAGGCATCGGTAGCCTTGATAACTCACAGCATTAAAGCCACTTTTTCAAATGTTAAAGTAAGGGATTGGATTTTCTATTTAACTTCAGGTTGTATGAATGTTTGGGGTGAGTGGCCACTCAGTACTGGTGTGTGGGGAATATATTCTGGTGTTATGGGGTGGGGGGTTGGGTGGGGCAGGGCCTGGTGTTGTTTTTGTGATAGGTGAAGTTAAAATGGAAATCCAATCCTATAGCTTTGTTTGCATTCTCAGGTATTAATGTAAAAATATCTCAAAATCCCTCTGTAATACATCGCTCTTGAATATTGAATCACACTGGGAATAGAATACCCTTGCTGGGTGGAAAGTTTATGCTTCACAAAACTTTCTATATTAGAGGTTTGCTGCGGGATCAACGAGATGCACTGCAGTCTGCCTAGAGCGATACTGGCTTTAAAGTTACCTCACAAGACAGCGAGGATTTCCGTGGGTAGCAGTTGATTAAATTCAATACGTCAGAAACATGAAATTAGCATTGGTCGATAAATTGCTTTTTTAATTTTGGGTGCACATTGTCAATAACTTAGTCAAGAGGAATGAAGAGAGTAATGTTCAGTTCAGGATTTTTTTGTCATTCCTCATAATTGCTTACATAATCAATGTCAGTAGTATAATGTAGTCAGCCCCATGCCTAAAATTGAATAATTTTCATAACCGTGGCATCTTTTGAACCTGACTTGTGGCATTTGAAAATCATTTTGATCCTTCAGATTAGAACATTTTAAGAGCTTGGCATTTTCACAGGTCATTTGTGGACACCTCAAAAGTTAATTGATGGTCAAGGGTTGTTTTCTTGGCTCCATAGTCAGTGAATCGACTCTTAAATTAAATTGGGTTTACTTCACATATGCACGTAAAATAATGGGATAGGAATGAGATGAATTTTCTTGTAGAGTCATAGTAGGTGACTTGTTTAACAGTAATTTTCTCATTGTCTTTATAAAATGATTGGCTCTAGTCAGTAGATTTGTATCTCATTCCTAATTTGTTAAACCATGAAGAGCATATGGAAGGGTTTGCAGCGATTGTTAAAGAATGACCACGTTTGCTTTTGTTAAGTAAATGGACTGTATCACGAGGAATGAAATTACGATCGCAGTCATTGAAAATTTGATTTTGGTGTTGCAATTGATCGCCGTAGTGGGTTATTTAAGACATTGCTTGAGTTGATTAACTTTATGATATTGAATTGGGCTCCAGAGAGTATTGCCATATGTTTATTGGTTTGAAACATTTACCATTGACGATACTCTTAATTAAAAGCTTTATTATGCATCAGAGATTAATGGGGACAGGTCAGTCAAATTTCGTTACACAAAGTCATAGATGTACATTGACTGATGAATCTCACTTTGGACTCTTGAAAGCTTTTTAAGTAAACTGAAGAGTGTTTTCCTATGAACTTAATCAATAGCAAAAGAATGGTGGGGGCTCGTTAGAGTTGGTCAATGTCCATGTTAATCATCAAGTTCTGGTATGGTTTGCCATTTAGAGGCGGTGCAAAGCCAGTATACGATCTTCTTTTAAAGTTAGGATTCTCATGACCTTTACTTGAAGACCTTTGAGGGTCTATAATTTCCCAAGGAGTAGTAGTCTGAACTTGCTTGTTTTTAATTAAAAGATGTTGGATGTCCATCATTACTTCCTGAGTGGTTGTTGTATGTATGTTTGTGTGGAGTATACTCCGGAATGGATGAGTAGTGAATATTTAGTAGAGTTGCTAGCTTGGTTTACTAACAAATACTAATGTGGTGTTGGGTTGTAGATAGAGTTTTATCTGATTTTTGGGAATTGTTAGTGGTTGTAGGTGTAATCTATGTTGTGAATTTTTGGAAGCAAATGATGGAAGTACAACATCAAAAATCTTTTCACGGATCCTTAATAAAATACTTAGATTTAACTATTTTTGCCTTATATTTCACTCGTAATATCTCAGTGATTCAACTCTCGATTTTCTTTGTTAATGGTAGCTTCCCAGATATTAGTGTTTGCATTCCCGTGTTTCCTGCACTACTGTGATGGGATATCTTTTGCTTTCTCATAACAACCTATCCATAAGTATCCCAATGCATCAAATTAGTCTCATTTCTTATTAATGGTACAGATGCTTTGCACCAAACTCAGGTGGCATGTCGATGGTTTCTGAGCAAAAATATTCACTTATTGTTCATTAACCCGGTAGTGATGGAACTTAGTAACTTCATTTTGAGATTGAAATAAGGGAAAACAGAGACATTCATGTAATTCATTGTTTGCTTTAGTTTATTATTCATAATGATGATTTTAAATTAAATTCTTTGATCAGAAGCTCCCTCTGTCATAAATTTTGGGCCATCCAAAACTGGTCATTCTGCATTGTTTTTGGTGAATACTGCAGTGTTCACATTCTTCATGCTCAACGTAAAAATGTAAATCTCTCCTTTGTTGATCTTTTGATATAAGAGCGGTAGAGTTAGAAGTAAAATTCTCTGCATTATGCAGATGTACATCTTTGACGTTGACGGAAATAATCTGACTTGAACTGATCAATTTGTAGTAATGGGAAAGTCTCTTAGAAAGCTATTGAATCCGATCAAATATTAATCTTAAATGTACTCTTAGGCTTCATTTCTAAGGTGTGAATGGGAAATTTGCAAGACATCATTTTATGGGTAAGACCGCTTCGTAAGAGTCTTTGGTTTGATGTAACCTGACTGAAGCGGTTTAAAATATTCACATCATTATGCCAAGGGTCTTTCAGTGATAATAATTCATAGACTATAATGGGGTCGAATATTTATATATTTTATTAGAGGGATTTCACTCATAAAGTAAAAGATCAATACTGCCTTTGGAGGTAGAGTTTGGCTCTGCTTATGGACCATAACCGCCTTTGCATGATGATATCCAGGGTTAGTGTTAATCATTGATATGCTGTATGCAGTAGAATCCTTCCCAAGTTTGCATTCAAATACCATCCATCAGTGAATCCCTCCCTGTAAAGCATCACATCAGCCCAAATGTGTTAATGAAACATTGAGAAATACTGACTGCTATAACAATCCACAGCTTGAGGTCCTACGATGATAATATCATTACCCTGTTTTTATCTGTGCATTGCTCTCGGGTCACCTGCTTCCTATCCTTCTCTGGATAATATCGTAACTGTTAGTGGGTTTCATTAATCTAATTCACGCAACAGCTCCATCAAATCATATAGGGGAGCTGGAAACCTTCTGATTTGATTTGGAGGGCTCTTTTTTCGGATGCCTTACATGCCTTTACGGTAATGTGCTTTTGATATGATCCCCTTTAAAAGCAGTACCTTTGATAAGATTCATTTTTTAAGGCTTAAGGTTTAAGCTGTAATGGAAAAGGTTGGATTTTCAATTTCACTTTAGTATGCCTGTTGTGTGTTTAAATGGAGTGCGCACTCAAAAAAAGGATGGCTGTGTGTGGGTTGGGGAGGGGGTTGGGTGGGGCATGATGTTGGTTTTTGATGTGTGAGAGGTGAAATGGAAATCCAGTCCTGTAACCTTATTTGCATTCTTAGCCAAAGCTGTATATATCCCCAGCAAAATCAGTTTCTATTTTGCCACCTTTTAAGTCACGTAGAGAGCTAAAAATCCTTATGATGTTGATAACATGAAGTTTGCATCATTGAAGTACTATCAGCTCTTACCAGTAGCTCTTAATTGATGTTTGAGTGGGTCACAGATATTATTGCTGTTATATCTTAGTAGAGTACTATCTATGGTTCATTCATCCTAGCTTTGCTCATTATCTCCTAGCCTCAAAGCTGTGCTTGTTTACTGGTAGTAATTACTTTCACAACTTTAAAAAATCAGCCTAACTCCTCTCACTTCCGGTGGAATGTTTTTTGCTTCTCATTCCCTGTTGCTGACAATAGGCGTGATAAACAATCAATTGTGCAAAAGTAAACTCATTCAAGTGTTAAGAACGCTCCATAGTTATTGGAAATTTCAAACTATATCCAGCATCCCTTATAACTGAGTGGGAGTCTAATAAGGAAGAGATTTCAGCTATTCCCAGATTCATGCTCTTAATCAATTTCGATTCATATGGTAATCAACGGCTCCCTAGAAGATCAGATATTTCATTTT